>CM063500.1:104019393-104036893 GCA_032207245.1 Pardosa pseudoannulata | reverse complement strand
TACTGCATTTCACAATTAATAACTGGTCTAATGTTTCTTTAGACAAAGATTGTCTACAATCAGTTCTAATTTATTTTTATTTGGCTGAATATTCGCATTTTACTTCTTGCTGGAATACAGATTTATCGACCGAGGGAAGAACAAAACGAGAACGGGAATTTTTAGGGATTTTAGACTACTTCTCTGAAAATCGGAAGAATTAGTTTTCCGATCAAAAAATCGGAAACATACTGAAAAATCGGACAACTTCCGATTATATCGGAAGCAAAATGGGTACAAAAAGCATGATTTCTCATTTAGTACTCTTTTTCACTATAAAAAGAAAAAAAAACCCTATAAACAAGCAGTTTTTTGCATGTATTCATGCAATGGATTTATTATTATTAAAATAGTTTTATGCATTTTCTTAAATTGCAAATAATTTTTTTACATTTTACCCCAGAGGTGGGGTAAAATGGGTATGATTAAGAAATGCTGTTAATTATGAAAAATTTATTTAATATTTTATACGACATACGACATATCAACATAGGTGCCAATGCTTCCGATACAATCAGAAGCATTGGCACCTAGTTTTATACATTTTCTTAAATTGCAAATAAATTTTTTTACATCTTTTTTTTTTACTCATGCATTTACCCCAGAGGTGGGGTAAAATGTGTAGTAGATGGGGTAAAATGAGTATGATTAAAAAATTGCTATTAATTATGAAAAATTTATTTAATATTTTATACGACATAGGTATATTTTATAAGACATAGGACATATCAACATAGGTGACAATGCTTCCGATTATATCGGAAGCATGTTGTTGTATATCTATCATGAGGTGAAAAATTTAAATACCTTAGTAATCTCGGCTCTACATTACTAAAGTAGTGAAGCAGAGCGAGGGAAAAATTTTTACCCCGGTCCCCAATTAATTATATAAATAGGTTTCTAATATCATATTCAACTTTTAACAGATGTGTTAACTCTCTGACTGCTCAATTTGTAAACCCATATCTCTTTAAAAATTGAGCTTTTTTTTTTGTTGTTGCATAGTTTAAGTGTATATATAAATTGGAGAATTCAAATACTAATTTTTTTTTCTAGAAAAGATTTTTTATATTGACTTTTATCATGAGAAACTAAGCTTTCAGAAAAACTAATTTCAGATGTTATCACATAAAAAATTCATTTTTTAATAAATTTCAATTGAAATACAGTTAATTTCTATTTTTCTATTTCTATTTATATCTATTTTTCTCTATCTATTTCTATAATTCTATTATCTAATATAACTATAGTCCTAATCATATAATTCTATTTATTACCTAATTAAATGTCTAATCCCCTATATAATAATAGCCTAAGTTATCTGTCCGTCTGTCCTCGATTTTATGAAGCGGTTGGACCTGGAATGGATAGAGGCATCCATAGTTAGCAAAATTCAAAGAGAGTAATGTTTATCTTCTCCTAAACTATCGATCCGATTCTAAAATAAATTGGTATAAATAGGCTTCCTATCACAGCGAAAAATACTGCCTTCTTTAAAACGTTCGAAATCCACCCCTTCCCCTCTTTTCGAGCTTTTAATGCCATTATTTTAACTCCTATTTTCCCCGGTTAAGAGCAGGCGATTCAATTTATCAATTTATCACACAGCAAATAGGTAAAAATAACATTTTTCTAGCATTATGACGTCATTCCTTTAACCATCTCATTGAATCATTTCTTATTTTAAATTTAAATTATGAATTATTTTCATATGTTTTATCATTGAACTTAGATATGACGTAAATAATTTTTTTTTTTATATTTGGCTTAAATAATAGATTAGGTACATATGTGCTAATTTTAAATTGAATCATCGATTATCTTTTGTTGCAATGAAAATTTTATCACCGGTATTAACATCAAAGACTAGGAGTCTATTTCATGGTATAATATATATCTAGCGTTTAATTTATATATCTTTGAAAATTAAGAAGTTTGCTCTTTTTTGTGTTTGTTTTTTATACATAACCACAGGGTTTGCGATCCATTCGCTAAATTTTGGCCATCATTCATATATACCGCCAAATAATCACTGTCAATATTAAAACCTATGCTGTCCATCCTATCAAGTAATATTACAAGTTAAATTAAAGGTGGCAACTAACATGCGGTCAATAAAGATAAACAAATTATTCAGCGTGTACCAGATAATTTTCAGCTAAAAAAACAAACCATTTTTTGACCTGCCTCATAAGGTACTTAACAATTTTGGAAAATTAAAAATTTTACTGATCCCGTCATATGACGGGCTGTATGCTAGTACTGTATATAATTTATTCCAGTGATTAAACAGTGAAAAGGCGGAATGTGCTTTTTAATAAAGGAAGAAAAACACATGCCCGCGAAAATCGCGGGATGAGCAAATTTTGCTATATTTGAATTGCTCGTGGAAATCGCGGGATGAGCAGTCAGGGGGTTAATAAAACCAGAACAAATTAATTTTGAAAGATCATTGTTTCTGTAAAATAAAATTCCGAGATGATTGAATAAGAGAATGCAGTCCACTTACTGAGCTAATTTTCCCGTCAATCGCCGACCACAGTAAAGCCGCTTCTGTCGCCGGCTGGCGAATTTCCCTTTTTTCTTTATTTATCTCTAACCTTGGCCTTGGCTACGGTCGGAGAGAAATAACCGGGGAATTCGTGCCTCTCCGACTCGATCAACAGGTTTGCTTCCAACTAACTGTCCCTCCGAGGAGCTGTTATTGCCCACACGGTTGGAGGGAGCAAAAATAAATCAGTTTTTCTTTTCTCTTTGATAATACGAAAAGTGAAACAAAGAATCCACTGGTGAAAACATGGAAATTTTTTTAATGACTCGACTAACATCATTTAGATTTTATTTCAGAAATAATAACAAAAGGTTACTTAATATGTGCTGGAATACATTTATATTTTTATAATAGTACAAGAAAGTGCATTTATTATTGAAGTATTTTTAAAAATTTGCTATGTTTTTGTTTACTTATTACTTTAAGGTGATTTTACTCTAATGCAAATATTGAATATTTTTCACAAAATTTTTTAACATTTCAATAGACTGATGCTTTTTTGTAATTTCTTGTAAAATTATTGCTATGAGAGAAATATTTTTTGTTTTAGAGAGGTAAGTACATGTTAAAATTACCCCCCCCCCAAAAAAAAGGAATAAAATTATAAACAGGTTTTAAAAGTGTAAAATATGCTTACACTCATAGCATATATGTTATTAGCTAACATTTCAAAATAAAGTTTAACTCATTATCAATAAAATGTAAAATTTTTGTTTTGTTATAGGTTCTGGTAGGAGACGAAGAAAAATAAATATGATGGAAGAAACATTAAAAAATGTGTTAAAAGAAACAACAGATAGAATTTTAAAATTCGAAGAGGAGGCTGAGAGGGCAGCTGAAGAAAAAAAGAGAGCAATTTCGGGAAAATATATTAAATCAAAATAAAGAAATTATTAATATTCTTAGATCCATTGCTGAAATATAAAAATTGAAATATGCTAAAATATATCTTTAATTGTCTAATAACAGTTTGAGGACACTTTAATATCTATGTAATCCTTTATATAATAATAGCCCAAGCTATTTGTTTATCTGTCCTCGAATTTCTGAAGCGAATTTCTGAAGCGGTTGGACCTGGAATGGATAGAGGCATCCATATTGGAAGTTCATGAGTTAGGGTTAGCAACATTCGAAATCCACCCCTTCCCCCCATTTCTATCATTTAATGCCATTATTTCAAGCCCTATTTTCCCCAGTTAAGAGCAGGTGATTAAATTTATCAATTTACAACATAATTAATAGATAAAAATAACATTTTTCTTGCATTATGACGTCATTATTTTAACCACCTCATTTAATCATTTCTTATTTTATTTAAATATCGTCTGCATTATTTTCATACGTTTCATCACTGAATTTGCATATTACGTAAATGATTTTCTTTTATATTTGGCTTAAATAATAGATTAGGTACATATGCGATAGTTTTAAATTTAATCATCGATTATTTTTTGTTTCAATGAAAATTTTATCTCCGGTATTAATAACAAATTCTATCTACCTTTAGAGTGTAGTGGAAATGATAGTTTCATTCCTTTACTTCCATTAATTACTGTGGTAAAAAAAATTGGGAAGAACTTAACGATAATTTCGACGCAGCTAAGAAAACTTTAAATTATCTTTCTAAAGGAATTGAACGTGATTCTAAACTGCATTCACAGTATCTGAAGACTTTAGACAAGCACGAAGATAAGCAAATTATTGAGTGTTTACCAGATAATTCTGAGCCAAAAAACAAACCATTTTATTACCTGTCTCATAGGGTACTTTACAATTGTGGAAAATTAAAAATTTTACTGATCCCGGCATATGACGGGCTATATGCTAGTTTTTATAAGTAGTTTAGGGTAGTTCAGAAAAGAGATGTATAATAGATTTCAACACCAACAAAAATATTTCGGATATTTTAGTGTGAAATAAAAAAAATTATAGAAAGTGGAAAAGTAGTAACAAAAACCGTGGGATTTTTATGTTTAACAGTTATGTTATACCTCATTTAAAAGCTACTTTCCTTCGTTTTCAGTTGACGAATATGAATCATTTCAATACTATTGTGGAGGGATATTGAAGCGGAACAAAACTAATCGTCAACATGAGCTTTTGATCAAAACGTTTATTAAAAGAGTAATAAGTAAATCAAGAGTAAAAAGGTAAAGTATAAGACATCAGTGCGTTGATAACAACTTGCGACTTGCAAGTGATTAACAGGCGAAAAGTTGTTTTACTCAAGCCCGTTGATTCCAAAACCGAGAGTGATTTCCCGTCTCGACTGAACTGTGCCGCTCACCTTATATACTGCAACATGTTCGCGCGCGCAGCATCGAGGGAAATTTGCATCCATGCAATTTGCATCTGTGGGAGCTTTTTCGATGCGGTTATCAGAACGCCGCACTATTAACAACAGCAATGAAATTAACAATCATTTTCAATACAATAAACAATCATTTCAATACAATTTCAAAGCAGCTCACTGAGTTAAGAAACTATAAAATTTACCATTCAACATTCTTCAAGAAAAATTTGAAACAATTGCAATTTTCGGTTTAAAATTTCTACCCTA
The DNA here is from genome assembly GCA_032207245.1 of Pardosa pseudoannulata. NCBI lineage: Eukaryota > Metazoa > Arthropoda > Arachnida > Araneae > Lycosidae > Pardosa > Pardosa pseudoannulata. The sequence goes on along the minus strand of CM063500.1, from coordinate 104,031,743 downwards.
CATCAGCTTGAAAACTATTAAAATTCTGCCTTTTTCATAAAAGATATGGGGATTTACATATTCGTCATTGGCAGAACTATAGTACAAAAAAAAAAAAAAAAAAAAACAACCAGAAAGACTTCTCAAAAACAATGCATTAATGGTTTCAAAATGTAATATTATTGTACCTAGGTACTTCCCCACGATGGTCTGCACGTGCATGTACAGCTGTGGGAGAGATTTCCTACAGGAATTTAGGACTCCAATTGTGCACGTCTAGTTTAGGGTCCCCCCACAGAAAAAGTATAGATCACGGAATGGCAGCGTAACGGTCAAGCTCGTACAGAGACGTAACCATGAGTTATGGGAGCAGGGGCTAAAAATAATGTCAGATTTCACAAAAGGGATTATTACTTTAATGAGCCCTCCTGCACTCCCGAAGGGGGTGCAGATGTGGGAAAATTTCCCGAAACAAACGATTGGAAAGGAAGAAAAGGGGGCGTTAAAACCGAGGTGAGGAGTTGGAAAACGAAGTTAAGAAAAGGAGTTGAAGTCGGGATTCGAGAGTGGGACAAAAATCCTAAGCCCCGCTCACCAGCACCGACTCCTCCCGTGCGGCCGAACCCCGGACCGACTCACCGAATGAGGAAAGCCTCTACCTGACCCTCTGTATCAACTGAAGGACCGACGCATCGCATGAGGAAAGCCCCTGCCTGCCGCCCTGTATCTTTAATGGAAGTAAAGATAAAATAATATTTACAGTCACTTAGGCCTTTATTAATAATTTAACCTTGTAATTGAGTAGTTACGCATTATAAAGGGAATTGTAATAGTTATGGTGTAAATATAAGACATAAATAATTGATGATTATGATATATGATAATCAAGAATCAATGTGTAAATGAATGTACAGAGTAAATGTCTGAATCTCAATATAAAGTATTATATTCTTACTGTGTTTCCCCTTTGTAACCGAACACTGGTGTTAATGTTGTAAGTACATTACAACAATTATCAAACAGGATCAGTAAGTGTATAGTAGTTTATTTTATCTGTTAGAGACCTTTCTTTCCCTGTCATTGCGTAAATAGCATATTAAATCAATTGCAAAGGTGATTTTCTAGACTAGTAACAATGCCTAAAAATCTTTTCCGGGTTGGTATATAAGAGCTGAACGAATAATCAATAGTATTTCCTGTTGTGGTTACTGAACACGAAATATTCTAGAATAGTTTGATATTTGTAAGACGCATCGGGATCTACACAACATATAAATTTTCATTTAGAATTACGTTTCTTAATAATAATCATGTTTTTACAAAAAAAAAAAAACTTTTTTAGCCCAATTTTTATAAGGAATGATGTCGTTCAGTTACTTTCCTGGTTTTATTGCACTCATTTTAATTTATAGTAGAAAAAACGAAATAGTGGATAATATTTTAACTCATTATAAGGTATTTTTCCCTCCCTAGCTTTCTTTACACACCTAACTGCATATTTCCTTAAATAATGTCATCGTCAAGGTACATGTTCCAGAGCAATGTATTGTTCGCCTTTCGATTTGGTGTTTTTTGAATTCCTCATGTAGCTCAAATATATTGGTCAATGTCGTACAAATGTTGGCCAGTATTTTGAATGTTGCTGAATGTTCGACACATCTGCTGATACTGACCAATATAATATAAAATTAAAATTTGAAATTGTTTCAAAGAAAGCATTTAAAAGAGTTGTCTGTATTGCTTAGAAGAGAAATACTAATCTAAAATATGAAAAACAATAAACTTGCCAGTTTTTAACAAATCTGTTGGTAATTCCTTTCCTACAACTACAGAATAATATGTGATAAGGCCTTTAATTGGTTTATAACATTTAGCTATTACATAAGAAATCCCCAATTAATCATCGTGAAAAGGAATCGTAAACCAAATCTGTTGTTTTTCCTTTCCTACAAGTACAGAATAGTGCGTAATAAAGTCTTTAATTGGTTTATAACATTTCACTATCCCACAAGAAATCCCGTATCGCTCATCGGGAAAAGGAATCGTAAACCGAATCTGTTGTTTTTCCTTTCCTATAAATATAGAATAATGTGTGATAAGGCCTTTAATTGGTTGATAACATTTCGCTATTACACAAGAAATTCAGAATTGTTTATCGGGAAAAGGAATCGTAAACCGAATCTGTTGCTTTTTCTTTCCTATAAATATAGAATAATGTGTGATAAAGTCTTTAATTGGTTGATAACATTTCACTATCCCACAAGAAATCCCGTATTGCTCATCGTGAAAAGGAATCGTAAGATAGTTTTTGCTCCCGACCTAGCGAAAGCCATACGGGAAAAACCGAAAATAAAGGAATCGTAAACCAAATCTGTTGTTTTTCCTTTCCTACAAGTACAGAATAGTGCGTAATAAAGTCTTTAATTGGTTTATAACATTTCACTATCCCACAAGAAATCCCGTATCGCTCATCGTGAAAAGGAATCGTAAACCCAATCTGTTGTTTTTCCTTTCCTACAGCTACAGAATAATGTGTGATAAGGCCTTTAATTGGTTGATAACATTTCGCTATCACACAAGAAATCCCAAATTCTTCATCGTGGAAAGGATTCGTAAACTGAATCTGTTGCTTTTCCTTTCCTACAAGTACAGAATAATGTGTGATAAGACCTTTAATTGGTTGATAACTTTTCCTTATCACACAAGAAATCCCGTATCGCTCATCGTGAAAAGGAATCGTAAACCCAATCTGTTGTTTTTCCTTTCCTACAACTACAGAATAATGTGTGATATGGCCTTTAATTAGTTGATAATATTTCGCTATCACACAAGAAATCCCGAATTGTTCATCGTGAAAAGGAATCGTAAGTTATTTCTTGCGCCCGACCCAGCCGAAGCCATACGGAAAAGATGACTAATCGCCGCTTAAGCTGATTGAAAGCTAAATTTGTAATTATCTGCGTATTTAACACTACTAAATAATGTTTGCAAGAAACTGAGTTTTTGTTTCTTTGCTGTAATTTGGACTCACCGGCTTTTATTCTGGCCGTTGCGAGTTGGTTCCAACGTTCGATGGGACATCACTTTGATGTCAGCTTGATCGTTTGTTCGCATAAAATCCGAAACCTGACGTGAAAGTGACGTCACAACGAACGTTCGAACCGACTCGCAACGTCTAGAGTAGGCCCCTTTATGCGATTAAATGTGATACAATGCGATAAAATCATAATTATGTAAATAATTATGTAATAAAATCTTTATGTGATAAATAGAGCAATTTCGCGAAACGTCACGAACTACTATAATGCACTTCCCATTCATTTTCATGTTTACAACAGCCAATAGGCGAACAATAAAATGCCCTTCCGTTTGAAACTAAAGCCAGAATTGTGATAAGTTGAGATGTGCCCTGCTTTGTGAAATCGCCTTATTGATACGTTTAATCGCCTGCCTTTAACTGAGGAAAATAGGGCTTGAAATTATGGCATTAAACGCCGAAAAGGGGAAGGGGAAGATTTCGAACGTTTTAGTCATTAAATACCAAAGGTTCAATGATTCCTCTGTAAGTAATCAAAAAGTAATGAATATTGAATGATTTCTAATGATTATTTTTTCTGAAAGAAGCAAATAATCAAGCAATTAAGTTAATTTCTTTTTCCGTCCTTGTAAACAAAATTATCTGTTATCCCCTATATAATAATAGCCTAAGTTGTCTGTCCGCGAATTTATGAAGCGGTTGTACCTGGAATGGATACAGGCATCCATATTGGATTTTTTATGAGTTAGGGTTAGCAAAATTCAAAGCGAGTTCGAAATCCACCTCATCCCCCCTTTTTTCGAGCATTTAATGCTATTATTTCAAGCCTTATTCTCCCTCTTATTCTATACTTAATTCATTATTGATAGTATAAAGAGGGCGGAGAGCAATATTTAAAATTTCTGGACTGTTTTTATGACCCTTATATATTCTAACCAATTCCCTTGCCACGTGTAAGCAGGCACATGGGGTAGAGTGTCTGTTCATTTGATCGTCGTACTTCTTGGGTTGATGGTTCTGCCCCCGACGTAGCCGAATTTTTCTAAATGTCTAATTAATTTAAAAATTTCTGCTTTTTCTTTTGAATTCTTATTCCTAAAGTTGTTTTATTATTTTTAAAATAAATTTTTACCATTTTTCAAATTTTTATGATTTTTATTTTTATTTTATTAAATTCACGTATTACCATTATTATATCAAGCCCCATTTTAAGATCAGGCGAATAAATGTATCAATGTATCACATAATAAATAGGTAAAAATAACAATTTTCTTTAACCATCTCATTTAATCATTTATTTTAGATTATTTAAATATCTTCTGCATTATTTCCATACGTTTTATCACTAAACTTAGATATTACGTAAATAATTTTCTTAAGGTAATATTTTGTTGCAAAATAATTCTCAGCCAAAAAACAAACCATTTTTTTTATCTGCCTCATAGGGTACTTTACAATTCTGGAAAATTAAAAATTTTACTGATCCCGTCATATGACGGGCTATATGCTAGTATAAATATGTTTTTACTTCTTACCGGTAGATTTCAGGTAGTTTTTCTGTGATCTAAAGATAGCAGAGAATACGCGATTGCCCTTAACCTTGTGATAACTAGTTGTGTTTCATCTAGAAATCCGGTGAATGACCGATAAAAATAAAAGGAAAACAAGAAAATAAAATGGTGTTTTTTTTGTCATTGTAGCAGGTTACAAACAGATAACGTGATGCTTTCATCACTTCTGCTAGATTTTCGATTGCTAGTGTATCATGTGCAAGAACTCGAATATTTGCTTGCAATATACAAGTATTTGTCTGCATGTAGAAATACTACTTATTATTATGGAATAGGTTTGGCTTCGGTTTTGGAGTGCTACGGTCTACTTTTTGCAACACGAGGGCTAATGAGACCGGGACCTACTGCTTAAAGTCGTTTACTACCTGTAACCAGCCACCCACCCGAAGTCGGGTGTAGGGTGTTGAATTCCTGGTTCGGTCTGACTGTCCGACAACAATGCGTTACGCAGGGGCCAAGTCAGCATTAAGTCAAGCAAGCAAGCCCATAAAATTTAAAATAACAATATATATATATATATATATATATATATATATATATATATATATATATATATATATATATAAATGTAGAAAATCTAGATTAATAAGTACAACTTATGCAGTTTACGAAATTGCGGGGGATACTCCGCAGGAGTCCTGCCCAGGTTAAAAGTCCGGTTGACCCGGTGTACTACATGAAACTATCTGACACTGCTTAAAGCCGATTTCGAACGGCTACGAACATCCATGCCATAGAGGGATTCGAATCCACGAACTCCGATTCCGAAGGCCAGCACCCTAACCATTCGGCCATCGTTCGGTTAGTATGGAATAGGAGTACAAGATGTTCAAGAAGCATATTTATTTTTTTAAATATTACGGAAGCCTGTGTTTAAATTGGCGCATCTTATATAGACTAGCATAAAGCCCGTCATATGACTGGATCATTAAAATTTTTAATTTTCCAGAATTGTAAAGTACCCTATGAGGCAGGCAAAAAAAAATTTGGTTTGTTTTTTGGCTGAGAATTATCTGGTACACGCTCAATAATTTGTTTATCTTTTATGAGCGCATGTTAGTTGCCAACTTTAATTTGGCAACTATCTTGTTATATTACGTGATAGGATGGACAGCAGAGGTTTCAATACTGACAGTGATTAATTGGCGGTATATATGAATGTTGTCTAAAATTGAGCGAATCGATTGAAAACCAGCATGGTTATGTATAAAAACAAACACATAAGTGAACAAACTTCTTAATTTTCAAAGATATATAACTTAAATGATAGATATTTATGAGTCCGTGAAATAGACTCCTAGACTTTTATGAAAAGAACTTGTTAATACCGGTGAAAAAATTTTCATTGCAACAAAAATAATCGACGATTAAATTTAGAATTATCACGTATGTACCTAATCTATTATTTATGCCACATATAAAAGAAATTTATTTACGTAATATCTAAGTTCAGTGATAAAGCTTATGAAAATAATGCAGATGATATTGAAATAATATAAAACGAGAAATTCTTAAAAGAGATAGTTAAAGGAATGACGTCATAATTCAAGGAAAAAAATGTTATTTTTACTTATTTATTATGTAATAAATTGATGCGTTTAATTGCTTGCCCTTAACCGTGGTAAATAGGGCTTGAAATAATGGCTGAAAAGGGGGAAGCTGAAAAGGGGGAAGGGGTGAATTTCGAACGTTTTAAATAAGACAGTATTTTTCGCTGTGATAAGAAGTATATTTATACCAATTTGTTTAAGAATCGATGGTTTAACTTTAAATTAAAAGAAAAACTTTACAACTTTAATAACTTTACGAACTTTTTATCGCATTGAATTTTGCTAACCCTAACTCATCAAGAATACAATAAGGCGATTCCACGCAGTAGGGCAAATTCTCAAATTATGACAATTCTGGCTTTAATTTCAAACGGAAGGGCAGTTTATTGTTTGTCTATTGGCTGTTGTAAACATGAAAATGAATGGGAAGGGCATTATAGTAGTTCGTGACGTTGCGACAAAATGCTCTATATGGATGCCTCTATCCATTCTAGGTCTAACCACTTCATAAATTCGAGGACAAACGAACAGATAACTTAGGCTATTATTACATAGGGGATGATGTTCATATATGTCTTTTGGGATGTCACAGATTTTTTTTTTTTTGGGGGGGGGAATCATTGAATGTAGGCATCATAATTTCGATATTCATTGATATTTATGTGTTACCGTGAACAAACACGTTAATAAACGATCTTCAAAAATTGTAATAAAGAAATACAGAAAAATAACTCAAGTTAAACATTTTAAAATTACTAATTCAATAGAAAAATAGTCAAATGGAAAAATACTTAAGTTTAAAATAAGGGAGTACGGAAAAAAAAAGGAGTTTAGTTAAATAATTATTTTTTTAAATACCATTTGATAATGAAGCGTATATGCCACGTTTTTATCAAAACAAAGAATTCTGTTTTATATTTTTGTTCAATTTTTGTTCATTTTCATAATTTCTCGTCCCCCATAAAGACTATGAGTGACTCTGATTGTTGAGTTGAGAGGACGCGCAGAGGGCATATCGGGTTAAGAAACTTCCCCGTCTGAAGATTAAAATCTCCATAATAATCGGTCTTTTTGCCAGCCATGTCGTTTTGCGCTATTGCACACGGGCCAATTTTCAGAAAACAAATTCACACCCATAAGGGAGGGTGGGTGAGAATTCATCATCAGAGGGGTGGGGAATATTACCAAATTTAAGCGTGAAGGACGTGGATTCCCTTTTAAGAATTTAGGTCATAAACTATGGTTGCGCTTTTATTTTTTACTGCTTAGGACTCACGGTAACTCAGTCGGCCAAGGCAGAAAAAAGTTTATTCAGTAGCACATACATAAAGAATATAAAGATGTTTCCGAATAAAAATGGGAATTTTTTTTGCAATAACACATCAGCTATATAATAATAGCCTAAGTTGTTTGTCCGTCTGTCCTCGAATTTATGAAGCGGTTTAACCTGGAATGGATAGAGACATCCATAATGGATTCTTGATGAGTTAAGGTTAGCAACGTTCGAAATCCACCCTTCTCCCCTTTTCTAGTAAAAGTTATAAGTAAGATCTTAACACCTGGGCCAATATCTCAGTCAAAATCTGTGGGAAAATCTCTAGGAAAATCTGCCTCCGATAACGTGCATCTCCTGTTAGCTTGGAAATTTTCTAAATTGTCCGCTCGGGCAATGTAGAATTATAATTGGTTAGACACCTTCTTAGAGGGCGTAAACTGTAGCCCCAGTCGTCAATTTAGATTAGGCGTTAAAAAAGGGAAAGTAAAAGGAAGCGGGAATTTTTGCCCTTGACTCAAGATTTGAAAATCCCTGAGAATTTTCTAGGGTGTTTTAGGGGTTTTATACATAATATCTACATTAGCTTCCCGATTTAGTTTACTTTTCCTTACACTCACACACACACATATATATAGATATATATATATATATACATATCTATACACACATATATATAAACAGACATATATATATATATATAAACAGACATATATATATATATATATATATATATATATATATATATATCTTATAAATTAAAATCATTACATGTATGTTTGTATATATGTATGTTCCACATCTCCTCCTAACCTACCGACTCAATTCTATTATAAATTAATATAAATATGCTTTATATTACTGCTAAAAATACTATTGAAATCCATCCCTTCCCCTATTCGAGTGTTTTCTGCCTTTTATTAAAGAATTATTTTCTCAGTCGATTAACTTTTCTGTTTATCACATCATAAATAGGTGAAAATAACAGCTTTCTATCATATTTTATATTATTCAAATATCATCTGTGACGTTTTAACAGCGTTTTACACGAATCATAGCATAATTACATATCCGTTAATTTTAAATTGAATCCTTGATTAAATTTTATGCTAAAATTAAAGGAATTAATTTATAAATGATTTGGTATTAGCATATATTACAGAATTTTATTTTTTTAATCTTAAGTTACCTAGAGGACAAGGTAAGGTTAGGGGAAAGCTAACTTTAATTGCTTCTGGCTTGGTTTTGAAACGCCTAACGCGAAAAACGGAGGGATTATCGGAGAAAACCAATCAAGCACGAAGCGTAACTTAACTATTTTCCTAGAGCCTTGTAACTATTTTCCTTTAAAGATTTCATCTGGGATTTGCACGGAATACTGATAAACGACGTGTTACAATGTCTCAATCAGCTTTTAAAACAATACCACGGGATGTTTCAAAGTCCCAGTTTCCCAATTGTTATCACAATCTGACCTTTGGTCAACGAATTTCTGCAAAGCACGCAGATAGGAAATTAGGTGAGGACATTTACCAAAAAATGCTATTTCTTTGTGGACAGCATCTTCGGCAATCTTTGTGTTCCCGGGTATGATTTGCACCACCGTGAACAAAAGCAAATTTGAGTATTTTTCTCACGTGTTTTATTATGCAAAAAACTGGACAAGGGCCAGTTCAGAGTTACCTAAGGGTCCGTTCACCGCAGTAAAATTATGTGTGAAAGGAGTTCTATTGTTTCAAAATATTCGACTGTAGTTTGACAACAATAGGCTTATGAAATACTAACCGCTTTACCCAGACTTCATTCTGGGTAACTGAAGTTCTCAAATGAAGATTATATTTATTTTACAAATTGATATCACATTTTGCATCATATTATATACAGTGAAGCATGGATAATACGGCACTTATTGGCTGCACCAACGAGGACCATCTACCTTAAAACAAAGGTTTAAGATGTTTTGGGTGTTCCCGGGTGTGCAATCCACATCAGCTCATAATATGCAAATCAGTATAGTAAATGCAGTAAAAAGATCTCAAACTAACACGTGCAAATACAAAACAGACAAAATAACACTGGAAATAAATTTAAAAAAAGTAATAATCATAAAAAATAATGATAATAATTACAAGATAATGGCGTAAAAATAAATACAATATTGGGGTACAGTGAATGTTATATATTCAGAATCAGCCTTGTTACGGGGCCTGCAGATTCTCCGAATTTTCCATTAGCCAACCGAACAGCTTGCTTATTTTGGATGAGATGGTTTTGTTACAAATTAGCTGATCAGCCCAGATACCCTCCAGGCCTGGTCTGGGGCGCTTGAAATGCCAATCCCTAGTGAAGGAGCAGTCGAATAGGTAGTAGTCGGGCAAACCCGGGCCACCGCAAACATATCTCATACTGGCCGAATCGGAAAGCTGGAACCGGCTAAGATAGGCCGGGAATGGGATATTCTCGATAAGGAAAGCTGTAAAGGGTGCATTGGAAATTATCCTAGTGGGGTTTACTTTAGGTTAGCACTAGTAGACAGGCCTACCCTTCTCCGATATGTCCCAAGTGGCCTGCCAGTCAGCTATTTGGCGCTCTCGAAGTTGGCCCTTGATGTAGACCTCTAGGAGAGGAAGTTCCATATCAGTGTGGTCCTGTTAGGCTGCGGACTTCGCCAGGGCGTCCGCTTGATTAGTTTGCGTGGGCTTTCACCCAGTTGAGGGTTATTTTTTCTTGTTTTGGAGATCTGCGAAATAAGGAGTTGGATTCGTTGAACTTGACTGTTTTTTGGGAGAATTTGGTAATTGCATTTATGCTGGCCTGGCTGTCCGAAAAGATTGAAGATGGAGTTGTGCACGCTAGAGACGATAGCCACTTTAGGGATGATTCTAATGCGGTGAGTTTTGCCTGGAAGACCGTGCAGTGTTTGCTTAGGGAAATTTTATATTTATTTAGAAGTTTTTCATGTTGCAATACTATAAAGGCAGATCCAACTCCTTGTTTCATTTTTGAACCATCTGTATAAATTTCTATTGCGTCGCTATTGTGGCTTCTGCTGAAGTTGAATTTCCTGTCTGCAGGGTGCATATGCAAAACGGGTGCTTTACTTAATATGGCATTTATTGTATTTTTTATTTACATTTTTTTAAAGAGCCTCAACAGAAGCGTAGATCTCATAACCAGAGGATTTTGAGATCGGGGCTCGATCCAGACAAAGATCTACCGTGTTCATGAATGGCGTCTGAGGCACATAAAATAGGTTTGTGGTTATGAAATTTTCCAAGTTCCTAAACGATACTTCTGGAGATGACACGCTAAGCTTGGTATAAGTCTTACTTACGCAACATTTTAGATACGCGAAATTTCAAAGAATGTTTTACCCTCATAATAAATTTTATTACAATTTTAATTGATAACCCTACATTTAAAATTTATATGAAATTAACTATCATTTAAAATTTACACGTTAATTTTTTGTATGTAAAGCTCATGTTAAAAATCAAAAAGTAAATAAATAATAAAATTTTTAAAATTTGATCCTAGTTAAATTTTTAGACGTATATGTCGCAGTACAATAGCGCGCCGAAAATTTTTTCAGATAGAGGTTTAATTTTTAAACTGTACTATTAATTGTGAACTTAAATAAAAATTTAAGCGTTTTTGTAGTCAAAGCTAAAAATAAGAATAATTCTTCTTCACTTACCAACTCTCGATTTCTAAGTTGCTCTCAGTTAAATGTTGTATGTTCACTAACACGCAGTTGTCTTTCAGCTTTGTTCACGTCAATAAAAATCTTATAATAAAGTGGAGTCACAGTCATGACTTCAGTAAATATTTTATATTCCACTATAATGTCTTGTTCCCTATTTTAAGAATAAATTATTTTATATGATCATTAGAAGCATTGCAGTCTAGATTATTACGCACTATAAGCCTATTAAATTTGACTATAATCATTAAAGGCAGTATAGTCCATTAGGCAATATAGGCCTATTAATTTTGACTATAATCATTAAAGGCAGTATAGTCCATTAGGCACTATAGGCCTATTATTTTTGACTATAATCATTAAAGGCAGTATAGTCTATTAGGCACTATAAGCCTATTAATTTTGAATGTAATCATTAAAGGCACTATAGTCCATTAGGCACTATAGCAGTCGCAGAATAGTGGTCCGTGAAAAATTTTTGATGAAGTTCTAAAAATAGCCAACCGCTGGTCTAGCCCAGGTTTTCTTTTTAACTTTTTGGTGCGGGTATCCCATAATATTTGCGAATATTTTATGGGATCTCATGAGCATTGCTCAAATCAGACATACCCGCGTGTGAAACCGTCAGTTTTCTTCTTTTGTACTGCAACATACTATTGCAGTTTTAGGTCATTAACTTTTAATTTTTAACTTTAAGAGACAGAACAATGGGGAATTTTTAAATAAGTGACAAACATAAAAATATAATACAATAATAAAAATCAATGCAGACACTTTAGTAAATTTAAACACTCACTAGACGAACGATGGCCGATTGGTTACAGTGCTAGCCTTTGGTACCGGAGTTCGTGGGTTCGAATCCGACATGGCATGAATGTTCGTAGCCATTCAGAATCAGCTGTAAGCTGTAGGTCCCGGTCTCATTAGCCCTCATGTTGCAAAAAGTAGACCGCAGCACTCCAAACCAAACCAAATCTTAAACATTATTTTCCCCGGATAAGAACAAGCGATTAAATTTAACAATTTACCACATAATAAATGGATAAAAATAATTTTTTTAGCATTATGACATCATTCCTTTAACCATCCCATATAATCATTTCTTGTTTTAAATTATTTAAATATCGTCTGCATTATTTTCATACGTTTTATCACTGAATTTAGATATTACGTAAATAATTTTCTTTTATATTTGGCTTAAATAATAGATTAGGTACATGTGTGATAATTTTAAATT
>CM063500.1:104004393-104014393 GCA_032207245.1 Pardosa pseudoannulata | reverse complement strand
AACCGCTTCATAAATTCGAGGATAGACAGACAGATAACTTAGGATATTAATATATAGGGGATTAATTTTTGAAATTTTTCAAAACATTGTTCTCGAATCCAGTCGATTACATCAAAGCCAATTTTTTTAAGCCATAGAATGAAGCCGCCCATTTGATGTATGCGATTGGTATCTTAAAGCAGGGAAAAAATACAATTCTTTTTTTGGGTCTTAACAAACAAAGATTCTTCGATTTAAGTTTAAGATAACATTTCTTAGCAAGAAGGTCGGCATAAGAGCACAGTTGTGTGGGTATTATCCAATTCGATTTCACCCTTTGACACAGATTTCCGTTTCGTTACTCCAAAACAGCGCTGTTGACTTTCTCGCGTGGCCCGAAAAGAAAGAAAAGGAAAGAGAAGGGAAGTCATTTCAGTGGGTCAGAACCTTGGCAATGGCCAGTTCTCTTCTGCCTCGTCTGACCTCTCGGTTCTCGTGACCCGGCCACGTGACAGCGCGTGAGAGAGGCACAGTGTTGACCGCGTAACGTAACGTTACGTAACAGACTTCTGGGAGATGTAAAGGAGGGAATTGCAAAAGTTTTGCTGATGAATAAGATTTTTTTAGGAGAATTCCTGTCTCTTCAACACCAGTGTATGCAAATTATGCACCAAGACTATTAATAATGAGGAATTTTCACGTTTTCTAATTTTAATTTTAAACAGTAATGACAAAAAACTAAGCAAGACAGTACCTATTTTTCCTTCATTCCGGGGCCTAATTAGTGATTTCTAATGGGTTTTATAGCGAACTTTTTAACGTCTCTCAAAAACGGTATTTTTCCTCTGCCGAATTTGTGAAGTCACAGTTCATTAAAACACCGACCGCCTATGTTGTTTATATGTTAAAAGGCGACTTTTAAATTTGTTTCTGTGTAAAGTATCGCATATAATAGAATTTTTTTTATTATATCTGACATTAAAGAATCATATTCTAAATATTGTATTGTGCCACTCTGTAAAAATACAACTAATTGCAATGAGAACATATTTTTCAGCGTTCCCAAAGATCCGAATACACGTAAAATCTGGACAAATGCGATGAAAAGGGATGAGAAATGAAACCCCAAATTATCATATAAATCATCTGTATGGGTTTGTGAAGAGCATTTTTCGATAAGTAAATGCTTGTTTTTGTTTAAATATTACTAATTTAGAACAATTAAAGTATATAAAAATACGTATATACCTTTAAAAAGGACTGATTAACCAGTGCTATTTACTTTTAAAACTGCTAATTTTCGAGTATTATCAATAATATGTGATATCACGAACTATAACGTCACAATCACGGAGCGTTTTGATGTTACGTGATTTTTGCTTAAATTTAAAATTAATTTTTAAAATGATGGACCCAGTTTTTTACATTTTTGAAAACATTTTTGGAATCTACGAGTCTAGAATTACCAGAAAAATACTAAGTTGTTCGAATCCCCCACATGTGCAAATTTCTCATTAACACACAGAGTTTTGAACATAATGTAGTCGAACTGCTCTGAAGTGAATCCAAAATTTAGTAAACTCGTTTTAGTTAAATTTTTTAATATCCCAACTGAAATCCTGTTTAGTTAATATCATTTTAAATGTTCATAATGAATTTTTGATAAAATAAAAGTTTATTTATAGTCAACTGAAACTTTCTTTCCACAGAATTTTTTGATATTTCTAAACCTTAATTTTATTCAGACGTATCTATATTAAACTTTAGATGGGAAAAGCAATTAAAGAGCTTGATTTGGTTTGGTTCGCTTCAGTTATACCTTTTTTGCTACACGATGATTAAGGAATTCGGACCCTACTGTCTAAAGCCGGTTTCGAACGGCTACGAACATCTCTGCAAACAGTGGATATCGAATCCATGAACTCTGAAGACCAGCGTCTTACCCATTCAGCAATCGTTCGGCCAACATTTAAAGGAATTAAAAAAAAAAAGAATTACAAATATGAACCGTAAATTCCCTATATAATAATAATAGTCTAAGTTATCTGTCCATTCGTTCTCGAATTTATGAAGCGGTTGGACCTGGAATGGATTGAGGCATCCATATTGGATACTTGATGAGTGAGGGTTAGCAAAATTTAAAGCAAGTAAGGTAAACGTTTATCTTCTCTTAAACTATCCATCCAATTCTAAAATAAGTTGGTATAAATATGCTTCATATCACAGCGGAAAATATTGTCTTTAAAACGTTCGAAATCTACCCCTGCCCTTCTTTTCGAGCGTTTAAAGCCATTATTTCAAGCCCTATTTTCCCCGGCTAAGAGCATGTGATTAAATTTATCAATTTATCACAACATAAAGAGGTAAAAATAACATTGTTTCCTACCATTATGACGTCATTCCTTTAACCATCTCATTGAATAATTTCTTATTTTAAATTATTTAAATATCGTCTGCATTATTTCCATACGTTTTATCACTGGAATTAGATATTACGTGAATAATTTTCTTTTATATTTGTCTTGATTAATAGATTAGGTACATTTGGGATAATTTTAAATTTAATCATTTAATTAAGCTATTATTATGTAGGGGATTAACGTTTGCAGTTTTTCAGAACATGGTACTACAATTCAGTCGATTACATTAAAACTTTTTTTTTTTTTTTTTTTTTTTTTTTTTTAAAGCCGTAGATTGAAGCCAAGATTGGTAGATTGGTTTCGTAATACAGTGGAAAAATACAATTCTTTAACGATTCTAAACGATTATTTTTTTGTTGCATCGATTATTTTTTTTTTATCACCAGTATTAACAACAAATTGGAAAATTAAAATTTTACTGAACCCGTCACATGACGGGCTATATGCTAGTCACTAAATATTTATGAGAATAGGATTAAATTAGGGTGGAATGTGCTAGACATATTGGGGAATGATTAATAACAGAACTATAAAATTCAGATTTTTTATCTGTTTTATCTGCCAAATTGAATGTATTGAGTCCTCATATGTAATAGAACTGTAATTAATCAAAAATTACTATTCTTTGCATAGAATGCGATAAAACAATATTTTAAAATTTTTCATTTTTAATAACATGGTACATTGTTTATTTAATTAATTAGTAAATTTTTATTAGTACAATGTGTGTTTCTTGAATGATTGTTTACAATAACGCCACTATTAAAGGCTTAGAAATTTCAATAGACAGTGGGTTCCACTTAAAGTTATCAGTTTGGGACACCGTGATTTCGATAACGATAACCGATTGATAACAATAAACGATATGGAAAATGAGATAAATTTACACCCCCCCCCTTTAATCACACATACTACATTTCAAAATAAAATGAAAAAATTCACCTTATATTTATGTACTGTATATTATCCTTTAAGACATTACAATTGTTTACATAATAAAAATAATTGATCAATTGTTGACTGTCTACAATTCTTTCTAAGAAGCTCATTGATAAATCGTTCGAAATCATAATGTTTTTTGAAGTCATCGGAGCGGCGTTGTACTCCACGTTTCAACACTTACAATGCAGTTCGGAAGCTGAGAAATGTTTAACTGCGCTGCAGCATTGCGCTGACTCATATTTGGTAACCTGTCATAACGATTTAAAATTTTGATATTTAGTTTTAATGTTAAATCATTTCGCTTTCTGGCTGCCATATCGAAAAACTGCATTTAAGAGAGCAAGGCATAAAATGGGACTATACTCCGTCTTAGTTCCGAATAAAATTTTATTGGCTTCTGCTTATCTGACAACCCATGGCCACCAGCAGGGTGTGCGTATTTCTGAAAAATTCCAGGAATGTGTAATGCCCACTCCTTTGTTTTTCTCATTTTCCCTAGGTGGAAGAGGGAGAATTCTCGGAAATTAAAACAAGAACGAAGGAAAGAAAAGAATGGGTTCCTTCTGAATACGCCGAACGATGTCCGATTGGTTAGGGTGCTGGCCTTCGGATCCGGAGTTCGTGGGTTCGAATCCCACTATGGCATGGATGTTCGTAGCCGTTCGGAATCAGCTTTAAGCAGTAGGTTTTGGTCTCATTAGCCCTCGTGTTGCAAAAAGTAGACCGTAGCGCTCCAAACCAAACCAAACCTTCTGAATACATTGTGAATAATCCTTTGCCAGTTAAAATGAGGTTCGAAAACTGATAAAATTAACCGATGTAACGATCCCATAAAGCGATAATTTTAACATACAAATAAATAGAGAAAATCGGGACCCAGTGATTTCGATAACAATAAGCGATTGATAACATTAACCGCGATCACATTCAGCGGAGTCCACTGTATCATCAAAATTGATCTTTCAGTTATAGGGAAAGTATAGGCTTTTCAATGGGTCATTATAGGATTACTATAGAGGGGTTCAGGTATAATGGAGAAAATACAATTAATGAGAATATAAAACGGGTTTGAAGTTATCAGTAGTTTATTACTTTATATAAATGCCATTCGTTGAGGCATTCGTCCCAGAGCTGGAACAATTAGAAAAACCCGTTTTTATGAATCCAGTCAAGTAGAACCAAAGTCGTAAGGTTCGTTTGAGGTCGTCCTTAAACATCTGATCACCAAAGAAACTCTTTAAGGGTGTAATTCAGTAGATCTAAAAGTGTACGCCAGGTTGCACTAGTGTGTTTTGTAATGTACCATATAAATGTAAGTCAAAATAATGAAAATAAATAACTGTTTTAACCCCTTCCGGTAAAAGTCTAGCTCGTCATTAGTTTTTCATTCCATACCGCACTATGACGAGCTACATTCGTCATGCGATAAAAGTTACTGTTAAATATGATAATTAATTTAGTTTAAAATTTCTAGTGTACTGAATTTGGCAACACTTTTATAACTTGTGAAAATCACAAGTCACTATTGCATATTGTTTACTTGGTACAAGTCATTGCCAAATTAATGAGTCAGAATAAAAAAAAAACCTACTAAGAAATGCCGTGTGTTACAAGAATCAAATTAAAAGTGAGACTACTTGGCGGTGTAAACAATTAAGAATTCCTTTGCACTTTGTTTGAAAAGTACCACTAGCTTGAAGACTATTATCTGTACACCTTATTAATGTTTTGCTTTGATATTTTCTTAATTTTACTGTTTCTGATATTATTTAACACTATGTAAAAAGTGGATTTTAATTAAGAATATGTAAGAATTGTAAAATGAAACAAGTTTTTTAAATAAAAATTAAAGGGTTATTTCATGCACAGTTTTTCATTATTAAATCATACCGGAAGGGGTTAAACTACTTCATTGAGACTATCTCACTCTTTTGGCCAACATACATTTATTATGCTATAAACAGCGGGTTTTCTTGCAAAGAGTAGACTGCTAACGGCCAATCAGGCAATAGATAGTTTTTGCTAATACACGTAGAGAATGCAATTTTCCCGACGCTACAGGTTTTCCTTGACCATGGATTTTGTTCAGCAAGGCACACACCATAGTGTTGTAGTCTATATGCAACCTGTGATTCATTGATAATGATGTAATACTCTTGTTGCGTAAATTGCTTGTTCTGAAAGTGTTCGAAGTCGAAGATATTACAATTTTTTTTATGCATACGCCCAGACGAAAAGGATAGATTTCTCAGAAAGAAGTACGAATCTGATTCTAAAAGTACGCAAAAGTTAAGTGCAAATAAGAAAGGAAAATATAACGGAAGTTATATTCGCTATATTTTGGATATCTTGCAAATATAGCGAAAGTTATTTAAGCTTTAGTTATTTCCGGAAGTTCGGACCATCCTCTGTCTCTATGTTAAATGTTAGGGTTCATAATGGATAAGTCATTTCCTAGTTTATCATCTATATATCTATCTATCAATCTCTCTATCTATCTATCTATCTATATATCTATCTATCTATCTATCTATCTATATATCTATCTATCTATCTATCTATCTATCTATCTATCTATCTATCTATCTATATATATATATACATATATATATATACATATATACGCACACACACACACACACACATATATATATATATATATATATATATATATATATATATATATATATATATATATTTATACATATATATATATATACATATATATATATATACATATATATATATATATATATATATATATACATATATATATACATATATATATATACATATATATATACATATATATATACATATATATATATATATATATATATATATATATATATATATATATATATATATATACATATATATTCACATATATATATATATATACATATATATATACATATACATATATATATATATATATATACATATATATACATATATATATACATACATATATATATATATATATATATATATATATATATATATATATATATATATATATACAGGGTGTCTCTGCGTAGCTAGATTCCTCGTTGGAGTACATAAAAACTGACCAAAGAAGCGTTCCTGTAAGTTTTATTATTAATGTCATAAATTTTTTTAAAATGAAGTCTGAAAGCCCAAGCATGCTCACATCGCCGCCCTATCGTCGAAAACAAGTTCACTGCCCATCAGCATCGTCATACCGCCCCCGTTGAGAACCAATGGATTAGAGCAGGGATGGGCCCACGGATAGAATTTTAAGTTGCCGGTCCGAGGCAAATTGAAAGAAATATATATTTATAGATTATGTATCCATCTTTTTTCCGACTTTGCTTAAATGTTATATCCCAAATTTATTATCTCACGCCCATAAGATCAGCGATATATTTGCTTGTTATATGTGAACAAGTGTTTTCAACTTTGAACCTTAGAAAGAATAATTTCAGAAGATGAGCATTTAGCATCGTTCCTTAAAATCAGTACATATCGCTTCGAACCTCAGTATAAGGAACTTTTAAAAATGAAATCCCAATTTCATTCATCTCGTTAACGTATTTAAACCGTTAGGTACTTATATATAGTTTTTTAAAGTTTTAGAAAAATTTATCTTGACCCGTCAAACTTATTTTCTTCCGATTTTTGGCCCACGTCCGAAAAAGTTTGTCCATCCCTGGACTAGAGGGTATATGTAAGTGGGAAATTGCTCCCCACAGCAGCATTTCGTCGACACTTATTGCTCTATTATTTAGGATGCTGCTCCCTATAAGGGCGTTACACCTGAACTAGTATTATCTTTAATGTTAATTGTGTTTTGTCGTGTTTGTGAAAGAAATATTTAATTCTTCAGGGAACGGTGTTATTGATTGTGCCTCAACCTTTTGATGCTTAAATATACAGGGTGGGATATTTTTTAAGCCTCCTCTAAGTACTGCAGTTGTTACGTGACCGTAGCTTTATATTTAGTGCCACCTGCAATACCATTATACAAATATTATAAATACTTTTCCGTGTAAGCAAGCCGTGTTTCAAAGAGTTAAAGAAAAACGATACTGAAATGCTAATCATAAACAAATTTTGCCCGTAATAACTGCCCAAGGGAAAATCCCTGATGCCGATACCGCATCGTGTTGATTAATCGACGAAGGCAGAAACCGAATGACCGCACAAACGCGTGCTGTTTGGCCTCGATTCATGATGCTATCAGAGAAAAAAAAGAAAGAAAAAAAACTCTTGAATGCAACAATGTTATCCCTTCACTTGATAATAAAGCTACTGTGTTTCTTTTCTTTTTCCTATAGAAACTCTTACCGAATGCTGCGGCTTTCCCTTCTCCGTAAAATGTGACCGTGGAAGTTTGAAAAATTCCCGTTTCTCATTTGTTTGTTTGTGTTTATCACGGAGGTTGGAACATTCGCGAAGGTTCTTAATGTAGCATTAGCTGTCAGAACCAAAGAATAAAAAATTCCGGTTATTGGAACAGCGGACACGTTCCGAATCAACTAGACTTTTCGTTCTGTCAAGGTTGCAAAGCGGCCTGCTGGAGAATTGTGTGCGATGTTTAGGATAGTACTTAGACAATGACAAAACTGGAGTAAAGTCCAATCGCAATGTTCGAAAGAAAGATTCTGCGGAATATAGTTGGCGGTATAAGTAGTTAGAGATGGAAATTCAATTTTGAACTAAACAGGATATATAAAAAGCATGACATTATTAATTAAATACAGAAAAATAAATAGAACGAACAAGATGGCCCAAGGGATTCGAATGCATGATGACAGCACAATAAAAAAGAGGTAGTGCTTTTTAAACAGACTGGAACCAGAATGCGGGGAAGATGGGATGTTTTGCTAGAATCTGATTTCTCGCAATTAATGAAAAGGACTGTACATCAAAGATCAATCAGAAGTTTTAGAGAGCATTAAAATCTTCAGAGGAAGGTACTGGCCCATAATTGGGCTCTCTAACCATGAGGATGATGATATTTAGGATACTGAGAAAGGAATGTGTAAATAACCTGGTGGTCAATCTTAATCATTTCGCCCACCTGACCCCATGTGAGGCTCATAATTTGAGAAATTTGTGGCCTTGCAATTGTTTCTAAAATTCGATTAAATTCCCAACAGTAGATGGTAGAGTGAGACTGAAAAATCGATGTTTAATTTGTTGAAAAAGTGAATAGGGTATATTTGCGTGGCATTTTGATATGTCGGTTTGGACTTCTAGATTTGGAGTTCCATAAAGTGGATCTTTGGGTGCTTCTGTGACCATACAAGAATCTTAAATTTCGGAGAGTTTTGAGCAAGTTGTTGTTGTTTCTCATGTCACTTGGACAAACCAAGCACGACTGAACCTACAGGCTCTCGTATTAAGGCCAAGGGGTACGCATTTCGTTTTAATGAGCACCATTAACGTGAAAGAATGACTTCGCTACAGTAAGTCCTCGTAATTTTAAAGAAGGGACCAAGAAGAAGACCCACAGACTTGGCCTGCCACTGCCAGAGGTATTCATTGAGCACATGGAGGAGATTGTGACCACGAAACCTATTTTACGTGTCTCAGTCACTTTTAACGAACACGATGGATCTTAGGTCGGCTCAGATTCCGAACCTGCAACCTCTCAGTTACGAGACCGTTGCCTCTGCCGACTGAGCTACCGCGGCATGTTGTCAGGCGTGTTTATGTCTTTATTACCCAGGTTCCCCTAAACTTTATTTCAAGTGGAATGATACTATACACGAGTCATGAAGTTCGTGACTACCTTCTTAAGCTTCTTCAAACCTTCTGCAAATTTGGCTTTAAAAAGACATTTTTATAATAGTAAAATTTATCCACTTGTAACTTAAGTAGCAGAAAAGCATCAGTTAACGTCAAGTGTCAGAAAATATTTTGGATTTCGGGCATGCAATTTTGGACATCTACCGATATTGATCAACATAATGTAAAAGGATATTTTTAAATTGTTAAAATAAAAGAATTTAAAATTAGTTGTTTGCATTGCTTTTAAAAGAAATATTATTCTAAAAAGTGGAATTCCAAAAATATGCCAGTTTTTATCGAACTCACATTTTGAATGTTTTTTTTTTCTTAAATTTGTTAACAAGGGCATACAGTGTTAT
The DNA here is from genome assembly GCA_032207245.1 of Pardosa pseudoannulata. NCBI lineage: Eukaryota > Metazoa > Arthropoda > Arachnida > Araneae > Lycosidae > Pardosa > Pardosa pseudoannulata. Next base: position 104,004,933 of record CM063500.1, on the reverse strand, counting down.
ACAAATGGTATTGTTTTAATACTATTTAAACGATATCTGTCGATATTCGTAAAAATGAATATCATTTTCTGACATTCAATAATATCTCACGACATTCAGCGCATGGCACAATATTACATTAGCTGAATGTGAACAGAAGTAAATCGGTTCTACCCTTTCTCCACAAAGAGTACTACGACTTATTGTAGTTATTGCGATTCTTTGGAGACAAGCAAAGTAGAATTGAACTGCAGTAGATTTTTGTTCTGAGGGAAGATGCCAGATAATGCGAATGTTAAACTTAAGCTTCTAAACAAATAGAAAAATGCCGTAATTCATGAAAAAATTAATGTATTAGTTAATTAGTTCAGATGGCAAAATGACCTCGTGGTGAACATTCTTAAATATATAAAAAATGGCATTCAGAAATATCGGGTAAATATTAACGAATATTTCTAAATATCAGAAAAATATATTCAAGGATATCGGTGAAATATTGACCAATATTGCTAAATGTAAAAAAATATGTTATTCAGGGATATCAGGGAAATATTAACGAAC
>CM063500.1:103989393-103994393 GCA_032207245.1 Pardosa pseudoannulata | reverse complement strand
CAGTAAGGTTAACGTTTTATTACCATTTTGAAAATGTTTGTCGCAAATTCTCGAAAAAGAACTTGGAGTCCAGTCTTGACTTTTCAAAGTTTTTATCCGAAGCATTCGCAATGTAAGATCTTTAGAAAAGCAATAAAATCCAATACCTTCATCTTTTTTGAAATGCTTAGTACAGCCATACGTACAACAGCTTGTTACCATTTTCAGATAATTGACAAAATTAAAACCCCAATAACAAGCACGATCCGTAGGAAATTCAAATGTTTTGCCAACGAGGAAGTTGAGCTGCCATTTTTGCTGCACCTGACGTCATGCGCACATTCTCTATATACAGTGGACTCCGCTTAACGTGATCAGTTTGGGACACCGTGATTTTGATAACAATAAACAATATGTAAAATTAGATAAATCTACCACCCCCTTTAATTTACACGTACTAAATTTCAAAACAAAATGAAAAAACACACCTTAGATTTATGTACTGTATATTATCCTTTAAAACATAAGAATTGTATATACAATTAAAAAATTTGATCAACTGTTAACTGTCTATAATTTTTTCTAAGAAGCTCACTGATAAATTGTTCGTAATCATAATCAACCTGTCATAACGATTTGAAATTTCGATCTTTTGTTTTAATGTTAAATCATTTCATTTTCTGGCTTCCGTATCCACAAGCTGCGTGTAAGCGAACAAGGCATAAAATGTGAATACTCTCCTTCTCAGTTCCAATAAGATTGTGTTGCCTTCTGCTTATTTAACCACTGACCACCAGCAGGTTATGCATATTTCTGAAAAATTCCAGGAACGTGTAATATCCCACTCTTTTGTTCGTTCCCCATTTCCTTAGGTGGAACTGGAGAGTTCTCAAAAATTCGAAAAGAACTGGTTAATACTGAATATATTGTGAATATTCCTTTACCAGTTAAAATGAGGTTCGAAAACTGATAACATTAACCGATGTAACGATCCCAGAAAGCAATCATACAAATGAATGGAGAAAATCGGGACCAAGTGATTTCGATAACAATAACCGATTGATAACATTAACTGCGATCACATTCAGCGGAGTCCACTGATATACATACTCTATCGGCACACACCCACACACACAAATAAATAAATAAAATACGAGAACTGATACATCAAGATCATATAATTTTTCCAACCATATCAATATAGAAAAATGTATTAACAATTGCGAAATATCACATAAATAGGAATTCTCAAGACACTAATTCAAATTTCGATATAAAAATAGTGTTTACTATTACAAACTATTGTTACTTTTATAAAGAAATATATCAACTCTCAAAACCCTCATCTAACTGCATTCATATCGCATCTTAATGCATACATACCAATCTCTTATAGAGTAGTTAGATTTCCAGTGACGTACGCACAGAAACTTTTTTTAAATTTTATTTATATAGATAAATAACAGCCCAATTATCACAACTTTGGCATTTATTCGCCAGAAACATGGCAACCTGAAATTATTAATGTTTATTCAACATAAACATTAATAATTTTAAAAAACTGGTTCAAATTTTCAGTAAGAAAATACGCATAAGTTTATCACGAATACCCTATATAATAAGTTATCTGTCCATCTGTCCTCGAATTTATGAAGCTGTTGGACCTGGAATAGATAGGGGGTCCATCCATATTGGATTCTTGATGAGTTAGGGTTAGCAAAATCCAAAGCCTTTAAAACGTTCGAAATCCACCCCTTTCCTCCCTTTTCGAGCGTTTAATGCCATTATACCAAGCCCTATTTTCCCCAGTTAAGAGCAGGTGATTAAGTTTATCACATAATAAATAGGTAAAAATAACATTCTTTTCCAGCAATATGACGTCCTTACTTTAAACATCTCATTGAATCATTTCTTAATTTAAAGTATTTAAATATCGTCTGCATTATTTTTTTACGTTTTATCACTGCACCTATATATGACGTAAATAATTTTCTTTTGCATTTGGCTTAATTAATAGATTAGATACTTATAAGATAATTTTAAATTTAATCATCGATTATATTTTGTTGCAATTTAAATTTTATCACCGGTATTAACTGCAAATTCTTTTCATAAAAGTCTAGGAGTTTATTTCACGGACTAATAAATATCTAGCGTTTAAGTTATACATCTTTAAAATGTAAGAAGTTTGTTCGTTTGTGTGTTTGTTTTTACACATAACCACAGGGTTTGACTAAATGAATTCAATGTGATTCTAAACTGTATTCACAGTATCGGGACACTTTAGAGGAGTATGAAGATAAACAAATTATTGGGTGTGTACCAGGTAATTCGCAGACGAAAAACAAACCTGTCTTATAAGGTACTTTATAATTCTAGAAAATTAAAAAAATTACTAATCCCGTCATATAACGGACTATATGCTAGTCTATAAAATAAAGCTAGCCATAACGATGGCCGAATGGTTAGGGTGCTGGCCTTCGGATCCGGAGTTCGTGGGTTCGAATCCCACTATGGCATGGATGTTTGTAGCCGTTCGGAATCGGGTTTGAGCAGTAGGTCCCGGTCTCATTAGCCCTCGTGTTGCAAAAAGTAGACCGTAGCACTCCAAAACCAAACCAATAATTAAAAACTAAACTACAAGAAACTAAACTCCTCGGTGCAACAGCTCCTAATGGGCCAGGGCCTACTTTGCCAGTCTCCCTTTCCGAGACCAAGGTCCCTGGAGTGCGAAGCATAGATTCCGGTTAGGTGGTCAACCTTACTCGGGACTCCCAGTGTTTAGTTCTCAAGCTTGCTTGATCCTCAGTTTGTCTACCTACTGAAGAATTGAAAGGCTGAATCAACCTTGCTCACTCCGGGAATCGAACCTCGGACCTGTGTCGTAGGAGCGAGAAGCGCTACCCCAACGACACGGGGCTTCTATAGCCCCGTTTACATGTGCCAGTCATGTACCCTTCTTTTTACCCGGGTAAAGGGATTTTGCTTGGAGGGTCGACGAAACCAGTTTACATCGTCAATTATTTCTATCCTCCATTTCACCGGGATCGTCGCTAGAAGTCACGTAATCATACGGGACGGCAATCATCTGTAAGCTCAAAGGATGATGGGAAAGGAGAGTAAACTCTGCTACCCGGGTAGAAAGGTGAGTTCTTTCTACCTCTCAATTTTTTCCCTAGCTAGGGATAATACCTGGAAGGGGAGTACAATTCGCGTATCTACCCTGCATTCTACGCTGCTATTGGCACATGTAAATGGGGCTATATATGTTAAAGCTAATCTCAATATATTCATTAGTTTTTGCTTGAAGCATGCATAAACTCAAAAATTTCTATCGTTTCCTTTATATAGATTGATAAAAATTATAAAACCTATATATACTCACTAAAACCCTATTGTTATCATTATTTCTTGTATGGGGAATTTGCTTTTATAGCATTTGCAGATATGTGTTTGTAACAATAAGTTGCATTCAGTTCAAGTCCCCGTGTGTCTTCGAAGGTGACATGCCGGGGCAGGACCGGTTAGAATGCAGAGAGACTTCGGACTTCTCCCAGACAATAGAAGTGTCCATTCGTTTGGGGAATTTTGACCCTCTCTCCCAGCCGTTCTGAAGTGGACTCTTTTTTTTTGTTTCCGCGGTGAGTCGGAAATTTTTTGAGGGACAGGGTTGTTACCAGAAGAGGAAAAAGGGGACGACTGGCATCCGTGGTTTGTGGATGACCCCCTTTGAAAAAAACAGCCATTTTATTTTTTTTAGGATTGACGCCGACTCGAGAGCAGTCTTCGATCTACAAATGATAAGTTGATTCAACTATTTGTACTCCTTAGGCATTTATCTAACTATAAATAATTTAATCAAGACCTATTTTATCATGTGTTTCATAAAGAGTTTTAATATCTTTCTCAAACACTAGGCAAACGTAACATTATTCTTTACACTGTTGCAGTCAGTGACAGTCAGTCGCAGGTATCTGTTGACATTTTATTTAGGGCACCCTATAAGCGGCTAACATTACTTCCTAAAATAACACAACAAATGTATCCTCATAGTTTAGAACAGGGATGGGAAAACTCCGTCCCGCCGGAAGGTTTTATCCGGCCCCCATATAGAATTTTAAGTTGCCGGTCTGAGGCAAATTAAAAGAAATATATACTTATACATTATATTTCAATAAGTAATATAAGCAATAAGGTTAATTCTCAGGATAAAACAGGAAAAATTTTACATGAAAATATTTTTCAGGAAGTAGCAAGCATTATACAATGCGTATAACTTATATAAATGTTTGTGTTAAGAATAATGAAACACAAAGCATCCTTAAATTTAAATCCAAAAGTGAAAGTTTTATTAACTCTTCCTTTTTCCTTTTCATAACTTGAAAGCTATTATGAAACTGATAAATATTAATTACACTTGAATAATTAATGATAATTATGCAAGTGTAATTAATATTTATCAGTACTACACTTGAATTATTAATGATAATATATAAAGTAAATACTTAATAAAATAACTATTTATTTTATACTAGATTATAGGTAATATAAATTTTTAAATATTAATTCTTTTCTTGAATCAGTGTATAGTTTAGACCACGGATGGGACAACTCCGGCCACCAGAAGGTTTCATATGGCCCGCGGATAGAATTTCAAGTTGCCGGTCCGAGGCAAATTAAAAGAAATATATATTTATACATTATATATTCTTCTACTTTGCTTAAATATTATATCCCAAATTTACTATCTCACGCTCAGAAGATCAGCGGTATATTTGCTTCTTATATGTGAACAAATGTTTTCAACTTTGAACCTTAGAAAGAATAATTTCGGAAGTAGACTGACAGAAGATCATTTAGCCTCGTTCTTTAAAATCAGTACATCTCACTTCGAACCTCAGTATAGAGAAAAAAAAAAAAATGAAAAAGTGAAAATGAAAAATGAAATCGCAATTTCATTCATCTCATTAACGTATTTAAACCGTTAGGTACTTGTATATTGTTTTTAAAATAAAATAAAA
>CM063500.1:103964393-103984393 GCA_032207245.1 Pardosa pseudoannulata | reverse complement strand
TACTGGGGTCGTCTACATTAATTTCGAGCCACGACGGAGCCTCTTGTAGGTCAGCAGCACCCTGTGGTGTTGTGGTTACGTTGCGGCGACTACGTCATTCAGTTTACCGTATGGCTACACGCCGGGTCGGGGTCGAATTCACTTATCTAATAAATATAATTAAAAACGTGTATATAAAGCGCATAGTAAAGTGCCCTGATCGCTTTTCTTACCACGGTAGACAATGTTTTTTAAAAGTTTAGAATCTTTTCCTGAAGTAGATTTTTAATAAAGGTGGCTTTTATTTATCGGTAATACAGATTTTTTTTTTTTTTTTTTTATTTGGAGTAAAAAGAGAGTGATTTGTTTAAACAGCAACTTTGACCACTGAGTTAGAACTAGGTAATAAATTAGTTCTTGAAGAAGTTATTCGGGATTTTGAAAGTTTCGGGAAAAGAAGTAATGTTTTAATTTATGTTTAAATTGTATATTTTTATACCGTTTTGGGTTGACTAAAGAACTGGGTTCCCTCGCCAACTTGGCGATAATGGTTTAAGTATGGTTGCCTAACATTTTCTCCTGATCTCATCGTGTCCAAACAATCTGTATCCATATTATAATTTATATATGTGCATCCAACTCTCCTTGTGTAATTCTTTTCTTATATATTAAATGTGCGCATTAATTAAAAGAATTAGATATAACAAACCATTAATGGCTCACTATGGATGATTTTCATTACTTTAGAGCTCTTGCGTTTGTAAGTAAGTAAGAGTTAAGTAGAGTATTTCTATTTTGATGGAGCACTGTGCATTTATTAAAGTCACCAGAAAAAGCAAGAAATACAATGCTTGGATGGATTACCTTTGTGTTTTAGTAAATATCGCTAATATTTTCGCCAAATTTGCCAAGGGGAACCCAATTCTTAAGTAATCCCCCAGTTTTGCTTATCGTTTTAAAAGTAAACTTGAATTATCTCAAAAAACATTAGGTACTTGTTTTATTTTGTAAGTTCGTAATCGTTAGCTTATTTAAAATGTAAATATTTTTAATAAAGCATTTATCCAAAATCTATAAGTATATTATTGGTCTAATTACTTTTTTCTTTCGGATAACATGTTTTTTTATACTTATGTGTATTTAAAGTTTGTGAGGACAGCTTTTTAGGGATTGCCAGTAAAAATCTACATTAATTTCGAGACACGACGGAGCCTCTTGCATGGTCATCAGCACCCTGTGGTTGTGTTACGTTGCGGCGACTACGTCATTCAGTTTGCATGGCTACAGCCGGGTCGGGGTCGAATTCACTTATCTAATAAATATAATTAAAAACATGTGTATATAAAGCGCAGTAAAGTGCCCTGATCGATTTTTACACGGTAGACAATGTTAAAATTTTTAGAATTTTTTTCTGCAAGTATATGGTTTAATAAAGGGGCTTTTATTTTTCGGTAATACAGAGGGTTTTTTTTTTTATTTAGAGTAAAAAGAGAGTGATTTGTTTAAACAGCAACTTTGACCACTGAGTTAGAACTAAGTAAAATTAGTTCTTGAAGAAGTATTTCGGGATTTTGAAAGTTTCGGGAAAAGAAGCAGTTTTAATTTATGTTTATATTGTATATTTTTTATACCGTTTTGGGTTGACTAAAGAACTGGGTTCCCCAAAACTTGGCGATAAGGGTCTAAGCTTGGTAGCCTAACATTTTCTTCTGATCTCATCATGTTCACACAATCTGTATCCATATTATAATTTATATATGTGCATCCAACTCTCCTTGTGTAATTCTTTTCTTATATATTAAATGTGCGCATTAATTAAAAGAATTAGATATAACAAACCATTAATGGCTCACTATGGATGATTTTCATTAATTTAGAGCTCTTGCGTTTGTAAGTAAGTAAAAGTTAAGTAGAGTATTTCTATTTTGATGGAGCACTGTGCATTTATTAAAGTCACCAGAAAAAGCAAGAAATACAATGCTTGGATGGATTACCTTTGTGTTTTAGTAAATATCGCCAATATTTTCGCCAAATTTGCCAAGGGGAACCCAATTCTTAAGTAATCCCCCAGTTTTGCTTATCGTTTTAAAAGTAAACTTGAATTATCTCAAAAAACATTAGGTACTTGTTTTATTTTGTAAGTTCGTAATCGTTAGCTTATTTAAAATGTAAATATTTTTAATAAAGCATTTATCCAAAATCTATAAGTATATTATTGGTCTAATTACTTTTTTCTTTCGGATAACATGTTTTTTTATACTTATGTGTATTTAAAGTTTGTGAGGACAGCTTTTTAGGGATTGCCAGTAAAAATCCTAAGGTCGGTCCTGATTGTTGAAATATCTTCAACTGTTTCTTTGGTATAAGCTCTTGTTGGCTTGACTAAAGAACTGGGTTCCCCAGCCAACTTGGCGCTAATGGTTTAATTATGGTCGCCTAATTTTTTCTCCTGATCTCATCGTGTCCAAACAGTCTGTATCTATATTATAATTTATATAATATTTGCACCCAACTCTCCTTGTGTAACTCTTTTCTTATATATCTACAGTACGCAATACTTAAAATAATTAGATATAACAAACCATTAATGGTTCAGTATGACTGATTTTTAATAATTTGGAGCTGTTCCGTTTGTATACTGTTAAGGGATTAATTGCCCATAAATATAAATGTTCGGATTCCAAGTCGTTTTCTTTAATTAAGTAAGAGTATATAATTCTATTACGATGGCGCACTGTGTATTAATTAAAGTCACCAGAAAAAGCAAGAAATACAATGTTTGGATGGATTACCTTTGTGTTTTAGTAAATATTGCCAATATTTTCGCCAAATCTGCCAAGGGGAACCCAATTCTTAAGTTGTCCCGAAGCAGGGACCAAGCAGAAGACCCCCTTAGGATACAGGAGCTTGGAACCTGGGGTTAATTCCCAGTGAACGGTACGCTCCTTGTCCGCCATCTTGTTTTTGGCAACTGTTGGCGAAACACGACTCCGCGAAGCACACGCCAAGTACCTAAGCCTAACACGCAGCGGGACACCGACCGTTCGCCATCGCAAAATCGGAAAACGTGACGCCGACGATGTTCCGATGGCGAGCGGTCGATGTATCTTCGTGCTAGACCTAGAAAATTTTAAAAACCAGAAATTAAAACTTAAAGCCAAATAGAAATTACAAAAATTTAAATACTATAAAATTAAAAACAAATACTAATTAAGAAATTTAAATACTATAAAATTAGAACAGATAAAAGTTTTGAAATAAATGCGATTGAAGAGAATGCAGAACTTAACCACTCCACTGGTGAAAAACAGATTGAAATATAGCAAGCTGCAAAACCGTTAAATTAACGGCAAAAAGTGTTGAAATTCAAACTTACCTCCTACAACTTTTAATATAATTGGATCAAACAAGAACTAGATCATCATGACATCACATCATTTATTGCGCAAGTTACTCCAAAGAGGATCCGATAACGCACATAAACCAAAGGAGAGAATGAGGTTACCATCTTTTAACGGGAGAGAAAAGGTGAAGTTGACAAGGAGAAAATAAGTGTCGCCCGAGAAATGACGCCAAAAAATCGCCAAAATAGCGTACCGTACACTGGGATACAGCCAATTAACATGCCAACTAGAGTCCAAGACTCACCTAGTTATATGACAATTTTTTCATAGAACACTGTTAATTAAACAAAACAGAACGAGAACTTCCTTGTTGCCACAGCGTACAAAATAATATACATTTTCAATATCGTTCAGTTCACGGTGACAAAAATTAAACAATTATAAATAAATTCACGTAAACAAAATAATAAATTTAAATAATTGTTTTGCTTTTAACATAATAAACCGAAATTTATAAAGTGGATCTCACACTGGTATTCCACTCGGCCTGTGATTGGCTGGTAAGTACATTGGCAGCGATTTCTAAAATTGGCGAAATATCTTGGCGATACTTTCCACGATTGATTTCTTATCCATTGATTTAGATTGCCTTCTTATCAATTTTTTTTCTCTCTATTTATCCATAATTTATTCCTCTATTTAGAAAAATTTGGAACGTACAAAAAACGGAAATTGAAAGTTCTAATTGTAAATATTGCAACTCTGTGTTTTATTAGAAAAGTATTTAACAAAGCTTGTAAAAGTTTCTCATTTCGGCAAACCATACTTAATACAATTTGTAACTTAACTTTAATTAAATATCAGTAAGCCTTTAATTAAGTTTATACCAGTGGCGTGCGGTAGGTTTTCATGCAGGGTGTGCAGAGAACAGGGATTTTCCAATAAATCTTTAATTATTGAGACATCTGAGTTCTCCATTCTGAAACGGGTTATTTATTATGAATATAAATTTAAAGAATACAATAAATAAAATATTTACCTACGAGTAGTCGAGTTATAACTATAAAAAGAGCTGAACTTATGAGAATTCTAGTAGCACTGAAGCAAAAATCATGTTTTTTGTTGTATGGTGTCATATCGGCTTCGAAAAAGCAACGCTTCGGGCTTCGAAGAAAAACTTCTATGTTCGGCAAACGTAGCACCACATGGCACCCGCCGCTGCGGTGCCTCATCCGGATGCTCAATGGTGCCGACAAACCGAACGCCTGTTCCACGTGCAGAGGATTTCATTGCACGCTGGCACAATAGAGCGAACTGGTTCTTGTTCGGTCAGCGGATTAAATTATATTTATTGTTTTTGACATTTGGAAATCATATAGTCTACAGAAAACATCTTGACAATTTTTAAAAACAAAACCAGGGATATGATGTTACTAAATATAACTTATATACTGTCTGTAAGAGACAATGAATGCTAAAATTTTTACTGTTCTGTTAAAATTAATTTCTTTAAAACAAAAGATTGTTTTTCAGCTAATTTTTTCAATAAATATAATACATCACCGAAATTAATTTACCACACTAAAACATTTCACTTTATATTGATGAAATACTTCTTTTATATTTCCATGAGAACAAAATCTTACGATATATAAATTTAAACATGAACCGTCTGCAAAATCGTAGGGCCAGTTAATCAGTTTAAAAACCAAAATCGTTTCAGCACTTAAGTCCCCGCTCTAATATAATGCTTAATAAACCGTATTTTCGGATGATTCTAAATGCCTAGTGCAGGAAAAAATAGCTGCACTTGCCTCAGTGCCATAGTATGCTGTTCTTCTCCAGTAGCCCATGCATATAAAGCGTGATTTTCAATTTAGTGTGCAGTGCGTACACATCAGAACTTCCTATGTTCGTTTGCGCGCTACGTGGTGCACGTAGTACCACACGCACTGCGGGAATGCAAGCAAGGAAATCAAAATAATATTTGAATATATTATAAATAATATTTATTATATACCGTATAAAGATAGGTAGACATGGGTGCAGAAAATTACTGTCCCTCATAATTTTGCCAGGGTGTGCCATATGGACCGCACGCCACTGGTATATACTCACCCCCCTCCATTTGAAAAAAATTTCTATATATGATTCTGCCTCTTTCTGATTGTGGAAATGATATACAAATTCACAGAAAGCGTCGCCAAGATATTTCGCCATTTTTAGAAATCGCTGCCAATGTCCTTAACCAGCCAATCACAGGCCGAGTGGAATATTAGGTTCCAGGCGCCTGTCTTAGTGTTGACCTGCCACCCCCAAAAGTATCGTTTGAAAACTTAGAGCACATTGTGACTATGAACATATTTTGCGTGCCCTAGTCACCTTTAACCCTTTATATCCTAAATTATTTTACCATCAACTTTCTTACTGCATTTTGGCATCATTAGATAAGTTTTAACTCTCTGACTGCTCATCCCGCGATTTCCACGGACATGTGTTTTTCTTCCTTTATTGAGAAGCACATTCCTTCTTTTCACCGTTTAATCAGTGGAATAAATTATACACAGTATTAGACATTTAATTAGGTAATAAATAGAATTACACGACTAGAGCTATAGTTATATTACATAATATAATTATAGATAGTATTTTATAAATAGAAATCAACTGTATTTCAATTGAAATTTATTAAAAAGTGAATTTTTTATGTGATAACATCGGAAATTAGTTTTTCTGAAAGCTTAGTCTCTCGTGATAAAAGTGATTATAAAAAATTTAAAAAAAATATTTGTATTTCAATTCTCCAATTTATATATATACTTAAACTATGCAACCAAAAAAATACTCAATTTTTAAAGAGATCTCGGTTTACAAATTGAGAAGTCGGAGAGTTAACCCTTTAACGTACAGTGGTTTCGAAGCGAAACCACATGTTAAATTCTTTTTCTAATTTTGAAAGACATACGATGGATTTTTAGGTCTTCTATGTTTATTACATTTCCTACTAACAGCAGAGAGTATACAAGAGTTCCATATTTCATTTGAAATATACGTGGTTGAACTTATTCTACCTGGAAAGTCAGTAATATGAGTTTTCCACTTATAACCCCAAATAAAAAATATCTATCTAAACAACACTTATAAACTGCTTGTTTGGTTGGGAGCGCTACTGTTTTGCAACAAGAGTTCTAATTAGACAAAGACCTACAGCCTAAAACTGACATTTATGTCTGCAGTAGGATTTGAACCCACGAATTACGGTACCTAAAAGCAGCGCTCTACCATGCGGACATCGTTTGTCTGTAAATTGTTTCGTTTTTTTCTTTATTATACCCTTTTTATGATAACCATTTTTCCCCAGCATAATTAAACCTTCATAAAAGTATGTTTAATCCGTACAAGAGCTTGGGTTTTGCAATTTAAACCCCCTCAAATTCCACCCTCCCTCAATAAATGTAAAAAAAAAAAAAAAACTATGAATTTATATTTATAAAGTTCATAGATACCATTTATGAACTAGTTTCATTAAATCCCAAAGATTTTATATGAGTGCCCTTTAAAGGGTTAATGGAGTTTAAAGGGTTAATGGAAAAAAGAAAATTAATTTTTACTGTATTTTAGTAGTGAGTATTTTTGACTCTATGATTGAAAATAAAACATTAAATCTATATATATATAAATGAATTTGTGTCTGTCTGTACTCTATAGACTAAAAAATCATGCATCCAATCGCCGTGAAAATTTGGGAGAATTCTTAGGTATACCCCTGGGAATGTTTTTGTAAATTTTTAACGTTCGAAATCCATTCCTTCCTCCTTTTTCGAGCATTTTATGTCATTATTCCAAGCATTATTTTCTCCGGTTAAACGCATATGATTAATTTTTTAATTTATTGCATCATATCTAAGTGAAAGAAGCAATATTTCTAGCAATGTGACGTCATCCCAAGTAGCTGTTTTAAAAGCAGTTTTCCTCGGTTAAAAGCGGGAGATTAAAATTGTCAATTTATCACATAATAAATAGGTGAAAATGATATTTTTCTATCATTATAACGTCATTCTTTTAAATATTTCATTTATTCATTTCTTCTTTTATATTATTTAAACGTCGTCTGCGTAGTATCCGTTCGATTTGACCTGGAAATGGAGATATAAATTGATTAACTTTCATTTCTATGTGACGCAAATTATAGCATTTTTATATGAGAACTAATTTTAAATTTAATTCTTGGTTCATTTTTACGTTACGATGAAATGTTTATCAACAATATTCTAACTACAAAAAGTACAAATATCAGGGACTCTCATAGGCAAATAAAACCTATCATTTTATATAGTTATCTTTATATTCATATAGTTGTCAATATGAATGTGTGCGTCTATTTCATACAAAACCATGTGGTTTGTCACAAATTTCCTTCATTTTGGACAACATTTATTAATACCACCAAAATTAGAACTGTTGTCAAAACCTCTGCTTCCTATTCTACCACTTAATATGTCAAGATCTATTCACGCTGCTAATCAACGTACTGTAGTAATAGAGTAGTATAAAAACTGAATATTGTTATAATACGCTTATAATAGAAATATATAAATATGCCAATGACTCGAACTGTACTGTGAAGAATTTAGAGAGTTATGCATGAAAAAAAAATCTTTGTTTAAAAGTAATACATTAAGTACACCGTAGCACAGCACGGGTGCACTTGCTAGTCTATATATATAAAAATGAATTTGTGTGTGTCTGTCTGTCTGTATGTATGTACTCAATAGACTCAAAAACTATCCATCCAATCGCCGTGAAAATTTGGGAAATGTTTAGGTATATCCCTGGGAAGGTTTTTGTAAATTTTCAACGTTCGAAATTCATTCCTTCCCCCTTTTTCGAGCATTTCATGTCATTATTCCAAGCATTATTTTCCCCGGTTAAACGCAAACGATTAAGTTTTTAATTTATCGCATCATATCTAAGGGAAAGAAGCAATATTTCTAGCAATGTGACGTCATCCCAAGTAATTGTTTTAAACGCAGTTTTCCACGGTTAAAAGCAGGAGATTAAAATGTTCAATTCATCACATAATAAATAGGCGAAAATGATATTTTTCTATCATTATGACGTCATTCATTTAAATATTTCATTTATTCATTTCTTATTTTATATTATTTAAAATCGTCTGCTTAGTATCTATTCGATTTGAACTGAAATTTGAGATATAAAGTGATTCACTTTCATTTCTATGTGACGCAAATTATAGCATTTTTATATGAGAACTAATTTTAAATTTAATTCTTGGTTCATTTTTATGTTACAATGAAATGCATATCAACAATATTCTAAGTACAAAAAGTACAAATTTCAGTGACTCTCATGGGTAAATAGAAACCTATCATTTTATATAGTTATCTTCATATTCATATGGTTGTCGATATGAATGTGTGTTTCTGTTTCATACAAAACTATGTGGTTTGTCATAAATTTCCTTAATTTTGGAAAACATTTATTACTACCAACAAAATTAGCACTGTTGCTGTCAAAACCTGTGCTTCCTATTCTATCACGTAATATGGCAAGATCTGTTAACTTTGCTAATCAACGTACAGTAGTAATACAGTAATGCAATTTAGGGTTAAGCTTATATTTTACAATAAAAAAAGTTTGAGCAAATTTAATATAAGACAAATTCGATTATAAAAACTGAATAATGTTATAATACGCTTATGATAGAAATATATAAACATGCCAATGACTCGAACTGAACTGTGACGAATTTAGAGAGTTATTCACGAAAAATAAATCTTTGTTTAAAAGTAATATATTAATTTCACCGTAGCGAAGCACGGGCAAACTTGCTAGTTATGAATAAAACAAATGAAATGCTTACCGGCGAAGTATAAGTAAGTCTCTAAAAAATAATAGTACCAAATAACTGGTAATAAACCACTAAACTGACTTAATTGAACAACACGTGTATCAACTCTACCACAAAATGACCTTCGAATGCAGCACGCCAATTATAAAATCCCTACCATGCGAATAAAAAGGATTCCTGATTAGTGCTGTCATTCCTTTTCTGCTGTAGGAACTGCATCGTTCATGTCCACGTGAGTACCTTCAGGAAAAACGGCTTTATTAGGAATATATACAGGGTATCTGCCAAAATAAAATTTTTCAAATCCATGACTTTTCATGATTTTCCCTGATTTAGCAGATCATTTTCCATGACTTTAAAAAGCTTTCGTTAAAGTATAAATGAATAAAATTTCTGATGTACATACAAATAAAATGTATGCTTTTAGAGAAATTACAGGAATTTTATCATAAAAAAAAACCATAAACTTACTTTATAAGTGTTAATAAACTCATATACATAAAAATAAATTTTTGTATCTACATACCTAAGTTTAACCATATAGCAATTTTTCAATCAAAATGTTTCCAATTTGAATTCAGGGTGCTTTGGTATTATCCAGGTGACCATGAATAATAGCCAAATATAACCCTATAATGTTTATATACAATATCCCTAGAGATAAACTTATATTTTGTGCAAAAATCTTAACTAATTATTATTATATTAATAAAATTTTAATCTACAATTTAAGAAAAAACCAGAATAATATACATTTACCCACCCATTAAGCTTTCTTGCTTTGAGTTTCCTTGGTGAACAAATTTTACTTGGCAATATGGTCAATAGGATAATACATAAATACCAAACTCAGTAACTTCAGCCAAATGACAAGTAAAAATAGAATTAAACAATTCAATGCATTTTTTTTTAATCGGTAGTTTAGCGGATCCATGACTTTCCATGACTTTTACTCATTTTACTTGAAAAATCAAGACTTTCCATGACAAAATTAATCCATTGTCTAAATCCACGATTTTCCCTGACTTTCCCGGTGCGCGGAAACTATGTATATTTGTGTTTGATTGAAGCGGAACTTATAAGTACCGTCAGGATAAAAAGGGTTAAGGAATAAGGCTGATCTTAGGCCGGTTCGAACTTCGAACCCAGCTTTTCATTTACGAGATCGCTTCCTCGGATCACATTTAAGTGATGATATCATACAGATGATATGATTCAAATTGATGAAATCATACAGATGACAGTCTTAATTAAAAATATGGCTCAGATTGCTCACACTTTTATCTTATATCCTTTTTTTGTTACCTTGACCTTTGTCAAAAACTTTTCACAATGAATAGGGATTATTGAGTTTCACCAATTTTTCATTGTAAAAGCGATAAACGTTAACAGTTTCTATTTGGTAGACTACAGTCAATCTTGATTAATTCGAGAATTTTCTATGCAACATAAGGTTAAAACTATATGTTTAATTGGCAGAAAATACAATACTGTTTGGTTAAATTGAATTTGGAGCAATCTCAAGATCAATGAATAGCGATCATTGAGTTTCACCAATTTTTCACCGTGGAAGCGATAAACGTTAACAGTTCCTAAGTGGTAGACTACAGTCAATCTTGATTAATTCGAGAATTTTCTATGCAACGTAAGGTTAAAACTATATGGTTAATTGGCAGAAAATACAATACCGCTTGGTTAAATTGAATTTGGTGCAATCTCAAGATCAATGAATAGCGATCATTGAGTTTCACCAATTTTTCATCGTGGAAGCGATAAACGTTAACAGTTCCTAAGTGGTAGACTACAGTCAATCTTGATTAATTCGAGAATTTTCTATGCAACGTAAGGTTAAAACTATATGGTTAATTGGCAGAAAATACAATACCGTTTGGTTAAATTGAATTTGGAGCAATCTCAAGATCAATGAATAGCGATCATTGAGTTTCACCAATTTTTCATCGTGGAAGCGATAAACGTTAACAGTTCCTAAGTGGTAGACTACAGTCAATCTTGATTAATTCGAGAATTTTCTATGCAACGTAAGGTTAAAACTATATGGTTAATTGGCAGAAAATACAATACCGTTTGGTTAAATTGAATTTGGAGCAATCTCAAGATCAATGAATAGCGATCATTGAGTTTCACCAATTTTTCATCGTGGAAGCGATAAACGTTAACAGTTCCTAAGTGGTAGACTACAGTCAATCTTGATTAATTCGAGAATTTTCTATGCAACGTAAGGTTGAAACTATATGGTTACTTGGCAGAAAATACAATACCGTTTGGTTAAATTGAATTTGGAGCAATCTCAAGATCAATGAATAGCGATCATTGAGTTTCACCAATTTTTCATCGTGGAAGCGATAAACGTTAACAGTTCCTAAGTGGTAGACTACAGTCAATCTTGATTAATTCGAGAATTTTCTATGCAACGTAAGGTTAAAACTATATGGTTAATTGGCAGAAAATACAATACCGTTTGCTTAAATTGAATCTGGAGCAATCTCAAGTTTTTATCTTAGAATTTCACGGATTTACATAGAATCAAACTTTCATTGTGTTCTAATCCGTTTACCATTGATCTAGTAAGTTATACAAATAATAAAAAACTACACGAAAATGTTGTAGAAACGGGGTTTTTAGCGTAAGTTAGGGCCAAAGTCTCGCCAAACTCGTTTAACGGCTAATTGCGATTAGCCCCTTCCAGGTTCATTTTATTTCGAGATTATGGGTCAAAAAATGCTTATTTTTATACATACATAACTTTTTAAACGTAATAGCATCATTTGCATACAAAAGTTCTAAAAATTAATGTAAAAAAATCAATTTAAATAAATGAGTAATTTACATGTATAGTTGGCTTTCTGTACGACAGAAATCATTAGACTTTGGAGTAAATTCACACTAAGTATAAATATAAAGCTTAGGATACCTATCTTTTATCTTGAATTAAATTTTATTTATATCCTTTGCATTTACATAAATGATCATGAAATTATTAATCAAAATTTGATCGTATATAATACAATCGAAAATACGGTACTGTAGAGTCCAACATCGCAATCTGGACAGTTAAACCTTGTTTCTCCCTGCTGTCTCTCTTTGAGCAGGAAATAATCTAGTAGCCAGAAAAGTAAACAAAAGCATTCGAAACCATAAAAAGCACATGTGAGATAATTCGGGAAAGACTGATTGCACAGTGTAAAATTTCACAGTGCCCGAGCTACATTCGGGATGAGCTAATAATGGTACATTTCGCCTGCCCGAGTTCAGCTCGGGAAAAACCGGGAAGGGGTTAACCCATGGGGATAACCAATGGTAAAACATAATTCTCCGTTTAAACAGAGATTAATCGCAGTTAGCCGTTAAACGACTTTGGTGAGACCGGCCATTAGTGTCCTATTACAGGGGTATCTACAGGGACGCAGTAGGGTCCTACCTCGTGCTACAGTAGCGTACCTAGATTAACCTTCCGAGTGGAACACATCTAGGAAAAATATCTCCAAAAAATACGCTAAAGGTTTACTGTGTCAGTGGCCAAAGCGTTCTATGATTTTTTTTCCTTCAGCCTTTGTCGACAAGGATGGAATACGGGAAACACAACCTTGATACTGTCCCTTTATTTCCGGTTAGAAATAGATAAATAAATAGATATTATAGATTGTTAATTTTTAATACACATTAAGCTCGTCAAGTCTGAAATATTATCCCATAAGAAATACTGGATTCTAAAAGTATAAATAAAAATATTCTTTGAGAGACTTATTTATATTTTTTACGAAAGTCATCCAAGAAATTTAAGTGGTGCAATTAGAGATGCATCTGGTACAGCAAACTTCGAAGCCGAACGATGGCCGATTGGTTAGGGTGCTGGCTTTCGGAACCGGAGTTCGTGGGTTCGAATCCCACTGTGGCATAGATGTTCGTAGCCGTTCGGAATCGGCTTTAAGCTGTAGGTCCCGGTCTCATTAGCCCTCGTGTTGCAAAAAGTAGACCGTAGCACTCCAAACCAAAACCGCAAACTTCGAAAGAGAGATTTACAAAGCCATGAAAAGCTATCAACGCTTTGTGCCTCGGGGGGTAGAGGTGCATCCCACAAGAAATGTCAGTGAAAGAGGGGTGCAGTTCTTAAACAATCGACTCGACTCTCCTACCTCAAAACTCCATGGGGGAAAGCACTGTCAAAAATGTACATTATATCCATTTTCCGAGCGTTTTTGGAGGGCGAAAATTGTACGTTTTGAAGTCATCATCGGTATGGCGGAATTGTACGTGCGAACCGCTTAGAGGGTTAATCTACGAATGATATTTAAATGTTCATCAACATTTAAATATTGATGAAGTAAAAAACAGATATTGATTTATACTACGAAGAAAGAGAAGATAAGGGTTAATAAAACCATGTTATACCAAGTAGATTGGAAGCTATGGTTATGTAATTAAACATAAGACCTTTCGTTCAAGCACAAATTAATTTGAAAGATACTATTTTCTCGTCTATAAGTGAACTTGATAGTTTCAGTTACAGAAATGTAAAACCAAATAAAAAAAGCAAATGAAAATTACAAATTTTATTAATAAAATATATTGGTATTTGATTCTTTCATTTTTATTTCTTTACATGGACCCATTAGATTAAGTAGTCTGTTACGAATTTTTAATGAAATCGGAAAGTTAGAATTTTACATAACTCGAAATATTTTTCATTTTTCTTGAAATTCGAGTTAACCGAGTTACTGTATTAACGCATTGAGTTCGTTCATTGAATGATTTTTCTCTTTTCTTTGTGTTTTCTCAAATTAAATGTTCTGTTTGAATATGACTGTTTTGAGTAATGATTTCAAAAATTTATCACCTGTCTTTTTTCATTCTTGCATGGCACATTAGACCATTGTTCAGTAATCAGCATACCAAAATACTTTGGTAGATGTGCATCTTTTATCTAGAAAATGTCTTGGGGCAAAGGTTATCGTGGCACCTAAGAACTTGCTGTTGTTTTGATGAAGAATTCTGGTGATGATGAAGAGTCGGATGACTATGATTGATGAAATTCTGATAACGAAAATGACCAATCAAAATTGTCTGATGCACATGAGGTACTTGTACAACCTTGGAAAAAAACCTAGTGTAATGAATTCAAATAGAGTCAAACGATTTTATGGCTGCTAATACACTAATTGAGACGAAAATCAGGGTTGTCAAACAGACAATATTGGGGGAAATCCTTGGGCCTTGGACACCTTCGAAAATTTCATCATAGAAAGATTTATTCGGCTCACAGTTGAGAAAACAAACATATTTGGATCTGGCCTTAGAGAAAAAAAATTAAAAATAAATCAATGAATAAGAAACTATAAGCCTGTTACGGTAAATGGGACAACGTTTTTAGGGGAGCAGTTTACTCCTTAAGTGTCAGCCATCTTGGATAGTTTTTAAATGTTGTTAGAGAACAGACCGTTTGGTCGGTTACTTGGTCTCAGGCGTAACTTCACTTCTAACAATTTGCGCAAATCTTGGATTTCCATCCCGAGAATATGCTTCAATTCCTTAAGAGCAAGCTCTGTTCCCATTGCACTGACATAGACTTTTTGAGTTAGGAGATTTTCTCGTAACTTGAGCGATTTGACTTTGGAATGCTTCCTCAAGGCAGCTTCTGCTTTCTGCAGAGACTCCGGGTTTATCGGACTGCTGGGGAAAATCTTGCTCTCGATGACAATGGGCTTCATGTCAATCAATTCATCGTCTATCTTTTTATCCACATTCAGGGTTTGCAGTTTTCCGGCCAGAGCGAAATTGTGAAAACACACTATGGCTCGTTTCGCCAAAAGATCAGGTTTGTTCAAAGGAAACTTCAGAAGCGAGGTTATTTCCTTTTCGTCGTAAAACCGGAAACTGCTGCAATATTTTAAAAACTCTATGCACAATTCACCGGCAGAGAAGTGCTTCGCAGGATCTTTGACTCCTTCAGATCCGCTGACGTATCCAAATTTTTTCGCAACGTGGAGAAACAGCTCTACAAAGACACTGAGTAACATAAATCCCTTGTCTCCATCTTCAGGTTTTTTGAGGATATCCACTTCTTTGGCCCACAAGATTAAAGTCTGGAAAGCTTGTTTGACTATCCGAGGATTGCATGCAAAATTATACTGTTTCCAGATATCTGTCTCGACGTACTCTGGCAGCAAATTTTTCGATTCCCAATCGGCTATAGTTAGGTCCAAGTTGACAATGACAGGAGGTAAGGCTGACTGCCTGCCCATTGTGCGTCGCAGCTTCATGTTCACCAGGTACTTTGAAATGGTCCACGGGAAACTCAAGAACTTGGCGTTGAGATCGGAATAAGTGACTATGTACCACGCAGATGCTTTCCGGAATATTTCTCTTTCCATGTCCGAAGAATCCTGGAATTCTTTGTTGAATTCCTCACACATGCATTTATTCAATCTTTTTATGCATCCGACGATGACTCTCTCTAACTCGTAGCGATCTTTCCTTTCAAACAGGCTGGTAAAGGCACCGGACATAACCTCAGCTTCGTGCTGTATTTTGTAATTTCTAAGGACAGATTCGAGTAGTGCGCAGTATTTGTTTTTGGACTCGATAGCGCTGTCCTCGTACAGTTCCCATCCACTATATACGAGGTCGGGATCAACCTATAAAAAACATGTGTTAGATAACTGTAAAAATTTTGATTATGTGGCTTTTCATTTTTGAGTTATCAAAGATACATATAATACATAAAATATAATTGACCTTAAAGTTCTACTAAGTTCTCCTAATTCACGTTCTATTTTTCTAATTATAACTTTTCCAGCTACAAAAATTAAATCAAAGACGAGATTCTTTGAGGCTGAATTAATAATTTCGACATGAGGTCTTTTGTCATTTCAAACTGAGAATTTGTGGTATCTTTATGTTGCTGAATATACCTATTCTGGACGAATGTTTTTACATTCCACAGCAGAGTCGCTGTTTAAAACTCTTTCTCATGAAATGTCAGCCACGTGATTATCCAGTTCTCTGGTGGGGTATTTTTACAAATCAACAGGTACATGGTTGTCAGTCGCCTGTGTTAGAGATTTTCTCTCTCTTCTTTTAGTTTAATATGAAATTAAAAGATTTTACTTTATCATTTACATTGGTCTGAGGGATCCAATGACTTGATTTCAACTGCAGTGGTTACTTTGCCAAGCTGACCCTGGCAGCTAAAATATATAGACTATTTCCGATTGGGTTTGGGGAAGAGAAATTTTTAACGGTACATACATACGTCAGTATGTAGAGACAACAAACTAGACAAAATGCTAAACTAGAGACCTGGGGGCTTACTCTGGATGTTGAGAGTCGGGTCGAACGTTCGTTGTGACGTCACTTTGACGTCAGCTTGATCATTTGCTCGCATAATGTCCGCAAGCTGACATCAAAATGACGTCACAACGAAGGTTCGAAACGAACCGCAACGTCCAGAGTAAGGGCCCTAGACGAAACTAGACGAAAAAAGTAGACAAAACTAAACAAAATGCATCCATGTTGTGACATCCTGGAGTAGGGGGTAGGCGAAGCACAGGTTGGACAACCGTTTACTCTGGATTAAATATTTTATTCAGGTGAATAAATTATGTACAGCTATGTACAGGTTCAGTAGATTCTAAACCTTCTGGGATCTCGTGGTGAGATAACATTAACCCAATTACAATGCTTGGGTACAATGAAGCTAGTTCTTCTAAATCACTGGAACGGTTCGCTAATTAGTGCCAGTAGGAAACGCTAACGCCACAACCTCCGGCTGTCGATCAGCACAGTCAGCTTCCACACTAAGTTTCAAACGCTCAGAGTGCGTATCACGCTGGAGTTCGTTGAGGAAATTTAGGATGCAAGACTATCCGAATATGAGAGTAAGGGTCACTCTCAACGACCTATTTCTATGCACGAAGTAAAAAAAAAATATTAAGATAACGGGAATGAGATCCCAAAGTCGAAAGTCGACTTCTTAGCAAAGTAGAGACGCTGGCGGTCTCTAAAACAAGAAAACTCCTGATATCGGAGAGACGTGTGGACTCCTCTCGAGCTCCACAAAACAGCACACAAAGCAACTCTCAAGAAAAAGCCTCTTTCTTGGCTCAGCCAATCATCTTTTATAGGAGGTCTTCTTTATATCATTCTTATATGTTCTTTTATACCATTCCAGATCCAACCGCTTTCATAAATTCGGGGACAGACTGACAGATAACTTAGGCTGTTATTATATAGGGGATTGTTCTCTTGTTTACTTGATATAAAATGCGACATCTACGTTTCATTTTACTATTTTTTTAATGAATCGCTTGAAAAATTCATTAAATTATGTTGAAAATTTTAGAAGCAGAAAAGCAAGGAGAATAAAGAAGAAATCAATTTGATCTGTTAGACTGCAATTATCACCTGCAATTGCATTTGCGAAAATATTTCAATTGCATTTTTTATTATTGTACTTTTTTTCAGCATCGGATTCGGCCATTTTAAAATCAAACGCAAAGGATCATGGGAAAGGAGGTTAAACTCTGCAATCACCCTGGAAGAAAAGTGGAGTTTTACTACACCTCAATTTTTTCCCCTAGCTATGGATAAATCTTGAAAGAGAAGTACGATTCGCAGATTTACCCTGCACTGGTGTTCCTTTTTTGGCACATGTAAACGGAGTCCAGTGTTGCCAACCATACGATAATTATCTTATATGTTCGATAACTTAGGATTCTGTACGATGAAATATAATCTCACAATTATGAGACATAATTTGGAAAAACCGTTCTATAATTTCCTAATTTGTACGATAAATAGTAGACTGAAGGACTGGAATTAAAAGAAAAGTAAAGTAACTATACTTTAAAAAAATAATAATAATTCTGCGATAGGTTTAGTTACTATGGCAATAATATTTCTATAAAATTACTTACTAGTTATATTTAAATTATTTTATTTAAATATTTCTAGTTTACTAATTGGAATTTTAGTAAATTATTCTAAAAGCTACAATTAAAATTTTTGCATTTTGAACTATAATTTTAAATGATAACAATTTTGCTGTTGCTATGTTTTTTTCACAACTTATTTTCATGTGTTCATTATTGTGTGAAATCACGTCTGGTGTTTCATTTAAATTAAAATACTAAACGTTAGAAAGATATTTAGTAAATTGTATAAAAGTATTTATTTATGTTTTACATACTTTTTGTAAAAAATTGATTTTGCTAAAAATATATAATTTTGATAAAAGGTACTTAAGCGAAAATTTGAACTTTTTTTAATCTAAAAAATAAGGAGTGGGGTGGAATAAGGGAACACACTTTTTGTCGAGAAAAATATTTTGTACAATTTTGTACAATAAATATTTTGTCATCATATATTGACACTATTTTAAATTATTACAAAAATGAACGATAATTTTTATGTCAATGCCATAATTTTAGGATCTAGAATCCATAATTTTGTCATTAGAGGTTGGCAACACTGACGGAGTCTAAATGAATTTGGAAAAGCGAATTGTCCAAACCACTCTGTCCAGACACCAACGAATTGAGTTCTTTGCATCAAAATTTTGCTTTTTATGTCTCCGTTTAACGCATTATAGCCTGACGTTTCATTTAAGGGGTGGTTGAAAAATAATTTGAAAACTTTTTATGCTTTTACAGGCTTGCAACTGCTGAGGTACTTTCAAAAAGGCGAGAAAAGTGACAAATAATACAGAATAAGTGACTAAAAAGTGACTAAACATTGAAAAAAAGCAATTTTTCCCCTTTTGATAATAGATGCTATTATTAAGATTTTTCTATTTTTTTAAACACTAAATCAAATGATTCATGCAAGACATGATTTTAGCGTCAAATACAAAAAGGTTAAAAATTTTGTTTAAATCAACTCAACATTGCTTTTCATTCAAGAAAATCTATAAATTAGATTTGAATACACACAATACATTAATTTTATAATTACAATTTTCTGCATACAGGCTTGCAACTACTGAGGTACTTTCAAAAAGGTGAGAAAAGGGACAAATAATACAGAATAAGTGACTAAAAAGTGACTAAACATTGAAAAAAAGCGATTTTTTCCTCCTCTTGATTACAGATGCTATTATTAAGATTTTTCTACTTATTTTAACTATATATCAAATGATTCATGCAAGACATAATTTTAGCGTCAAATACAAAAAGGTTAAAAATTTTGTTTAAATCAACTCAACATTGCTTTTCAATCAAGAAAATCTATAAATTAGATTTGAATACACACAATACATTAATTTTATAATCACAATTTTCTGCATATATTAATGATGTTTTGAAATATGTACATAGCTAGATTAGAGTAGCTAAACAAAAATTGTGAAGAAAAAGAAAAAGAGAAATCTGTGCTTTGACGTAAGTTACTTTAATGTATTAAATGTACATTTCAGGATTCTTTACGACTTTGTGTATCCCATGTACGATAAAATTTGGCGATTTTTTTCGTAATTTTGGCCATTCTCGGCGTTATTTTTATAATCATTCTCTGAAAAAATGGTAATGTTCTTCCTTTGGTTTTGCGTTATGATCCTCTTTGGAGTAACTTGCGCAATAAATGATGTGATGTCATGATGATCTAATTCTTGTTGATCCAATTATATTAAAAGTTTGTAGGAGGTAAGTTTGAATTTCAACACTTTTTGCCGTTCATTTAACGGTTTTGCATCTTCCTACATTTCAATCTCTTTTTCACCAGTGGAGTGGTTAAGTTCTGCATTCTCTTCAGTCGTATTTATTTCAAAAATTTTATTTGTTCTAATCTTATAG
>CM063500.1:103954393-103959393 GCA_032207245.1 Pardosa pseudoannulata | reverse complement strand
CGGCTGTGGAATTGGCGTGATTGATCAAAAGAACTTTTCGCCAGACTGTTTGTCACTTGCAAGCCGTAAGTGTTATAAACACCCTGATGTTTTTATGCTTTACTTTTTGCTCTTTATTTTACGTATCAGTTTCTGAATAAAAACGTTTAGATGGAAAGCTCATGTTGACGATTAGTTTTAATCCTTTTCAATATACCTCTACAACAACAAAGATGTTATATGGCCAGATTTAGATCCGAAGAATTTCAGCTTTCTGTTCTTTTCATATGGTTTCTATTAATTAATTAAAAAGATCTAAAGCACCTCACCACAGTGAACATCAGTAAGGGTAACCAGTCGGAGAAAGGCAACGGTGGACGATACAGAAATGACAGAAGGACTGAGATATCCTGGAAGGCTCACCTCTTTATCACTTTTGAAGATGCTTTTCGTTTTTTTGCTTTTGGGGAATTTTGTTTATTATGGAGAGAGAAATAGTCAGAGATTCCTTGGAAACTGTCTGTTATTGTATGTAAAATATTTTTATGGCAGTAATAATAAATATCTTCCAACTCGTTGTCTGTTTGGGGTTCCCTAAAGACAAGGTCTTTTCTCCCATTTTAGCCATGGTGGTTTTTAAGCTTTTCGGGTTGGTCGGGAAGAGAGGTATTTTTTTTTTTTTTTTTTTTTGTTCATCTGGTACGTGCCCAGTGTTTAGCCTCATCACGATGGCATTCATGAGTATTACAAGACCTATTTAACCGTAAGACTCTCTGGATTCATTCCGGTGGTGGTGAGCAGATCACATATATGGGAGCTACTACCAGAAAACATACTGGAGCTACGTGCCAGACATTCTTCGAAGGATCTTGGGGAGAAAAAGCAGTAGAGTAGCATCGATAAGAATTTGGAATAACACCTGGAGGCTCAAGTGGACCTCCTGTTCTCGACCAGTGAATGAGCAAGGGTGACGTGGAAATGAGCTTATTAAGCTAAAGTTGAAAACAATTTATGATCGTTTCAACTTTTAACTGATCAGAGATGGAGGCAAGGATGAATTTGCAAGGAGAGACAAATAACCCTAGGATAAAGTCATTGTAAGTGATCGACTAGCGAAACCCAGTGACTAGGCCTGCTAAAAAAGAGGCGACCTCGCTTAAAATCCTGTCGGCTAATAAACCTGAGTCATACAAAAGGAAAGTTAAACTAAAATGGGAAGGTGCTTCCAAGGATACATTCTTAGGTAATCACTTCCTGCAAAAAGAGAGAGAAGTTGGAAAAGCGAGGTGATTTCAGCCGCTCAGTGTTCATAAATCGCTACTCGTGGTAAAAGGGAGCCATTCGGTTAGGATTAATTGTGTATTTTTTGTTGCAAGAGTTAACATTTATTGCCTAACATTTATTATTATTAAATTAACCTTTTAACTGGTCAATTTTTTAATAGAAATATTCCTAAAAAAGCATTTTTTATGCAAATACTTAAACTCCTAACTCAGTATAAAAGGAAAATAAAAGAATATTTTTAAAATTTTTATAAATAATGAATTTAAGCATTTTATCACTTTGGTACACAAATGCCCCTAATTTTTATTTGTTTATTTATTTTTGTAATTACAGAGTATATACATTGAAGTCTTTCAGTTCATCAGAAGTATCATCAATTTGTATATGTAATGCTATAATACCGGTAAAATTAAACTAAGCACACGAACGAGGGGTGTTTCCCACATCAGTTTCGATAAAATGTCTAAAAGAACTCAAACCTTCATCGGAGCTGAGTTCACTGCAAGTTTTATCTAAAGAATAATCCAGAACATGACAAGACAGTTCTGAATTTGTATTAGAATCGTCAGAAACATCTAGCAATAAAATATTATCTTCTATAATATTATCCATGACTAAGACGTTTTGAATTCCCGACTAGAAGACTATATAGCAAACCTATCAAGAACAAAGAATTTGAAATATTTTCGATTTCCGATAACAACAGAAAACACTAGTTAGAAAGCTGTTGTTGTTTGTGATGTCACTTGGACAATCCAAGCTCGATTGAGCCATATGCTACTTGCATTAAGGCAAAGGGGGAGCCTTTTGTTTTAATGAGCACCGCTAGGGGAGGAGAATGATTTTTCTCAAGATGGTCGTCGTAATTTTGAAGACCCATAGACTAGGCCTGCCAACCTCAGAAGTATCGTTTAAGAACTTGGGGGACAATGTGACCACGAACATATTTTAAGTGCACCAGTCTCCTCTAACGAACGCAGCTGATCTTAGACCAGCTCGGGTTCCAAAACCGTAACCTCTCATTTACGAGATCACTGCCCTTGCCAACTAAGCTGCTGCGCGGCGGAGTTAAAAAGCTTTCCAATGACATTGACAAGCTGTGACCATGCGGAATTATTCTAATACTAAAAACTCCCTTCTAATCAATTAAAAATTTGGGCAAATCAAGGGGGAAGTAATCGTTATCCGTACATCCTCACAGAACCTCACAGGAAGATTCAACAAAATACTTCCTGGGCCAAACTCTCTAGTACTGAGTTTGCTATTAATGGTAATGCATCCATCTATCAATACTTTGTTGGCTTAAAAACTTATAAAAACAAAAAGTATAAGGGATTAGGAGACGGGAGAAAATGCTTGAGTTTAGACTGATAATTAAACACAGTAGGTAATAAAATAAAAAGAGTATAGTAGAGACTTGTGCTACTAGGAGCGCAAAGATTACACTAATATGTTACTGTACAGTAGCCAGATTTTTTTTTATTAAAAATTTTTAACATCAGTCATAGAGAAGAGCAAGCAAGGTCCCAAAACTACAAAACTTTCTAAAGAAATCGGCCAGTAGAATTCCTTTAGTGAACGTCTAATGAAAATCTTAGGATTTGACCATCCAAAATAGGAGCCCCCGACATCGCTGTTGCAGCCAGACTGGCAAAGAGTAAAGAAGGTGGAGGAAAAACACTTTCAGTGGGGGAGGATTGTGACCTAGTGGCCAGGGACCAATCCAAAGCTGGGAAATGAAAGTTGCCAGCGAATAAAAATTATGAGAGATCTTTTCCTAAGATGGCCATAGGACGTCTTCTATTAGAAGTGTCTGCATAGTCATACTGAACTAGTTCGATTAAATGATCAACGCTAAGATTTTTATTAAATTCAGTAGTAAGATTTTGAAAATAATTTTGAAGAGAGGGAAGATTAATTTCCCTGTGAATTTCAACATTTCTAAAATACCATGAGGAATTAGTGATTTGCCTGATAGTAATGTTATGCGCAGCAGAAAGCGAGTTAATAGTTTATCCGTAATAGTTAGCGAGTTAATAGTTTATCCCGTACGGCTTACGGGCAAACCATTTATAGAGTTAAACAAGGGCGATCATCCATTTACCTTGAAGATGAATAGTACCATACTGTGTTTCGACCTTAGGTTCATCTTCAGAGACACTTTAACACAAAACTGATAAAAGCATTCATCTACATTTTGTATGCAATCGAAGGAAAGTGAAAAATTTAAAAAAAAAAATTTATTTCTTTTTACCGCTTTTAATATCGCTTATAACTGCCGCTTTTATCGATTTAATACTTTTTACCGCTTTGACATTTACCAACTGAAGCGTCGGTCCCGTTATTGCACTGAATGTGAAAGCGGTTCACCCCATTCATATCCTAAACCCTCTTATTAACCCTTTAATGTCTGGCGTATCATATTAGATAGGATAAAAAATAGCTTGTAGAGTTTTATGTTTTCTTAGAACAAATTTTCCTTTTGAGAGTAGGTAATGGGCAATCTTATAAACAATCTACGAAATTTTAAAGTAATTTTTATTATTTATATTTTTTTCATTTAGATCTAGATTTTACGATTTTTCGATCAGCGCTCATAAATTTACTTTTTCCATTACACTACAGCATTTTGCAGAGATTATTTTACCTGCAATATCAAATAAATCTTTTTTTCAGGAAGTTTTTCCTTTTTTTTTTTTTTTTATAAATGTCACTATGTTTAAAATCATAACTGATCACTAACGTGACATGCTCTAGTATTCAAAATTGTTTGATCTTCAAATTTATTTCGTTCTGTACAGTCCATATTAACTTAGATTTAAGATAAGCTCCGAAATGTAATCGGCAGAAATGACTTGGGCATTAAAGGGTTAAGAATTTCTCACCGTGATGGAAGATGTTTCAAGACCCCGTAAAAGACGTTCTTCTTCCCAGATGCAACATAGAAAAAAAAATTTAATTCTGCAATTTAAAAAATTAATGAACGAAAATGTACAAGGTTGATGTGTCTGTGTTTTCAGCTGTCGCTTCCATTTATTTACATTTCTGAATATTTCTGATCACCCACCGGCTAAGAAAGGTGGATGAATCGACTACATTTCATAATGCAAACGCGTGCAGCCTCGGTGCAAATATAAAACTTGCGGTCAAAAACATGTACTTTGGTGTTTTGTTTCGGCCGACGAAGACGCTCGTCTTACAGGAGGTTTCATACACACATATATGCGTATTAACTTACGGTTATATCTCTAACTTCTTCTGAATGTTGGGCTGGAAAATCTGCCGGTTTTCTGTTGGGACCCTTGAAGATAAGTTCTGGACACCACAACACACTATACTCGTCACCATCAAGGTCCGAGCCTGAAAATTAGAAACAAAAATCGGCAAACACGTGGTGAAGAAATTTAACCGTGAAAAACAACGTTGGAACTGCTGGAAACTACACATAAATTAAAATAAACGCAGGAACGAATAAATTCCTCTTTGTTAATCTTAAAAAATGTTGAGTCAGTACTAGAACAAAAAATCTTGTAAAAATCTATATTGGTGAACTGTGTTATTTCAAAATCATGTAAAAAAGTGTTGGGTGTACAGAGGCTCTTCACGCATTTTTAGACGATGCATATTGTAGTCACAAAACTAAATTTCATAAAATTATTATGTTTGAAATGTTCAATTTGATAGCCCTTATTATGAACTATCCTGTGACACCGTAATTTTTCAGGATAATAATGTGA
>CM063500.1:103946811-103954293 GCA_032207245.1 Pardosa pseudoannulata | reverse complement strand
CGAGACCTCGAGTTGTAAAGAACGGAAAATGATCGCTTCGGAGGTCTTCGGCCTTTTTGTAATATATGCGTGTTAATTTGTGTGTAATGTTTGTAATCGTTAATACATATTAAATGTGTCGAGTTTTTAAAACGTTGCAAGTGAATCATTATTGTCTTTTAATGGATACTTTTACCGACATGGATTCGAACGTGGCACCCCTAAGAGATGAATAAGGTAAGTGATACCTTATTTTAAAGTTTAGCATTTTTCATCATTTTCTTGATAAAAATGATATCTGGCGCCCGAACAGGGACTGCCACAGAACGGTAATAAGTTTGACATTTTGATTCATATGCTTAAAGAGAGAACTTACGACATGTTGTATGTTTAAAAACAAAAGTTAAAAATTAGATATTGATTGTTGAATTGCTAAAACAGTTAAGATAAATTCACAATTAAGAAAGAATAACTTTTGTCCCACAAACAAAATGTCTGAAGAAGAACTGAATAAGTTAAAGCGGAAACGTGGTCTTTTGAGAGGTTCAGTGACGAAACAAATAACTAAAATCGAAAGTTCCATTGTGAAACCAGATGTAACAGTCGATGAGCTAGAAGAATATCTCGAAATTTTAGATGAGAAAAGTGAGGAATTAAAATTAATTAATTCACAAATTGAAAAATTGATTAAAATCGACGAGATAGAAGAAGAATTCGAAAGTGTAGAGGAATATAAAGAGAAGATAACGAAAACGCGATTCAAAACATTAAGATTTATTAAGAAAACTAATAAAAAATCAGAATCTGATATTTCCCTACAGAACCCCAATAATTCTAGAAGCGTGTCGAGCCTGAACGAAAGCCAAATGATTGAAAAAGAACGCATAAAATTACCAAAATTAACTATCCCGAAATTCTTTGGCGAAATAAGTGAATGGATAAATTTCTGGAATTCCTTTAAGTCTGCTATTCATGAAAATACAAATTTGAGTAAAATTGATAAGTTTAATTATTTAAGATCCTTTTTGGGAGGTTCTGCTTTTAATATGATCGACGGATTAGAGTTAACCGCAGAAAATTATGACAACTCAATTGATATCTTGAAACAAAGATTTGGGGATAAGAATATTTTAATCAATGTACATATTGAAAAATTACTTCAAACAAGCCCATTAAAAAATTCCAATGATGTAAAAAGTTTCCGAAATATTTTTAATCACATACAAAAAAATATCAGAAGCTTAGAGAGTTTATCGGTGAAAAAAGATAGTTACTCAAATATTCTAGTGCCAATTTTGACAAAATTATTGCCCCGCGATCTACTATTGGAATTCAATAAAAGAAAAAAAGATACATCTGCTTGTGAAATTGATGAGCTAGACGAATTTTTATCGTCACAGCTGGTAGCGCGGGAGCTAACCTACTTAACCGTTAGCACTTCAGTTCAGGAATTCAAAACACCTAAAACGTATCAACAAGATAGCAGGCGCCAATCCACGGCGGCGGCTTTAATAAATGAGTCTGTGCAAAATAGTAGAAGTGGAGTCAACCCGACATGTTTATTTTGTAAATCCACTAAACATTGCTCTGTTTCCTGTGTTAATAATCAGTTGAACTTAGAAGAGAAGATAGAAATTTGTAAGCGGTCTGGTTCTTGTTTTCGGTGCTTAAATGATAAAATAAAAAAAAGACATATTTCATCGGCGTGTAGGGCTAACGTTAAATGTGAGCTATGTTCTGGCAGACATGTCAGCATAATGTGTATGGGGAAAGGGAAAACTCAGAGAGAGGATTCTACGAAGACAAAACCAGATACGAATTGCGTTCTAAGCAATTCATCAGATAGGAAAAAAGTCATGTTACAAACACTTATAGTAAGCGTTTCCGGAGCCAAACAAAAACATTTGATGAGAATAATTATTGATACTGGTAGTTCTTGTAGTTATGTTTCAGAATTTGCAGCGCGTAGCTTACAATTAAAAGATATAGGACAGGAAATAGTTGTACACGGATTATTTGGGGGGTTACAGAAAAAAAAGAAAAGCATAAAAAATATGTTATTAATTTAAGTAATGTTGATAACATTTTCGTAACAATCGCACGTTTAATGTCATGGACCAAAAAATTATTTGTGCGCCGATTTCAAAGCTGGAAATCAGCGAACTTTTGGAGGAAATTAAAAGGTGTGGAATTTTTCCTAGTGACGTAACTGTAAATGAAAACTTCTGTTTGTTTGATAGCAAAGCTAATGAAATCCACGGACTGATAGGTGCTGACTATGCCGGAAAACAGTTTACAGGGGAAATCAAAAATCTGTCAGGTGGACTCGTTGCAATGAATACCTATTTTGGTTGGACTATAATGGGGAGAACAGAAGAAAGTCATAGCACTAATGAAGTACTTTTATCGCTTCACGTTAGTGACTTGAAAATTTCTGACCTATGGTCACTTGACTCGCTAGGAATTACGGAACCGAATATTTCTCAGACGAGATCGGAAATTGAGCAAGCGGCGAAAAATCATTTTGTTCATTCGTTAAAAAGAGATGAAGACGGTAGATATCAGGTATCACTCCCGTGGTTGGAGGTTCATCCGGAATTATCGGATAATCGAGACCTTGCCGAAAGACGGTTGAAGTCTTGCATAAAAGTGCTGCAAAAGAGAAACTGTCTTCAGGAGTATGAAAATGTCTTCAAGGAATGGGTATCCGAAAAAATTATAGAACCTGTTGACTTAGAGGAACTGGCGGGGGACAAAGGTCATTATTGCCACACAGACCAGTTTTTAAAGAGAACTCAACCACTAAAATCCGTCCGGTCTTTGATGCGTCCGCGAAAGGAAGAAATTCAGTGTCGCTGAACGATTGTATTGAAAAGGGACCAAACTTTTTGGAATTGATTCCTAAGCTCATAAACAGGTTTCGGCAGGGGAAATATGGGGTGATTTCGGATATCCGACGGGCTTTCCTGCAAATAAGTCTTGCTCCCTCAGACAAAAAATTTCTCCGGTTTTTATGGTGGGAGGAAGGAGATCCCAGAAAACTTATTGTATATTCACATTGCCGTGTAGTTTTCGGGGTAAGTGCGAGCCCTTTTTTACTTGCCGCGACAATCAGTTACCATTTGGAGAATGTAGCAGAGCCTAAAAGAGAGACAGCTTTAAAACTTAAGGAGTCTATGTATGTTGATAATTGCGTTGCAAGTGTGAACACTATCGAAGAGTTAAACTCTTTTATTGCGGTTTCTAAAGAATTGATGTCGTCTGCTCAGTTTGATTTAAGGGGATGGAAACATAACCGACCAGATAATGAGGAAAATTCAATATTGAACCTCTCTGGGGATGAATATAAAGAAATCGTTTCAGTATTGGGACTTAAATGGAATTTGTACACTGATACTTTATCCTGTGAGATAAAAGAGCAAACCCATTGTGTACTGAGTAAACGAACCGTGTTGTCAATGTTGAGTAAAATTTTTGACCCTATTGGGTTCACATGTCCTGTTACTCTTATTCCTAAACTAATTATGCAGGAATGTTGGAGGGAGAAAACCAATTGGGACACAGAGCTCCCGGATAATTTGGGAAAAAATTTCTAAAATGGGCTAATGAACTAAAATATTTGAAAGATATAGAAATCCCTAGAAAGTTACCTGGACTAGATGAGAATACTACGTTGCATGTCTTCGTAGACGCTAGCAAATCTGCTTATGCAGCTTCAATTTTTATTAGAAATAGTTGTGAGGGGATTGTTAACTGTCAACTATTACAGGCTAGATCAAAGGTAGCGCCCATAAAACCAATTACAATTCCCAGATTAGAGATCCTTGCGTGTACCATAGGAGCCAGACTCGCTTACACTGTTAAAGAAGAACTTAATATGAAAAACGTGCTCACTTTCTTTTACACTGACTCAATGAACGCTTTATACTGGATAAAAAAGCAAGACAACTGGGCCACTTTTATAGCCAACAGAGTCAATGAAATTCGAAAATTGACGGATCCAGAGACTTGGCGTCATATTCAGGGAAAATTTAACCCTGCAGATTTGCCCTCACGAGGATGCAATCCTAGAGACTTGTTGAAATCCCGATGGTGGGAGGGACCCGAGTGGTTAAAACTACCTCTCGAAGAATGGCCAGGTAGTGAAATTAAGCCCGATATAGATGTAGTCATTTCTGAAAGGAAAAAGACTATAATTTCAGCTACAAATTTGGTGATAAATAGATTTGCATTCTTTCAAAAAATATCTTCTTTCAACAAAATTGTAAGAATTATGGCATATGTAATTCGATTTTGTAAAAATTTGAGAGGAAATTCTGACGACCGGAAAAGGGGAAAATTGGAGATAGAAGAAATTGAAAAGTCAGAAAAGGTTATTTTAAAAGAAATACAAAGAGAATCTTTTATTGATGAGAAAAAATTGAACTTGCGAACTATGCAAGATAGTGATGGTCTGTTGCGAGTTGAGACGAGAATTGCATCGAGGAAGGATTTGGCAACATTTAGATTTCCCGTATTATTGCCAAATAAGCATTATATGGTTATTATATGGTTGAAAAATTAATAATGAACAAACATATGGAACTAGAACATACGGGCACACAAACATTGATGTCTTACCTCAGGGAATACTATTGGATAATTAAAAGCAGGAAGTCGATTCGAGGGGTAATAAGAAACTGCACGAAGTGTAGAAGATTTTCTATTCGTCCATTAGAAGCCGTAAGTTTTCCTCTTCCAGAAGACAGAGTCAAAGATGTTGCTGTTTTCGGAATCACAGGCATCGACCTATGTGGACCTTTGTTTTTAAAAGGGGGACCAAAAGTGTTCGATAGTACTTGCCACGTGCGCCGTCTACCGTTGTGTTCATTTAGAGCTGGTGACTTCGTTGTCAACTGAATGTTTTCTACTGGCTTTTCGCCGATTTATTGCCAGAAGAGGACGCCCATCCACAGTGTATTCAGATAATGGAAAAAATCTTGTGGGAGCAGCCAATCTTTTGAAGAGTATTGATTGGGAAAAGGTCGATAAATTTGCGACAGAGAAAAGAATTTCATGGAAATTCAGTCCTCCATCTGCCCCTTGGTGGGGAGGCTTCTGGGAAAGATTGATAGGGTTGTTGAAGAGCATTCTGAGAAGGGTTCTTGGAAGAGCTTGTTTGAATGACGAAGAATTGACCACAGTGTTATGTGACGCCGAAAGTTTGATTAACTCCCGTCCATTAACTTACATCTCAGAAGATCCTGAAGATCTGTCAGCGCTTACACCTTCTATGTTTCTCCAAGAGATTAAAGATATTGGTGTTCCTGATTTGGATATAATCGATTCGACAAAATTGAGAAAAAGGTATGCTTACAGATTGAAATTGCTGCAAAATTTACGAAACCGCTTCAGAAATGAATATCTGGGGTTGCTAAAAGATTATTCTAAAGTTAAAAAAGAATCATTGATAAAGGAAGGAGATCTAGTGCTAATTGGAGATACCAACACTAAACGACTCAACTGGCCATTAGCAAAAGTCATAAAGACCTATCCCGGGAAAGATGGAAGAATTCGTGTCGTCGAGTTGAAAACCCAATTTGGAAGTGTTTTGAGACCTATACAAAAACTTTATCCTCTAGAGGTGACAGCGAATGACTTTCTATCATTGAACAGTCCAGTGACAGCAGCGGAGGACAGTTCTTGTCCTGACCAGGATCTAATTCCTGTCAGTCGAGAAGTTCGTTATTCTCGTTTTGGACGAGCTTTGAAACCAATCAAGAGACTAGATGTATAACTATACTTACGAGACTTTATGTGTGTGTGTGTATTTTTTATAGTTTATACTTATGTGTTTTTGCAAGTTTTTTTTCCAGGAGAGTACTACCATTTGATCCTAGGACAGTGACTGCTGTTTGGATTCCCCAACACGTGGTAATCCAAAGGTGGGAGAGTGTCACGAACTCCTATAACGTCGCCTTTCCTGCAACGCTTCGATGGCAGCGCCACCAGGAATGTCAGTAGATACCGAGACCTCGAGTTGTAGAGAACGGAAAATGATCGCTTCGGAGGTCTTCGGCTTTTTTGTAATATATGCGTGTTAATTTGTGTGTAATGTTTGTAATCGTTAATACATATTAAATGTGTCGTGTTTTTTAAAACGTTGCAAGTGAATCATTATTGTCTTTTAATGGATACTTTTACCGGCATGGATACACACCCATAAGAGTTGATAGTATGATACCTTATTTTTGTAAAGTCATTTTTCATCATCATTATGATATTACAACAATATATGTAATATATATATATATATATATTTATGTATGTGTATTTTATAATTTATACTGTATAGTACACATACATATATTATTCAAGTATTTTATATATATTTATTACACACACAGTATGATATGGCACACAACACATATATGTATGTATGTACACACACACATATGTATGTAGTGTACACACACACATATATGTATGTATGTCACACACACACATATGTATGTATGTACACACACACATATGTATGTATGTACACACACAATATGTATGTATATACACACACATATGTGTATGTATGTACACAACACACATATGTATGTATGTACACAACATATGTATGTATGTACACACAAGATATTATGTACACACACACATATATGTATGTATGTACACATACAACATTTTGTATTAACACAACAATATGTATGTATGTACCACACATGTATGTATGTACACACACATATTTATGTATGTACACACCACACATATGTATGTATGTACACACACATATGTATGTATGTACACACACATATGTATGTATGTACACCACACATATATGTATTGTACACACACACATTATGTATGTACACACACATATGTATGTATGTACACACACATATATGTATGTATGTACACACAATATATGTATGTATGTACACACACACATATATGTATGTATACACACACACATATATGTATGTATGTAAACACACATATGTATGTATGTACACACACATATATGTATGTATGTACACACACATATATGTATGTATGTACACACACATATATGTATGTATGTACACACACACATATATGTATGTATGTACACACACACATATATGTATGTATGTACACACACACACATATGTATGTATGTACACACACACATATATGTATGTATGTACACACACATATATGTATGTATACGTATACACACACATATATGTATGTATATGTATACACACACATATATGTATGTATATGTATACACACACATATATGTATGTATGGTACACACACACACATATATGTATGTATGTACACACACATATATGTATGTATGTACACACACACATATATGTATGTATGTACACACACACATATAGTATGTAATGTACACACACATATATGTATGTATTGTACACACACAAAATATGTATGTAGTACACACACACATATATGTGTATGTACACACACAATATATGTGTGTTTGTACACACATATATGTATGTA
>CM063500.1:103924311-103931811 GCA_032207245.1 Pardosa pseudoannulata | reverse complement strand
AAGCTCGATTGAGCCATAAGCTACTTGCATTAAGGCGAAGGGGTGAGCCTTTTGTTTTAATGAGCACCGCTAGGGGGAGGAGAATGATTTTTCTCAAGATGGTCGTCGTAATTTTGAAGACCCATAGACTAGGCCTGCCAACCTCAGAAGTATCGTTTAAGAACTTGGGGGACAATGTGACCACGAACATATTTTAAGTGCACCAGTCTCCTCTAACGAACGCAGCTGATCTTAGACCAGCTCGGGTTCCAAAACCGTAACCTCTCATTTACGAGATCACTGCCCTTGCCAACTAAGCTGCTGCGCGGCGGAGTTAAAAAGCTTTCCAATGACATTGACAAGCTGTGACCATGCGGAATTATTCTAATACTAAAAACTCCCTTCTAATCAATTAAAAATTTGGGCAAATCAAGGGGGAAGTAATCGTTATCCGTACATCCTCACAGAACCTCACAGGAAGATTCAACAAAATACTTCCTGGGCCAAGCCCTCTAGTACTAAGTTTGCTATTAATGGTAATGCATCCATCTATCAATACTTTGTTGGCTTAAAAACTTATAAAAACAAAAAGTATAATGGATGGGGAGACGGGAAAAATGCTTGAGTTTAGATTGAAATTTAAACACAGCAGGTAATAATATAAAAAGAGTAGTAGTAGAGACTTGTGCTACTAGGAGCGCAAAGATTACACTAATATGTTACTGTACAGTAGCCAGATTTTTTTTTATTAAAAATTTTTAACATCAGTCATAGAGAAGAGCAAGCAAGGTCCCAAAACTACAAAACTTTCTAAAGAAATCGGCCAGTAGAATTCCTTTAGTGAACGTCTAATGAAAATCTTAGGATTTGACCATCCAAAATAGGAGCCCCCGACATCGCTGTTGCAGCCAGACTGGCAAAGAGTAAAGAAGGTGGGGAAAAAAACATACTTTCAGTGGGAGAGGATTGTGACCAAGTGGTCAGGGACCAATCCAAAGATGAGAAATGAAAGTCGCCAGCGAATAAAATTTATGAGAGATCTTTTCCTAAGATGAGACGGCCATAGGACGTCTTCTATTAGAAGTGTCTGCATAGTCATACTGAACTAGTTCGATTAAATGATCAAAGCTAAGATTTTTATTAAATTTAGTAGCAAGATTTTGAAAATTATTTTGAAGAAAGGAAAGATTAATTTCCCTGTGAATTTCTACATTTCTAAAATACCAAGAAGAATTAGTGATTTGCCTGATAGTAATGTTCTGCGCAGCAGAAAGCGAGTTAATAGTTTATCTGTAATAGTTAGCGAGTTAATAGTTTATCCGTACGGCTTACGGGCAAACCATTTATAGAGTTAAACAAGGGCGATCATCCATTTACCTTGAAGATGAATAGTACCATACTGTGTTTCGACCTTAGGTTCATCTTCAGAGACACTTTAACACAAAACTGATAAAAGCATTCATCTACATTTTGTATGCAATCGAAGGAAAGTGAAAAATTTAAAAAAAAAACTGTTTATTTCTTTTTACCGCTTTTAATATCGCTTATAACTGCCGCTTTTATCGATTTAATACTTTTTACCGCTTTGACATTTACCAACTGAAGCGTCGGTCCCGTTATTGCACTGAATGTGAAAGCGGTTCACCCCATTCATATCCTAAACCCTCTTATTAACCCTTTAATGTCTGGCGTATCATATTAGATACGGTTAAAAAATAGCTTGTAGAGTTTTTATGTCTACTTAGAACAAATTTTCCTTTTGAGAGTAGGTAATGGGAAATCTTATAAACAATCTACGAAAATTTCAAGCAATTTCTATTATTTATATTTTTTTCATTTAGATCTAGATTTTATGATTTTTTAATCAGCGCTCATAAATTTACTCTTTTGGAAGGTACAGACTGAGATCATGACAAATTTGCTTTTTCCATTACACTACAGCATTTTGCAGAGATTATTTTACCTGCAATATCAAATAAATCTTTTTTTCAGGAAGTTTTTCCTTTTTTTTTTTATAAATGTCACTATGTTTAAAACGATAACTGATCACTAACGTGACATGCTCTAGTATTCAAAATTGTTTGATCTTCAAATTTATTTCGTTCTGTACAGTCCATATTAACTTAGATTTAAGATAGGCTCCGAAATGTAATCGGCAGAAATGACTTGGGCATTAAAGGGTTAAGAATTTCTCACCGTGATGGAAGATGTTTCAAGACCCCGTAAAAGACGTTCTTCTTCCCAGATGCAACATAGAAAAAAAAAATTTAATTCTGCAATTTAAAAAATTAATGAACGAAAATGTACAAGGTTAAGTGTGTCTGTGTTTTCAGCTGTCGCTTCCATTTATTTACATTTCTGAATATTTCTGATCACCCACCGGCTAAGAAAGGTGGATGAATCGACTACATTTCATAATGCAAACGCGTGCAGCCTCGGTGCAAATATAAAACTTGCGGTCAAAAACATGTACTTTGGTGTTTTGTTTCGGCCGACGAAGACGCTCGTCTTACAGGAGGTTTCATACACACATATATGCGTATTAACTTACGGTTATATCTCTAACTTCTTCTGAATGTTGGGCTGGAAAATCTGCCGGTTTTCTGTTGGGACCCTTGAAGATAAGTTCTGGACACCACAACACACTATACTCGTCACCATCAAGGTCCGAGCCTGAAAATTAGAAACAAAAATCGGCAAACACGTGGTGAAGAAATTTAACCGTGAAAAACAACGTTGGAACTGCTGGAAACTACACATAAATTAAAATAAACGCAGGAACGAATAAATTCCTCTTTGTTAATCTTAAAAAATGTTGAGTCAGTACTAGAACAAAAAATCTTGTAAAAATCTATATTGGTGAACTGTGTTATTTCAAAATCATGTAAAAAAGTGTTGGGTGTACAGAGGCTGTTTACACATTTTTAGACGATGCATATTGTAGTCACAAAACTAAATTACATAAAATTATTGTGTTTGAAATGTTCAATTTGATAGTCATTATTCTGAACTATCTTGCGACACCGTAATTTTCAGGATAATAATGTGAAGCAAGCGCTCTAACGTAGCTTAGTTCTGACCCATAAACTGTTGCCTTTCTACGTTAGACGGTAACATTCAATTGATACCTAGCTCCTACCACTTGCTTAAATTACCTTGAAGATGCTTAACACACATGAATAGAAAATAAGACATTTATTGACTCTACTTGAATAAAATGTACGCATAACAAAATAACCAATGGCTTTTGGTAACTAAACAAATTAATCGATATAAATCATAAAACAATATCCTTCAACATTATCAAAGTTGTTAAATGTTGAGAAAGCTTTAAATTACTTTAGTCACTGACACACAGTACTGTTTCTATATGCTACTCCAACAACAATCAATTTACAACCTGGAGAAACTCAACAGACTTAATCCTGTACTGAGCATTTCCAATCTCAGCCGCGGCGTGGTAAACACACAGTTCTAGAGGACACCTCAAGGTCGCAAGGAGCGGTAATCGAGGGATCGGCTGCAAGCAACGAGGGAACGAGGCAAGCCGGACTCAGGTGAATGACCTACTGGTGCTCGAGTGACGGATGCTTTTATCTTAAAGCATGGCCTCGGTTAACAGTTACAAAAGATATATAATCTCGTAAAATAAAAAATCAACATAAATAAGTATTGTAAAATTAATAATAAACAATTATATAATATTGTAAAAATAATAATAAACAATTATGTAATATTGTAAAATGTATTATAAACAATTATGTAATACTAGCATATAGCCCATCATTTGACGATCAGTAATTTTTTAATATTCCAGAACTGTTAAGTCCTAATGCAGGTAAAAAATGGTTTGTTTTCGTCTGAGAACTATTGGACTCTCAATAATTTATTTATCGTCATACTCCTCTAGGGTCTCCCGATCCTGTAATGATTTAGAAACACATGGAATTCATTTAGTCACCATGTGGTTATGTATACAAACCAAACTTCTTAATTTCCAAAAAAATAAATATAAAGTTTTAGATATTTAGTGTCCTCGACTTTTTGAATTATTTATTGTTTAATACGATGATAAAATTTTATTCTCAAAAAAAAATCGATGATTGAATTTAAATTATTCACTTATATTTAATTATTTTTAAGTCTATAAAGTTATTGCTTAATATGTAAGTTCAGCGATAAACGTATGAAAATAAGCACGCGATTTTTTAAATAATTTAAAAACAAGTGATTATATGAGATTTTAAAGGAATGATCATAATGCTAGAAAAAAAATGTATTTTTACCTATTTTTACGTGAATAAATTGATAAATTTTAATCGCACAGCCAGAAATCCATTCCATACAACCGCTTCAAAAAATTTGATGACAACATTAGGCTATTTTTTTAGTTTAAAATTAATAATAAACAATTATATAATATTGTAAAAATAATAAACAAGTATTATAAAAATTAACCAGTGCGACTGAGTCGCCACAAATGCCTTTTGAAGTGACTGATGAGGTATTCTATCCCATTCCTCCTGAACAGCTTTCCAGAGTCCTGGAAGGTTTGTGGGACGACGTTTGGATAATGCAGATTTTAAAAGTCCGAAAGCACAAAAATCCATAGGTGACACATCGGGAAATTTAGTAGGAATATCGGTGAAGGGTAAGGCCTTGATACCGGGTTTTTGTTCCATTTCTTTTAGGAAATTTACAGTGGATTTTGATGCGTAACTGCTAACTTTGTCTTGATGGAGTTCCACACATTGATGGCACTGCGGGTAAAGCGATGGTATTTCATTCAGAAAAATAGGCGATGAAATAAGTTCCTGATAGTATTTGGAGTTAATCTTGGACATTTTTTTCAACTCTCTTTATTTTTAACTCGCCATTATTTTAAAAACCAGAAACAATCATGGACCATTACAAAAACTTTCTTTCGATTTTTTCAACCATGTACTTATATTGTTTTCTCCCCTTTTTATGATAATAAATGGCTCTTTTTTTTGTTGCAATCATTTAAATACACATATGATTCATCTATTGTGAATTTTGTTTCCATTTTTCTTTGGATAAATGTTTTTCATACAGAATTCTGCAGCGTGTCCTGCGTTCAGCGATATGCTTTAGAGAAAGACGATGCACATTGCGTTTTTTCTCTTTAAGATTTAAATCAACGTTTATCATTTTGTTTACAGTGAACACCAAGTATTTTAATGATTTTGCAATTGTCCTTTGACTAATGGCATTAAAATTAAACAACAAACTTTTCAATAGTTCAAGATATTCGTTTTTTCTTTGGATACTTGGAATTTTTGTCCCACTTGAAGCTCCAATTTGACTTTTTTTTTCCTTTTTATTGACGATAATACCTATCGACGTTTAGATATCACAAAACCGTGACTCTCACATCGTTTTTGGATAACGAAATATGATTACTTCTCTTCGGAAATAGCATAAATATAGCCTTCGATCCACTACTTCGTTAAAAACGCCATTTTGAATAAAAGCAAACCTCTCAAGACGCATAATTTTGACTTCTAAAAACACAGTACAATTGCAATTATTTATTTTGCAACAAAAGATTTTTTAATACCGCTAACCAAAATCGTCTAAAAAAATGTGCGAGCAGCCTCTGCATATATCAAATAAAAACAGAATATACGAAGAAGTTTAACTAACTAACCAGAACTAACTAGAACTAACTAACTGATATTATCCAAAGTTTATGACAACAAATATTCCCAGATGCTAAAAATAAGAGAAAAAAAGAAATAGATTTTCTCTATAAATACTTTCAAATCCTGTTTTTTTATTAATATATTTCCTCATTTAAAGATTACTTATACTGTCGGAGGCTCTAGGAATTTCGTCATGTGTGAGCATGTGATTTTAGTAAATTCGCTTTTACTTTTGCGTTTTGACCTTGCTGGACGATGCATAATAAAGAGTAGATGTTATGGTTGCATATGCGAAAAGTGCACAGTATAGACTGTAAAATCAAAGCGCGTCTTCTGCCTGTACGATTTCAATCCATTTTCATCCTAAGCCTGTTATCGCCAAATTGCATGGCAATTAATCGGT
The DNA here is from genome assembly GCA_032207245.1 of Pardosa pseudoannulata. Classification (NCBI taxonomy): domain Eukaryota; kingdom Metazoa; phylum Arthropoda; class Arachnida; order Araneae; family Lycosidae; genus Pardosa; species Pardosa pseudoannulata. Next base: position 103,925,763 of record CM063500.1, on the reverse strand, counting down.
GATTAATTCCAGTGGATCGTGGTGAGACCGGGACCTAAAGTGAAATTAAATGTGCTTAGCACTGAAACAAGTTGAGAAAATTTATCGAGACAATTGTCCCGATATGTAATTACTCTGTCCACTTACCTGCCATCTCGTTGGGGTGTGGACGGGGCCCTTTTTGAGGGAAGACGATGCAGTCGACGATGTGTCGCAGTTCAGGGACGTCCACAGCCTTAAACTTCCTTACATCTCCCGGGTGCAGGCACGGGTTCTTGGTCACCAGGACTTTACCTGCCGATGTACAGATACTAACTATATAAAAGGTACACGTAACTACACTTGCTTGAAAATTTAACTGAATTGCCCAAAAAGGTAGTATATTAATTCTGCACGTAACTCGCATAACTGAAAAACGATTACCCATAAAATATTGAAAAAAAAAAACGGGATGAGGTGTGTGTATCCCAATTGTCTGTAGGTCGGTCTGTGGGGATCAAACAGCAATTACTTCCAATGTAAGAACAGGTCGAAGTTGCTGGGAACAAGATCGTAACCAAAAGGAAAACATTACGAATGATGGATAGCATTCCACTGCACCGAACATTTCGCCTAACTTCGAGAAAACGTTGGTACCAACGGCAAATCATCTGCTAGATTATCATATATGTTCCATTCGATTAAACAGCAGTGATAGCTATGCTTATCAAAGGAAGATAGCTTATCAAAGGAAAACACCTTATTAAATTACCTTATTAAAGGAACGCCGATACCAACGTCAGACTATCTACTAGATCATCACATTTGTTCCATTCCATTAAACATCAGTGATAGCTACTTTATCAAAGGAAAACACCTTAATAAATTACCTTATTAAAGTAAAACATTACCAATGATGGATAGCCTTCCACCGCACTGAACATTTCGCCTAACTTCAAGAAAATGCCGATACCAAAGGCAGACTATCTGCTAGATCATCACATTTGTTCCATTCCATTAAACAGCAGTGATAGCTACTTTATCAAAGGAAAACACCTTAATAAATTACCTTATTAAAGTAAAACATTACCAATGATGGATAGCCTTCCACCGCACTGAACATTTCGCCTAACTTCAAGAAAATGCCGATACCAAAGGCAGACTATCTGCTAGATCATCACATTTGTTCCATTCCATTAAACAGCAGTGATAGCTACCTTATACAAGTTCAAAAACTTTATCTTGTTGTCGACGGTAGGAGAACTGTCGCGTTTCGTGCTTTTCGCAGCAACATTTTATAAGAATATGGTAGCCTTACTTCCTGGATGACCTTATACCTATCAGAAATATAATATCAAAAACGTACAGATACAACGCAATGATTAAATGGTTAAATTCTTAATTAAACTACATGAATTAAAAATTAGTCTAATAAAATATCAGTATGCAGACCCATGTTCGATATTATCCACTTGTAAACACTAGAAATCGAAA
>CM063500.1:103899311-103914311 GCA_032207245.1 Pardosa pseudoannulata | reverse complement strand
TTAATTGCGAGAGACAAAATTTGTTGTAGCAGAAATATTGGATTTAACACAATCCATTTAATCTATACTTTCTCACGAACACTAGGTTGAACTATGATTTTCATTAATGAAAAGAATTAAAACATTCCCCTAAAGTATGAAAAATATGGGTAAGGTGGAAATAAACTGTGTTTAATATCAGTTGAAATAAAAACTAAGAAATTTGAAAAATTCTATGATGGGTTTACCCATGAAGTAGTTTTTCATAAAACAAATGTATTTTAAATAATAAAAAAGTTTTGTTTTAAAACGAAACCTTTTTTTTAGTTATGGCTTTTTACCAATATGGTGGTATACATATTGTGAGGTCCTGGAGTAGGGGTAGGCGAAGCCTTCAATGACACAGGCTGGACAACTGTTCACTCTGGATTAAATATTTTATTCGAGTGAATAATTTATGTACAGCCATGTACAGGTTCAGTAGATTCTAAATCTTCTGAGACCTCGAGCTGAGGTAACATTAACGCAATTACAATGTTTAGGTACAGTGAAGCTAGTTCTTCTAAATCACTGGAACAGTTCGCTAATTAGTGCCGGTACGTAACGCTGACACTATAACCTCCGGCCTATCAGTACAGTCATCACAGACAGTACAGTCGGCTTCCACGCTAAGGTTCAAACGCTCAGAGTGCGTATCACGCTGGAGTTCGTTGAGGAGACTCAGGATATAAGACGATCCAAAATGAGAGTAAGGTCACTCTAGCGATCTACTTCTATGCACGAAGTAGGAAAATATATTAAGATAACGGGAATGAGATCCCAAAGTCGAAAGTCGACTTCTTAGCAAAAAAGGAGACACTGGCGGTCTCTAAAGCAAGCAAACTGGGGAAATCGGAGAGACGAGTGGACTCCTCTCGAGCTCCACAAAAAAAAAAAAAAAAAAAAACAGCTCCAAAGCAACACTCAAGAACCCCCCCCCCTTTCTTGGCTCCGCCAATCTTCTTTTATAGGGGTCCCGGTTCCTTTCACGTGATTCTTCCAGAATCTTCCAGACCTAGGGTGACGCAATCTTGCGGTCACTCCCCGCCTGAATCAGCTGATCCGTTTCCAGATGTGGCCGAAAGGTCGTCTTTAAGTAAACCGACCCAAACCACTTAAAGTCATTTTTCGGTACCACTAACGGGCCCATATGTGCACTAAAGCGTCGCTCTATTAATAATCATTACCCGAGTCTTTTCACTCAAATAGTCCTTACAAAGGCTCAGACGCGCTGGCTCCAGCGCACGGACAGTTTTCAATTACGTCCATTTGACGGGTTTGTTGACGGGACCTAGTACACAAACAGCTTCTACCTGCCACTAACCGTAATTGTCCGCTGCGAAAGGTCACCTTCCGTTCTTCTTAAGCTAGGGTCATGTAACGGATCGTTACAATAGCAATCATGTCATCGTAATTCCCAACTAATTCTGAAATCTAAGAGAAGGAAAGAAGTTAGCAATTTACTTGGCGCACTCGTCTTGGCGATCTCCAGTTGCGTGCTGTTGGGACAATCGAACTTCTTCATGCTGTTCCGGAACACAATTTTAGCGTCTGTCAAGGTAGGGTCCGTCACCAGCACACCTTTAAAACCCCCGTAACGAATTTGAAAGGCACTACAGAGCTTGTCGTGCCCAAGAGCGCTGTGTACCTGAAAACAGGAAAAAGACAAATTTCGAAAACAAATTCCGCAGCCATCGAAGTTTAGTGTGTCTTTTGGAAGACTGGATGCTGTAACATTGCAGCACGCATATACCTTGGGCGCATAACATGTTTAAAGCCCTCGGGGTCTTATGTGCCTGGCGCTGTGTTTCTACATAGAGCTATGACAGTACCGGTCATCTCAGTAAAGCAAATGTACAATGAATGTTAAACACAAATTAACTTCTCTGTTGTAACTACATTATATCGCCAAAGATGAATGGTCACTTGCGATTTTAGACATTTTGTTGAATATCTGGAAGAATACACGAGGAATTATCCTGAAACCGCAGACGTGTAAACAGGATGGTAGACGTCATATATTTCAGTAAAGAATTTTTCCAGAAACCCCATAGGGGACCGTCAACAAATTGAAGAAAAACGAATATGTTTTGGATAACCCTGTAAAAAGTAATGTCTGAAAAGCGTTGAAACTTTAGCACACGATTAGCATGCCTCTTGTAACAATTTGTGTTCTGTTATGAGGATAGCACGTATGCTCTTGGAGTAATTAAGGGGGTTTTTTTTTATAAAAACAATCCCAAATTTCTCCAAGTGTTTCGCTTATAATTTGCAGAGTTCTCAATATCAAAGAACGATATTTTAAGGACGCATGACAAGCGACGTTGTACACAATTCCCTGCAATTGGAATTAAAAATTAATAAATATTGGATGAAAGAGGAGAAAGTTTACTAAATAATGTGTCATTGCACATGCGCGAATGCAATCAAAATATAATGCGCATAGTATATTAGCTAAATGTATAGAGCAACTTTTGTGAAAGTCCCAGAAACACAGCTTGAAAATTCTGAAAGTGATCGTCGATTGAATAAGCTCGAAATCCATTCTTCCAAAAAGGAAGCAAAAAGAGGAGGGGCTGTATCTAAAATTCCATATGTTATTCAAAATCTCAGTGGCAAGTAAGTGCATAAATATGTTATATTTCTTTAACTGCATGATATTTTAAGGTTGAGGCTGACATAAAAGCGAATGTTTGTTCTGTCTGTAGAAGAAACATTGATACTGCTATTCGCAATATACTATATGTATTGTAGCGTACTGGTAGCGTACGGGCTCTAAGTGAGCCTCAAAAAGGATAGCGGTGGCCTACGTACAGACTAATGATACTTATTTAGAAACACAATGTTGAAGTATGATAAATACACTGAAATTGATGAATATCTACACATGAAAATGATGATCGTTGCAGGAATCAGCTTCCTAAGAGAAAAAGAGGGGGAGGACACTCTTAGTCGCTCCCTCGACGTTCTGGGCCGATGAGTTCACAGGAGACTCAATCGGTCAAATATTCTCTCTGGGCCTCGAACTCTGGTCTTTTATATCGCGTCTGCCCGCAAAATGTCCATCTCAGCTGATCGGACAGCTGGTTGATGACGTGGTGAGGAAACCGCTTGTAAACTCTGGCTGGACAGGTGCAAGCAACCTGGTTCCAAGGGAAGTTTGCAGTAATGGGGAGCAATCTCGCCGATCATTAATCGATGTCTTCGGACAAACCTTTGGAGAACAAAATAAGAAGTATTGCTGCTTCCCTTACAATATAGAGGATTTCTGTCGTGTGAAAGTCTTTCTTCGGGATGTCATTGATACTAACACTGCGAACACTTCGCCAGCATCCCAATGAATTTCTCTGACAGAATGATTGAGATGGTCCTCTGTGTCAACAATCCTCCATTCAGATTCAGCATCCCATTCTGCGAGAAACAATGTCCTTTCACTAGGTAAAGAAGAGCTCAGTTCAAGTGCTCACAAAAGGCACGTTTGCTATTTTTTTAAGTTACGCCGGTTTTTCTCACGGTCGTAGATAAGTCTGTATCTGGAAATTTAATGTAAGAGATCGTTACAGTATATTTTGTATTTATACAAATTACTATATTTGGATACAGTCCCTCATAATTTTGCTTCCTTTTGGGAAGAATGGATTTAGAGCTTATTCTGTCGACGATCCCTTTCAGAATTTTCAAGCTGTGTTTTGGGGGCTTTCACAAAAATTGCTCTATGCATTTAGCTTAATACATTTTGCACATTATATTTTGATTGCATTCGCGCATGCGCAGTGAGACATTATTTAGTAAACCTGCTCAATTTTCATCTCATATTTATTATTTTTTAATTAATTCAATTGTAGGGTATTGTGTGCAATGTCGTTTGGCATGCGTCCTGAAAATAGCATTATTTGATATTGAGAACTCTGCAAACTATAATCAAAACACTTGGAGAAATTTGAGATTGTTTTTATAAAAAACCTAATTTCTCCCCGTTTATACGTGCTATCCTCATAACCATCTCCTATATAATAATAGCCTAAGTTATCTGTCCGTCTGTCCTCTAATTTATGAAGCGGTTGGACCTGGAATGGATAGAGGCATCCATTGGATTCTTGATGAGTTAGAAAAATTAAAAGCGAGTAAAGTTTATTTTCTCTTAAACTATCGATCCGATTCTAAAATAAATTAGTATAAATACAATTCATATCATAGCTAACAACACTGTTGTCTTCAAAAAGTTCGAACTCCACCTCTTAACTTCTTTTCGATCGTTTAACGTCATTATTTCAATCCCTATTTTCCCCGGTTAAAAGCAGGCGATTCAATTTATCAATTTATCACATTATAAGTAGATGAAAATAACCTTTTTTTTCTAGCATTATGACGTCATTTCTTGACCATCTCATTTATTCATTTCTAATTTTAAATTGTTTAAATATCGTTCGCATTATTTTATCACGTTTTATCACAACTTAGATATTGAGAAATAATTTTCTTTTATATTTGGCTTAAATAATTGATTAGGTACATATTTGATAATTTTAAATTTGATCATCGATTACTTTTTGTTGCAATAAAATTTTGATCGCCGGTATTAACAACTAATTCTTTTCATAAAAGTCTAGGAGTCTATTTTTCAGACTAATAAATATTTAGCTTTTAAGTTCTATAGCGTTAAAAATAAAGAAGTTTGTGCATTTGTATGATTGATTTATATACATAACCACAGAGTTTGCAATCGATTCTCTAAATTTTGAGCATCCTTCATATTAACCGCTAAATAATCACTGTCAGTATTAAAACCTCTGCAATCCATCCTATCACGTAATACGACAAGATAAATTAAGGTTGGCAAATAGCATACAAACAATTGAGCGTGATTGTATCAGTAAAGATAAACAAACTATTGAGCGTGTAGCAGGTAATTTTCAGCCAAAAACGAAACCATTTTTTTATCTGCCTTATGAGGTACTTTACAATTCTGAAAAATTAAAAATTTTACTGATCCCGTCATATGACGGGGCATATACTAGTGAACATATATTATTACAAGAAGCATCCTAACACTTTGACTGCCATGGCTATCATATGTGATATCCAGTGATATTTCCGTTGAGACACTGGCTATCCGATATGATAGCCATGGTGTTTTAACACTTCAGGCCATGGCTATCAAAGATGTTATCAGTTACATGAAAATCGTATTGGAGTTTGATTGTTGGGCTCCCTACGATGTGTTAGGTATACGTGATTTGCGCAAATTGGTATATGTGACCATTTTATGAGCTAAGTTTTATGAAAAATTAAATATTTGGAACATGCAACAAAAAAGGGAATATATATAAATAGAGAGAGTTTGTTTTAAAATATTGTTTGTTTTGAAATATTGTTTTTATATATAGTTTTATGTTGAAAAAATACAAATTACACACAAAAAAAAAAGTTTGGCCCCGTTGTGAACATTTGCAATTTTGGCTTGGCAGTCAAAGTGCTAATCGTGTGCTAAAGTTTCAACGTTTTTCATTCATTACTTTTTACACGGATATACAAAACATATTCGTTTCTCTTCAATTTATTGACGGTCCCCTATGGGGTTTCGGGTTTTTATATTCATTTCACGTATGACCCATGGAATCTGGAAATCAACAGACACAAATGAATTCAGGGGTGAGTCTGGAATTATATATCCAACGTCGTGAATTTGACAGACTTCTAAATATTAGTCTCACGAGGAAAGAAAAGATAAATAAAACTTATTTATTTATTAATTTTTTTTTAAATTAGCTTAGCATTAAGTACGCTTCTACAGAATGGCCAATGATCAATCCTATACTATAATACGAGGAATGGTTGTCAAGTCGAAAATCGCCCCAGAATTAATAAACTGTAGTAAACTTGGGGATCTGGGGTTTTTGGTTACGAGGAATCGATTGGCATCGGTTTTGACGCGCTAAGGTCACGTAGTTCGGCGCTACAGATAGGGCCGGGTTCGAACCCCGGTGCGGGCAAACTTTTTTCTCATGCGTCCAAACCAAGTGAAAATTGGTACCCGGGGGTTTTCGACCACGAGGAATCGATTGGCTGTAGTTCTGACGAATTAATAATAATAATAAAAGTCTTTATTGATTTGTCTTTATTCCTTGATATCGGTTTCCATTTTTATTTTCTATCAACTCTAAATATTAAATTAATGTAGCAAAGTATATATAACACATAAACGATATAGTAAAAAAAAATAATGCAAACAAAAATTTTGAAAACCAACCACAAAAAATTAAAAAATAATGCTTCACTAACGTGCCGAAACAACCTCGCCGTTCAATTTCCAAAGCCACACTAAACACAGAGCATATAACTTATCAAAGTCCGTCGCCGCGTTAGTGCGTCGTCGGCATACCAGGAGGTGCCGCTCTGACGCGCCAGTGCGTCGGTGGCAGCGAACGTGTTAAGGAACTGATTTCGATTTCAAATCACCGTCAACAAAGTTCGACATTTCAACATTCATCAGATTTCAAGCTACATTTTCAACATGCAGAACGCACCTCTACATGAAATGCTTCAAGGAGCCGGAATTTTGGAACAACAAGTGATCAACTCAATTATACCTACAAATGGACAACTAGAAGATACCGTCATTGTCAGAATGCTTCTCCATTCAACACACTTCAATCTTTACACTGCTCACTTTGTACTATTTCTTTAATTGTATAATTTTTTGTTATCAATTACATTTTATTTCCTATGACTTTTCAAACTTAACCTTTGTATAGAATAGTTCCCTTTCCAAACAACTTCGTTTAGAATAGTTTACAATGGTGCCCTTTAACCGGTTATCTTTTCACTAATGGTTTCACAAATTTTCTTATGGCATGTATTGTTTTGATAAATCACAATTGAAAATTTAAATCTTCGAGTTAGCTTCGATACCTGTTTTCTACGAGCGGAGCTCGGTCACCCGGTACTGAATATAATCGGAGAGACGAGTGGACTCCTCTCGAGCTCCACAAAAACAGCTCCCAAAGCAACTCTCAAGAAAAAGCCCCCCTTCTTAGCTCCCATTCTTCTTTCATAGGGGTCCCGGTTCCTTTCACGTGATTCTTCCAGAATCTTCCAGACCTAGGGTGACGCAATCTTGCGGTCACTCCCCGCCTGAATCAGCTGATCCGTTTCCAGATGTGGCCGAAAGGTCGTGTTTAACCTTTTGAAGGTCACCAACATAAATTCTTTGGAATTTAATGAAATTAGTTTAAAATTTTATCTATGAACCTTATAAATGTAAAATATATAAAAAATTTTCTTAACGTCTGTGGTATAGCCACATTCTATGTAAAAGGGAATGCCAGGAATTGCCGGCCTCCTGACCCCTTATTTTATGGAATGGGGCTTGTCCATGTCCGAGTCACCTTGCCGTTTTGCTCTCCCCATCTTTCACCTTTTGTCCAGCTTGAGCGCTGCTTGGCGCCCTAAGATTTCCTAGGCTGTTGTTCCTACTCAAGCTACGTTTGGCGATCGTCTTGGGTTCCCGCTGGCGGGATTTTTCCACTGACCTCGCCATTCGCGGTGTTGAATGGACATCATTCTGGCCGAATTTGGGGGAGAGATCACCCGCATCATTTAAAAAAAAAAAAAAAAAAAAAAAAAAAAAAATTTCTTTTGAGCCATTTTGCTCCTTTTTCTTTGATTTTTGTGTCATGTCGAGGGACGAGTATTTTTCTGACAAAGTCAGCAAGGAATAATCTATAATAAAATTCCTTTAAGCTATCAACTGATCTGGACTATATTTATTTTCGTGAACTTGAATTTTTCTTTGTTAAAAGAGTCTGGAGCATTCCAAATGAGGATAGTGAGTCGTGTCTGCCGCCATACTGTTCCACCAAAGAACCGGTCAAAGGTTATTGCGGACTATGAAAAAAAAAGGAATATCCAACAACAACCATTATTCTACTATAATTATTCTACAATGAATTATTCTACTACAATATTATTCTACAATATTATTCTACAATATAATTATTCTACTACTATAATTCTACAATATCAATAATGCGTGTGCTACTCAAGCGACTCTTAGTGTTCTTTTAAATTGCAAGCATGCTGATGTCAAACTTGGAGACACATTAACATCCTTCAAAGAGTTTTGTCAAACATTTTATTCTACAACGTTTCTTAGAGGGGTATACCTTTAGGAGGGTTTGAGGGGTAGTTAAACTGATAAAACCCTCTCCTTATACAGCGTGAATATAATACTTTTTAAAATTTTAATTATATTGTAAGAACAATAAATAACTATCCTTAAATTAGTACAATAAATAAAAAGTTTAACAAAGAGTACAATAAATAAATAGCTTAATAATTAGTATAATAAATAAATAGCTTAATAAACAGTATAATAAATAAACAGCTAAACAAATAGTATAATAAATAAATAGCTTAACAAATAGCATAATAAATAAATAGCTTAAAAATAGTTTAATAAATAAATAATTTAACAATTTATAAGTGTTGTTTGGTAGATACTTTTATTTGAAGTTATAAGTAAAAAAATCGACTTACTGACTTTCCAGGTACGGAAAGTTTAATTATATATATTTCAAAAGAAAAAAAATAAATTAAATGTAGTGCTGTCATATATTAAGGTTTAAATTTTCAAAACATAAAAAGATTGAAAAAATCCTTCATATGTCTACAAAAAGTAAAGAAAAAATTAAGATATTTAAATGTGGTCTCATTGGGAAATCACTGTCCGTTAAAGGGTTAAGTAAACCGACCCAAACAACTTAAATTCCTTTTTCGGTACCGCTAACGGGCACTACAGAGTCGCTCTATTAATAATCATTACCCGAGTCTTTTCACTCAAATATTCCTTACAAAGGCTCATACGCGCAGCAATGAATATAGCAATTTTCTTCGGTACAAGAGTTCATGAATTACAGTCTCACTTCTGGCAGCGATATTCATAGCCGTTCGGATTTGGCTTTTAGCAGTGGGTCCCGGCCTCATTAGTCGTCATGTGGCAAAAGAGAAGACTATAGTGCACCAAACAAAAACAAAACCTGAATGATTCACCGATGACCCAAAAGAAATTATAGACTAGTATGTCAAGAAATATAAACTGTACTCTAAACAAAAAGAAAATTTTGTGTGTATAAATTTCATAATCAGATCGGAATTGTTAAAATTATATGGATGAGACGATCATGAGACTCCATAGGCAGTATGATGCCACACACGAATATGACCTCGAACCATCAGCGGGTTCTTCCGAGGCAATAAAAGTTCCAAGTTTACAACACCATATGCTAATTTTGTCAGACCTGATGCGTCTGGCATTCCCCTTCTCTATCACTTAAAGCTTTAAAATAAAGTCTAAGTTCCGCTTTTCATAGCCGTACTCTTGTTTTAATCTCAGCTTTAACGAGAATATCCTTTCAATCGATATACCAGGTGGGCATGATTAAACTGACAGTGCTCAGTATTCTGTAGAGCGATCTATTTGCGAGAATGAGGCCACATTATGCAGAAAGATTAAACAAGACGGGGGACGAAGGATTCCGAAAAAAAAAATTAATTCCAAAAGTCACAAGAATATTTAGCGCTGTGTAATAGAAAATAGAGTGTTAACAAATGCAAATCAATACGGAAATTACCTTTTATTTTGCATTCAAATGAGCTACTCCACGAGTGCTAGAGGTGGCAGCAATATTGTCTGGTCCTCTGTCGACAATCGCCGTGGCAACTGCTTCGATTGTATCCTGTAGTACAGGTGTCCGTCCTCTGACTGACTGAACCTTCAGAGAACTTGTTTTCTCAAACGTCGCAACCATTGCTTTTAGCCCATTAACTGACACAGGACCGTTACCTTTACGCATTTTTTGTGCGTTCTAAAAGCACGAAGAGCGGCTGACGCTTTGCACTGGTTGAGGTAAAAGAATTTGACCAGTAACGCACGCTCGACTAAAGAAGGAGACATTGCACATAAACTTTCAATCCGATTGATTCGAAACGTAACACATTGCCTTTTAAAATCCAAGGAGCTTTGCAATGTGCCAATGGATGTAACGTGAAATTTGAATAAAGAACTTCTTCTTCTGCTCAGCGTACGTGATATTGCAGATCACGAGACTTTATCGGTGTTTATGTAGATTTTACGCTTTTTTAAAAGTGTTGCCATATTGCACTTGAACTAAATCAGAAAATGTGCATAATAAAAGGTAATTTTATTCCGTATTAATTTGCATTTGTTAACACTCTATTTTCTATAACACAGCGCCAAATATTCCCCTAACGGTGACTTTTGGAACTAGAATACTTCGTCCCCCGTCTTGTTTAATCTTCCTACAAAATGTGGCGTCATTCTCGCAAATAGATCGCGCTACAGAACACTGTGAGCACTGTCAGTTTAATTATGGCCACCCGGTATTTTACTTAGTAAAAGTTTGGATGTCAGTTCGAAAATCTTTGATCCTTTTAGATGTCGTAGATTATGTTTGTGACTAGATCAGTTCAGAGATTAAAGTTTTTAATGTTTCACATTGATAAGTACTCCATAAAATAAATTATCCCGAACTCGACCTTACCTGGCCAGTTTTATAAGGGCCTGTTTGACTTCACACCTTTCCACGCTTCAGGTTCTCAAAAACCTACTTCTGATTATGTAGATATTAAGCACGCCGCTTACTCGAATTATGGTCGAAGGATTTAAAAGGTAAAGTAATCGTAAATGGTAAAAATGTATGTTGCGGACTTAAAGTTCGACAGGGCAAAGGAAGTACAGACACAAAAATTTTCTTCGATTCTCACCTTTGCAGCCAGTTCGGTGGAGATTCTTCCAACTCCGTCCGAGAAGCAGTAGGGCTTTCGGTTTGCTGTATCCCACCCGTCTTCTACGTCTTGTTCCGTCCGCACCAGACGCGGGTCAAGTGGCACTCCAATAGTGTCTTCTGTTTGAGAGAAGCACTGCCCCATTCGGGCCATGTACTTGGGCACGTTCCGGATGTGGGAGAAGTCTCCCATCCATTCGCGAATGAGAGCGGATGTCTTTCCCTGCTTGTCCTTTGCGTACATCCATACCGAGTGGTCCCGGATCTGGGAATTGGACCACGCCAAGAACTCATATTTCCTGGAACCGACGAGTAGGCCTCTGCTCTTGAGCACCTCAATGCATGACTCCAACACACCTTTGTCCGAATCCGACTTTAGCCTGAGCATATCATCGTCTCGGAACGACAAGCGGAGGGCATACTCCGAGTTGAAATTCCTGAGGACTCTATTGCTGTACATCACTTCCTTAGGCCACAGGAGCCATCTGGAGGGAGTGACGATCACCTTTCGCACCTCGCAGCAGTTCTCGGGCACGATAGAATTCTGGAAATCCACCTCGTTCTTGTGGGCTAAGTAGAACTCGTATTGGCTACGGAGAGTACGCCAGTAGTTCAGGATCATTCCCGAGTCGAGTGACAAGAGCACGCTGGCGAGTGCTCTCTCCAGAGATGCGGGTTGCAGGTCGCAGAGGCTTTTCAGGGTTTGGTCGATGTCCTTCGCCTGCAGCACGGCGGTGAAATTTCGTTTGAATATAGCCGTCAGGAGGTAGATGCAGTCGAAATCCATATTCGGGATAACTGGATCTCTCGGTTTCGTCCTTTTAACCGTAGTCAAGTCCGAAAAATACACTGATTTGTTGCACTTGTGGTGCATGTTAGAAACAATGGTCTCCAGTTCGTTGGATTTGGATGTAAAGCACAAAATGTTAGATCTCCCCAACACATCAACATCTATATTCGGTTTCCGTTTCCGTGAACCCCCCAAATCCAACATATTTAAATTTCTGTACTTCATGGTGTATGTTTGCTGTTCCGAGGCAGGTTGGACTCTCCATATGATAGGAGGATTAAATAAATCGAAGTAGACTTGATGAGGTTCATTACAGATATTCATGTATATTGTCCGAATGTTATCGTAAGAGAAATTAATTTCGAAATGTCCGTATGGTATCACAACGTTCTTCGTATCATGGTAAAATTCAGCTTTCTTTAACCTGCGTCCGTCCAGTTTTGTGAATTCGTAGAAATATCCATCGTGCGGCAGCACTCCGAGGCTTATACTCTCGCAACGTATACTGTGGTGGGAACTCCCTTGAGAAGTGAAAAAGTCATTTCCATATAGTCCCACGTATGTGAAATGACACCGACCTTGCCATTTCAGCAGGAATTTTTCGTATTCCTCCCGCACTTTATCGGTGGAGGCGCTTTTGGCAGTCACTTCCAACACCAGTTCTCTGATTTCCGGGTAATCTTCATCTTCTTCCTCAATTTCAAGAAAATTGATAGAGATTTCCTCCAGTTCACAATCTTCAAGTGCGCTTTTGACGGTTTCGTGTAGTTCATCTTTCAAATCATCTTCGTCCTCATCGGGAACTGCAACTATCCGAAAATGAAGTTCAGATCCTTGTTTCGAACCTAAAAATGCAAAATGAAATCTATATAAAAATTTTTGTATATGTGTGTATGTGTGTCTGCATTAGGTTTTAGGCAGGTCATATAGATTAGAAATTAGGCGACGTGATGCGGATAGAATACGATTGCGACCTCCAATGACTTTGACGATTATATTTTGGCGGTCTTCGATCTATTTGTCTTTCAACCTATTCAACGTCCGTGACGTTCTTCTAAAAAACTTCGTTAACCCTTTGACAGTTTCATTTTTTTTCAGAATTCAGTCAAACAAAATGTTACATTTTTTTATTGCATTTTTTGTACACTTTACATTTTTAAGTATAGATATGTTATTAACCCCTTCCGGTATGATTTAATAATGAAAAACTTGCATGAAATAACCATTTATTTTTTATTTAAAAAACTTGTTTCATTTTACAATTCTTACATATTCTTAATTAAAATCCACTTTTTACATAGTATTAAATAATATCAGAAACAGTAAAATTAATAAAATACCAAAGCAAAACATTAATAAGGTATACAGATAATAGTCTTCAAGCTAGTGGTACTTTTCAAAACAAAGTGCAAAGGAATTCTTACACCGCCAAGTAGTCTCACTTTTAATTGGATTCTTGTAACACACACGGCATTTCTTAGTAGGTTTTTTTTTTATTCTGACTCATTAATTTGGCAATGACTTGTACCAAGTAAACAATATGCAATAGTGACTTGGGATTTTCACAAGTGATAAAAGTGTTGCCAAATTCAGTACACTAGAAATTTTAAACTAAATTAATTATCATATTTAACAGTAACTTTAATCGCATAACGAGTGTAGCTCGTCATTGTGCGGTATGGAATGAAAAACTAATGACGAGCTAGACTCGTCATTTTACCGGAAGGGGTTAAAATTAACATTTCTAATATTTTTAAGCATTTATTACAACTTTTTTTCCTTTCTATGAAAGCATCATGGAACTGAAGTTTACCTTTAGTCTCATCGATATCCAAGTTAATTTTTGGAATTCCAGTGAAAACAAATCTAGGAGGCGGATCCGAAGGATTATCACAATTAATTGGAAAAAGTTCTCTTGCTTGACTGATTCCATCTGTATTACTATTAGAATTACTATTCCAGGTCATCCAGTAAACTTTCGCTACTATCATTTACAGATAATTCAGTTTCTGATTTTGAGTCACAGTTCGAATCACAAGAAATTAGCTCCATACGCTCTGAATTATCCATTACTTAAAAGTAAAAATATATTCAACTCTTACATCAATAAAATTATCAGGCGGTTAGTAAAATATAACCAGAAAGCTATACACTGAGAGATAATAATTCGTCTTCTGATACAAAACATGCGAAAAAACCCGCTATTTTGAACCAATCAGAGTAGAAAATACAATAAACTGCAAACTATAATTTGCTGGACATCTATATGAATCTATACGAATAATTTGTTACTAAAATTAGAAAAAAATGCGACCGAAACAGTGCAAGCGAAATAGAAATCAGATTGCCCGTACGTCCCGTTCGGGCAAATCAGTATATGCCCGAAATCTGTGCCCGCAAAACAGGGAAGGGGTTAACTAGTTCGGTCAAGTTAAACTTCTGCTCGGCGGCAACAACGTGTGACATGCGTTCTTGTACATTTAAACTAGCATATAGCCCGTCATATGACGGGATCAGTAAAATTTTTAATTTTCCAGAATTGTAAAGTACCCTATGAGGCAGGTAAAAAAAATGGTTTGTTTTTTGACTGAGAATTATCTTGCAACAAAAAATAATCGATGATTAAATTTAAAATTATCACATATATACCTAATCTATTATTTAAGCCAAATATAAAAGAAAATTATTTACTTAATATCTAAGTTCAATGATAAAACGTATGAAAATAAGGCAGACGATATTTAAATAAATTAAAATAAGAAATGATTAAATGAAATGGTTAAAGGAATGACGGCATAATGCTAAGAAAAAACACTATTTTTACCTAATTATTGTGTGATAAATTGATAAATTTAATCACCTACTCTTAAAATGGGACTTGATATAATGACATTAAACGCTCGAAAACAGGGAAAGGGTGGATTTCAAACATTTTAAAGACGACAGTAGTTTTCGCTGTGATATGTGATATGAAGCATGTTTACACCAATTTATTTTAGAATCGGATCCATATTTTAGAAGAAGATAAACTTTACTCGCTTTGAATTTTGCTAACTCTAACTCATCCAGGATTCAATATGGATGCCTCTATCCATTCCAGGTCTAACCGCTTCATAAATTCGAGGACAGCGAGACAGGCTATTATTATATAGGGGATTTTTTTAGACACACAAAGCGCTTTGAAATTGTTTTCTCTTTTAAGTTTTTAATTTTGTTTGGGCAAAAACTTTGATACACCAAGCCAAAAACAAGCGCACAAAAAGAGTGTGGTTTAAGTAGCTGTGAAATATCGCTTCTTACCGAAAGGAATTTTATAGAACCACATTCCACCTGCTGTAAATCAGACAGAAGTAAGAAAATGTTTTATACAACAAAGATTTTGTCTAA
>CM063500.1:103861811-103894311 GCA_032207245.1 Pardosa pseudoannulata | reverse complement strand
AATAACATCGAAAATCAATGAGTCAAAGAATGAAAATCCAAAATTTAAAAATCTGTTAAACATCTGAAGTTCTTCCGAAGACTTTAACGCACAGTCTATCTGAATCAAGAAAATTATTTAAAAATTATAACTATCTTAAGATGTTTCAACAGAACAATCGATTTTATTTATCTACTGCAAACGCAACTTTTAAAATTTACATCTAATAATGTTTTTAATATTTAAATAATTTTGCGTTTATTGTCCTTTAACAGTGCTGCAGTTTAACATGCGGATTAATAATTTGGACCAAGGAGCTCAGAAATTAATATGTATGATGAGGCGATTTAGATCAGTAATATAATGGATTCATTCATGCAAGAAGTAAAATGCTCGAGATCTAAATCTGACCTCCTCACACCTTTTGTAAAGGACAGAGGACCATAAAATTATATTCAGCGGATATTGTTGTCTTGTACGGTAGTCTAGATCGGGGTTCTGATTCCAGTTCCAGATTAGAATCCCGTCTCCGTACTTGACACTAAATAAGAATATACCTTTGGGGAGTAATTTATGAGTCCCTAAGGGACAGTGCCCAATTAGAAGGGATAAGGTTTTCCACGTTGGTGGTCTCAAGGCGGGGTTAAGCAGACCAATTAGATTTTTACAACTATCCCGATTGAACGATAAGAAGGAAGAGGGGACAAAGATGAAATTAATAAAAATAAGAAAAATATAAAAAAAGAGAGAAAAGTGTTCGGGAGTCCAGTCGAGGAGACAAGTCCGACGGGAGGTGTTCGAGAGTGGAGTCGAATCAAGGAGAGCAGAGAGGTCAGAAGTCGAAGGAGACAACTGTGACAGTGAGACTTGGGAAGTCCAAGGAGAATAGCCTTGAGTTCGACAGAGACTCCGGAAGCGTTCGGAACATCTAGTGACTACCAGCGGTGTTCCGGGCACACCATATCAACTCACAAAGGTACCCCCTTTCACATATATTTGAAATTGAGTTTAGGTCCTCTCTCTTATATTTACATATTTACTTAAGTGGTGCAAAATTATTGTCAGAACTAAATTAGAGTGGCACCTAATTTGCAGGTATAAAGTAAATTTTATGAAGATAGAATCATTAGATAAGCATTAGATAGAATTGTGTGTACATAGATGTATATATATCATTATAATAAATTTACTTTTTTTATTTTAAGCTGGTTTCAGATGCTTTTAATTTAGCTTTTATTTTATTTTCATATTTTATGTCTGTAGTTTCTCAGAACCTGTGGTTGAATTTAGTACTAAAATATTTTTACACAACGCAACCAAAATAAATACCACTATACATTTGATCACAGGTTAAAACCCAAATATAAACAAGGACTACACGACAATATGTGAATGTATGGAGTTTATCTTAGACTACCTATTCGACAAAAACATGGACAATGATGTAAAAGATAAAGAAACGCTGACAGTTTTGAAAGAAGAAACCTTTTATGAGGTATCGAGCTAAATGGTGTATGGAGAAGAATGGCAAACATTGAATTACACAGAATTTATAACATTCGATTCCAGACTTAGTTCATTTTAACAGCATTCAAAGGGTAAGTTAGGCTGAATACGTAATCAGAGGAAATGTCTACAAATCCATAAAAAAGTATATCCATGCCTAAACCAGTAGGCGCCCGGAAAGATGACGGCAAAACTAAGATGGTCGGAAAAGTTATTAATTGGAAGTCCAGGGCCAAAGGCAGGTTATTGTTGTCGCCAATGCAACTCGGACGAGCGAAACACATCGGGAAGAGGCAATAAAAATTAAGACGAAAGAGTTGCGCCTTTCGTTCGAGGAACTACTTTTGTTCAAGTGGACCCCAGTCATTGAGAAGCAGGGACTAAGCAGAAGAGTCACAGTCTTGTACACCCTTATGTAGCCTTCACACAATGGCCAATTGTTCACCACTTCCTCATGGTGACTTTGGACGATAGTTTTCGGGTTGCATCCACACATTGGGCCACTAAATGAGCCGAGCGCGTGAATTCGTCCATAGGGTGTACTGCGAACTTGAGTTGCGCATTTGGCTGCCTTTGATCTTTGGAGAAAAACTGCTTCCGCCAAGGCCATTTTATCGTCTGCCATCGTCTACCTCGATAAGCCATACCCCCTCCAGACGGTGGTAATGGTTTGCCATAGTGTGGAGGGGCCTATAGAGGTATTGTTTAAGGACTTGGAGGACATTGTGACTCAACCTATTTCACGTACCCCAGTCCTCATTAACGAACACGAAGGGTCGAGCCCCGAATCCGCAAACCTGCAGTTACAAGATCGTTACCTTTGCCCCTCATCTACCTCGGTTCTCAGTAATAGGATTGCCTGGTAACGAATTGTGGTAAAACCTAACTAGGGTTGTCATGCCCCTGAATAAGATTATTTTATTAACTGAGCCTACAACTATTGAAGATTTCTGGTTCTAAATTCAACTAATTATATTGAAATACACAGTTTTTTCGACTTGTATAATACCTTTTGATTTCTCTATAAATAGATAATAGTTTGAGCCGCGGTAGCTGAGTCGGCAAAGACAACAATCTCGTGACTGAAGGTTGCTGGATCGGAACCCGATCCGGCCTAAAATACGCCGTGTTCGTTAAAGGTGACTGGGGCACGTAAAATAGGTTCGTGGTCACAATGTCCTCCAAGTTCTCAATTAATACCCCTGGGAGTGGCAGGCCAAGTCTATGGGTCTACTGCTTGGTCCCTGCTTCAAAATGATGAGGACACACCTGAGCGAAGTCGTTCTTTCACCTTAATGGTGCTCAATAAAACGATAAGCGCATCCATTCGCCTTAATACAAGCAGCCTGCGGCTATCGTGCTTGGTTTGATCAAATGGCATATGACAACAACAAGAAGATAATACTTTGAAGGAACTTCCAAAGATAAATAAAAATTTATAATCTTCCAAAAAATAGTCTACTGATCTCTGCGATGCAAATAAGGAAAGGGAGGTGGGGAATCCCTGATTATAAGGCATGTAAACTTACCCCAATTTCCCATTGATCGATTTCATTAATTCTTACTGGCAGCTGTAAGGGTCCTCAGGCTCTTAGCGAATCTCTGAGTCTGTCTTTTCAGTTAAGCATTTAGCTTGTGACAGAGTTTACTACAAAAAAAAAATAGTAAATAAAATTAATAAACAATAAATATATAAATAAATTGAGAAAAATATGTAAGCATCATCTGAAGATTCATGTTTTTCTGCACAAAACAAAAGTACCCTGTACTATTTTAATGATTTCCATTTTATTGGAAATGTATTTTAATAAACTCCTGAAAAATATCATGAAAAACATGTAAGCACCATCTAAAGATTCATGTTTTTCTGCACAAAATAAAATAAAATTATCCTGTACTATTTTAATAATTCCCATTTTATTGCAAATGTATTTTAATAAACTCATGAAAAATCTCAAAAAATCAAGTAAGCATCATCTGAAGATTCATGTTTTTCTGCACAAAACAAAAGTACCCTGTACTATTTTAATAATTCCCATTTTATTGCAAATGTTTTTTTATAAACTCATGAAAGACTCATGAAAAATCTCATGAAAAAAACATGTAAGCACCATCTGAAGATTCATGTTTTTCTGTAGAAAACAAAACAAAATTATCCTGTACTATTTTAATGATTTCCATTTTATTGGAAATGTATTTTAATAAACTCCTGAAAAATATCAAAAAAATCAAGTAAGCACTATCTGAAGATTCATGTTTTTCTGCACAAAACAAAAGTACCCTGTACTATTTTAATGATTTCCATTTTATTGGAAATGTATTTTAATAAACTCCTGAAAAATATCATGAAAAACATGTAAGCACCATCTAAAGATTCATGTTTTTCTGCACAAAATAAAATAAAATTATCCTGTACTATTTTAATAATTCCCATTTTATTGCAAATGTATTTTAATAAACTTATGAAAATGAAAAATCTCATAAAAATAACATGTAAGCACCATCTGAAGATTCGTGTTTTTCTGCATAAAACAAAACAAAAGTATCCTTACTATTTCAATAATTCCCATTTTTTTGCAGATGTATTTTAATAAACTCATGAAAAATCACCATTAAACGAAGTCGATAAATCCCTAAAAAAGTTTGTTGTATTAGAAATTTGTTAGTCTCTCGTACCGTACTGTGGATGTAAAAGAGATGGCTGACTTCTTGGCAAAAAAAAGCTACTACCATTCTCCAAACGTCAAAATCGTTGTTCAGCTTTCTGAAAAACGTATTATGAAAGGATTAGAAAGTATAGTTATCAGGTTTATTTTAAGGATTTTAAGGATTATAAGGTTATAACATATTATATACACCATTTAATAAACGCAATCTAATAAACGCATTTCATAACACAATCTATAACCGGTTATCTATGCTAAAGATAAGTATTTTAATAAACTCATGAAAAATCTCCATTAAACGAAGTCGTTAAATCCCTAAAAAAGTTTGTTGTATTAGAAATTTGTTAAATAGCCTCTCGTACTGTAGTGTGGATGTAAAAGAGATGGCTGACTTCTTGGCGAAAAAAAGCTACTACCATTCTCCAAAAGTCAAAATAGTTGTTGAGCTTTCTACAGAATGTATTTTAAAGAATTAGAAAGTATAGTTATAAGGTTTATTTAAGGATTTTAAGGATTATAAGGTTATACATATTATATACACCATTTAATAAACGCAATCTAATAAACGCATTTCATAACACAATCTACAACCGGTTATCTATGCTAAAGATAAGATCTGATAGGATCTGACTTCCACAAATTTCCCAGTGCCCTTACTGTTGCAATGTTTCGTATTTTTACTGGATACGACTGCCTTATTGCTCATTTGTTTAGGGTTGGACTCAATGACTCTCGTAATTGTAGTTTATGTAATTCTGGATGACCAATGAACTAGGAACGTTCGAACACATGCTCTGCATTGTATAGTTTTACTGCTTTTGTTCAAAAATATAGGATAGCTAAAAGTCTAATGACTTAGTTGCCAAATGTAGATAAATATTTTTTTTTGTGGTTACTATTCCAATAATAATTATATAAATAAAGTTTTAAAATAAAATTTGCAGAAGAAAAGAATGAGATAGAAATTAGTGGTCGAACTTCAGCTAGAGAATTTAAAGTGACGAAATATTTATCGTACATTGGAAGTCTAAATAAAAAGAATTAGTTTAGTATGATTTCAAGAGAAATGGCAAGTTTTTTTTTTTTTTTAATACGAGGGCTAATGAGACAGGCGTACTACTAAAAGCTAATTCTGACCGGCTACAAGCATCCATGCCAGTAGCTATTTTTCCAGTATTGAAGACAGCTCTCTACCCATTCGACTGTCCACCGCATCCGAAAATAATTATTCCGTTCTTATGCCCTAGCCTGGTTTAGAGGACTATTAACCCTTTCGTGGGTCGTTGGAAGATTACTTCCCACCTACAAGATCTTATAAAATATACCTGTGGGAAACGCAAATCCCATTCTAATATATTGGTCTTGTTATTGAAACGACGGGAAGACTGATTCCCGCTTCGGTTTCGAGCTGTCATCAATTGTTCAGTCGATTGAATAAAATTAGCAGCTCTGTTTTGAAAGTTTGGAAACGCGGAGTGATAAATAAATGGCCCACGAAAGGGTTAAGAGAAATCTCCAATAGAAGAAAAGTGATTGATCTTTTTTTTTTTTTCGTTTTCGGTGGCATGACAGTCTTGGATGGGTCGTAGCCTTAATATCAGGCATTGATATCTTTGATCCCGGACTTCCAATAAATAAGTTTTAAGTCATTTTCACTCGAATCCAACCATCTGAGTTTCAAGTCTGTCATTTTTTCTGGTTGCCTATGGGTTTAGCCATGAAAACTTCTTTTGTGAATCTGTAGTCATTCTATTCGATTATGTCTCCAGCCTACCTGTAGCTTTCAATGCTGATGAAATCAATTATAACTGGATTTAAAAAAAAAATCTGTGTAAATCAATATTTGGCTTTCTTCTCCATACATTATTTACCTGGATACCCTCAAAATGCTTCTTAAAATATTTCTTTAAAAAACAAAAAAGGATTATCAGTGTCAAAAATTAGAATTTCTCTTCAAGCAAAAGTAATTGCTAAATTAATAAGAACTGAAAACTTGGGAAGCCAATAATCCAATGAACTTCCATTTTCTTTTGTTCAATTATCATGTGTGCGGCGTTTGCGTCATACAAGTTTATAAAAGTTTGGTTAGTTAGTTTGGTTTGGAGTGCTACGGTTTACTTTTTGCAACACGAGAGCTATTGAGACCGATTCCGAACGGCTACGAACATCCATTCCACTGTGGGATTCGAACCCACGAACTCTGGTACCTAAGGCCAGCACCCTAAACAATCGGCCATCGTCCGGCTGGAAGTTTATCGAAAGAACATTCCTTTGTTTAGATTATTTTTCACGAGTGTGGTGTATATGCCAGAAGGCTTGTCTACGCAAAATTAAGTTTTTTTTTTTTTTTTTTGGGGGGGGGTGCTTACATCATAGTCCCACTAAAGGAACAATTTTTTTTTTTACGCGGAGCAATGCAAAAGCTAAATAAGACCATGATGTCCAAGTACAGAGCTGTAGCTACTAAACTGTAATAACTAAGATTGGTTTGGTTAGGTTTGGTTTTTTGGAGAGCTACGGTCTACTCTTTGCAACACGAGGGCTAATTAGACCGGGAGCTACGGCTTAAAGCCGATTCCGAACAGCTACGAACATACATGCCATAGTGGGATTCGAACCCACGAACTCCGATTCCGAAAGCCAGCACCCTAACCAATCGGTCATCGTTCGGCTTGCGTTTATAGAAAGAACATTCCTTTGTTTAGGTTATTCAGCACGAGTGCGGTGTATATTCCAGAAGGCTTATCTACGCAAAATTATGTACCTTTTTTTTTAGGATGCTTACGTCGTATCTCCACTAAAGAAGTGCAAATTTTTATTTTTGCGAGGGGCAATGAAAAAAGCTAAATAAGTCCATGATGGCCAAGTACAGAACTGTAATAACTAAGACTGGGTTTGGTTTGGTGTTTTGGAGTGCTACGGTTCACTTTTTGCAACACGAGGGCTAATGAGACCGGGACCTACAGCTTAAAGCCGATTCCAAAAGGCTACTGTGGAGTACTTTCGATTCCACTGTGGGATCCGAACCCACGAACTCCGGTACCGAAGGCCAGCACCCTAACCAATCGGCCATCGTTCGTCTGGAAGTTTAGAGAAAGAACATTCTTTTGTGTAGGTTATTTATCACGAGTGTGTATATGCCAGAAGACTTATCTACGCAAAATTATGTATCTTTTTGGGGGATTATTACATCGTTGCCCCACTAAAGAAGAAACCACTAAAGCCCCACTAAAGAAACATTTTTTTTTTTTTTTTTTTGCTCGGAGCAATGCAAAAGCTAAATACGACCATGATGTCCAAGTACAGAGCTGTAGCTACTAAACTTTAATAACTAAGATTTGGGAGCTCCTGGCTATAGCCCCACTAGCCCATGTGATAATTAGACCTTATAACAACAGTAGAACCTCGATTATCCGAGCTAATTGGGACCACTAGTAACTCGGATATCGGAAATATCGGTTAATAGAAACCATGTATAAAAACCTTCCGTGCTTGCAAATTTAACTAACTTTTAATGTAAAAACAATAGAACGTTATTTAAATGATAAAAATAAGCATATGTGAACTTATGTTTCAGAGCTAAAAAGATTTAAAAAGGAAATCAACTCTAGTAGTAAATTTTAAAAAGTAAAATGAATTTGTTTCAACTATACTTAGTTAAATACCGAAAAACGCATTTAACACAAATCACGAGAAAATACTGTATTTTTTTTATTTAATATACATTAATTTGTTAAATTTGCATTCTTTAAAAAAAAGTCTGTTACTTTTCTTTGCAAAAGTCCAGAATTTCTATCATGGGAAGCCCTATTGCACCAATTTTTGAGATCGGTGTAGCATCGTTTCTTTGCTCGAAATATTTTAAGGCCCCTCCCCCAACAGGGGGGTGTAAGTGTCCGATAACTAATTGCACCTGGTATTCAATAGGGTCACATGACCCCTGTTAAGAAAGCATTCATGGTTGCTGTCTTCTTAGAGTGTAATATTTCTTGGAAGTTGAGTGCTTTTGTGGGGAAGAAATGCCTGTAACACGGACAACGAACTAAAATCTGTATCATTTTTTCCAAGCTAATTTTGGAAAGGAGAAAAAAAAAGTTAGACTTCGTTATTGATTCGGTTAACAGAAACCTCGGTTAATAGAAGCTCGGTTAATCGAGGTTCTACTGTACTCGAAAATCCGTGGTTGGTTAAAATAGCCATTTTTTCAGCACGCATGACGCAGATTATGCATAAAGTCTATTGCAGTTTTGCCTACCCCGAACTAAAATATAACGATAAAAATTATTATTAAGAGATAAATTGGTGTACACAAATGTATGAAATTTAAGCAGTTCTATCGCATAATAATCAGCATAACAAAAACGTATAATTATAAGAAAAAAAACCTAACTTTAACTAAAAAATAAAGAGAATCAACGACCAATACGCCATATCACTGGGATCTTCAAATATTGCGAAAACAGTGTCACACAAGAGATGCCGGAATTTACCCTTCTCCCGTGAAACGATAAAATACATTTATATGTTTTTTCCTTTAAAATAAAGGGTTATAAATATTTTTAACTTTTAGGTATAAACTACATAAATACAAATCGTAAACTTTTAGCGGAAGAAAAAAATCAAAGTGTATAAATTTCGATTTGTTGGAAATTAACCTATCAATTTTTTCTCGCAATAACAGTTAAAATGAGACGTTAATGATGAGTTAAAATGACGCACTTAGGTTTTGCGCCCGTAGACTTAAGTCACTTCTTAGAAAGTATGAGACTCAAAACTTAAAACTATCGACAGTACCGTAGTGATAAATAAAAACATACTTAAATAGAGTCTTCTATCAGATTCCTCCGTCTACACTCTCAGCAGGTAAATTAATTTCTTCGGAGTTTATATATATACATACAACTATCGTTTTCCTTGAACCAATCGTGCTGGCAGACAGCGCGGAAAGTTTTGGTTCGCGTTTGAAAGCACGTGACAGATAAGATAAACGGACGTGGAGAAATATCATTGCTCTCCGATCATGGTGTTTACATCAGGACTTCGAACGATAATTTTTTTTCGTTCCGTTTTCCATTCCGGAACTAATATATATATATATATATATATATATATATATATATATATGTGTGTGTGTGTGTGTGTAATATGGGCGAGCCTCATTCAAAATCACAATACAGTTTATTTCTGGTAAGAAACATGAAATCCGTACGACAGTGAAACACCCTTACAACTTCGTGCACACAGACAATGATCCCGCACATACACTTTTCAAGTAGGGATTTCTCAGGTAAAAAGACTACGAATAATCCCTAAGCACAATTGATCACGTGATAAAAAATACCCATGTTTAAAGAGAACGCGCTAACTATTGGCTAAAGTAGTACAGACAGAGGCTGAATTAAGTCTATAGCGTGTCTGGAGGGAAAAATCAGAATTACCGCGCAAACCCCCCAACGTACTTTATGAACAAAAGTTATTAAATTAATACTAAAATATGTAAATAAGGGATTTTAATATTACACATATATATATATATATATATATATATATATATATATATATATATATATATATTTATTTATTTTATATATGTATATATATATATTTGTATATATACATATATATATTTATATATGTTATATATATATATTATATATATATATATATATATATATATATATATATATATATTTATATATATATATATATATATATATATATATATATACATATATATATATATATATGTATATATATATATCTGATATATGTATATATATATATATATATATATAATATATATATATATATATATATATATATATATATATATATATATATATATATATATATATATATACATATATATATATATATATATATATACTATATATATATATATATATATATATATATATATACATATATATATATATATATATATATATATATATATATATATATATATATATATATATATATATATATATATATATATATATATATATATATCGCTTCAGTTCCGGTTTTCATTCCGCCAAAAATACCGGTTTTTGGTTCAGTTCCGAATGAATAATATTATTTTATGCATATTCTTACTTGTACTAAAAATATAATTTTATCTTGAACAAAAATGTAATTCTATCAAAATTTAGAATATTCATTCTAATTTTTTTATTAGTACACTGCGTGAATGGATACAATTAGCCAGCATGTACCGCAAAAACTGCTATTGTTATCCATTATTAGGGGCTCACCACATTATGGTCCATTGCAAGCAATTACCAACGAGGGGATTTGGCCAATAGAGATCGACTAAGGCAGACGATAAAATGACCTTGGCGAAGGATGGCTTAGAAAGCGGTTTTTCTAAGATCAGAGGCAGCCAGATGCGCAACTAAAGTGCGCAGTAGACCCTATGGACGAATCCACTCGCTCGGCTCATTTAGTGGGCCAGTGTGTGGATGCAACCCGTTAACCATCGTTCCAGTTCATCATCAGAAAGTGGTGAACAATTGGCCATAGTTTGGAGGCTACATTAAAATCGCTTTTGACAACTGAACATTCAACTGAATTAAATCTGCCATCTACAAGTAGTTTCATGTGCAACTGAAACAGAAAAGTACTAAAGAACATAAAAACAGGAAAACGAGGAGCAATAGAATGACGATAAATATAGGGTTGGCTTTCAATTAGAAAATACGGATAAATTGGTTATAGTAACAAAATGACTGAAGATATATCAAATCGAAATAAACCGATATTTTTTTCGGTTCAATTCCGGTTTTCGTTCTGACCAAAATAATGGTTTTTCGGTTTCCGGTTCAAAGCCCTGGTTTTCATTCTAGTCTATCAGGAGGGAGATGTCGGAGGAACCATTGAGAGAAGTTTCTCCAAAGAATGTTGAATTTGACGGATACCCTTTAACCCTCTGACTGCTCAATTTGTAAACCGAGACCTCTTTTAAAATTACGTATTTTTTTGTTGCATAGTTCAAGTATATATATATATATATATATATATATATATATATATATATATATATATATATATATATATATATATATATATATATATATATATATATATATATATATATATATTATATATATATATATATATATATATATATATGTATATATATATATATATATATATATATATATATATATATATATATATATATATATATGTATATATATATATATATATATATAATATATATGTATATATATATATATATATATATATATATATATATATATATATATATATATTGGAGAATTGAAATACTAATTCTTTTCTAGAAAAGATTTTTTTATATTGACTTTTATCATGAGAAACTAAGCTTTCAGAAAAACTAATGTCAGATGTTATCACATAAAAAAATTATTTTTTAATAAATTTCAATTGAAATACAGTTAACTTCTAACAGCATTCTATTTATACTATCTATAATTCTATTATCTAATATAACTATAGTTCTAGTCATATAATTCTATTTATTACCAAATTAAATGTCTAATACTGTATATACTTTATTCGACTGGTTAAACGGTAAAAAGGCCGAATGTGCTTCTTAATAAAGGAAGAAAAATACATGCCCGTGGAAATCGCGGGATGAGCAGTTAGAGGGTTAAATCAGCTTGAGTCATACGCCAGCTTGCCCCAATAGCATACCCAGAAATTAGCACTAAACCTACCAGAGCAGTCAATTAACCGCTTTTGTGTCTTTAATCAAAATTGCCAAATTCCACGTTTTTATTTTTCTTGCACTTACTGCACGACTTCTCCTAAAATAATTACCCAGATAGCAAATTTAATTTGCAGCAAACTTGCAGCAACTTCAGCATGGCAAATCTGCAAGTTTGAAACAAGACTGCAGCAAGTCTACGCACACTTCATAGTCACCATACCTCCAACTTGCAGCAAACTTGTCAAGCAAGTTACAGTACACTTGTCGTGCAAGTTTGCCGCAAACTTCTCATATCAAACTTGCAGCAAGTTCATTGCAAACCACGATTGAGAAAAGTTGAAAAATTCACTTACAAGATAAAATTTTCAACATAGGTTTAACATGACCCAATACACGTGCATGAAAACGAAAGCATTGCTTAGTGAATTAATAGAATTAACACATCTATTTAATTTATTAGAAATTTTAGATAGTTGCAAATTATAGAGAAATGCTACTTTAAAAAATAACCACACTTGAATAATTAAAATAATAAATGCCTTTTAAAAGATCCATAGCACCTTGCGGAATGGCGCGTCTGCCATGTTGTCAATCTTGTCTTTGGCCAGGAAAGGTTTGCGCATGCGCTCGTTATCTTAACTCTCGTGCAATGATGGGAATTTTCGCTTGCTCCAAGTTTGTCATAACAAGATTGCCACAGTTTTGCAGCAAAATTGCTTTGCAAAGGAGTGGTCGCTTTATGCTCCGTCTAACTTGGAGGAATTTTGCTGCAAGTTTGTCGCGTCAAATTTGTTATGAGAAGATATTATCCAGAAAAAAATCAAACTTGCTGAAAGTATGCATGCTATCTGGGTAGCTTCTTTTTTCGCTTTTCCTTATAATCATAGTAGGGTTGGAACTTTAATTGTGGCAACTATTTATTTACATGGAATACAAAAGTGATTCATGTCACCATGATTTACAGTCCTTCAATATAGTCGCCAGCATTGTGTATAACCCGTTTCCAGCGATGTGGAAGTCGCAGAACACCTGTAGCAGCGCCTGTTCTGTTGATAGTTCGAATGGACCGGTCTATTGCCGCAAGAATCTCTGGAACAATTCTGAAGCGAATGCCACAAAGTGGTTCCTTCATCTCAAGAATTAAATAAGGGCTTAGAATGTGCAGCACAGTTGTTGGGAAATGTCCCGTACTTCCCGTTTCGTCTATCTACGGAATTCTTATTCGTAAACAAAATAACATCAATACACACTTGAAAGATTCCGTATTTAAACCGATCACTTAAAGGAATTCTGATACAAATAACTTCAATAAATAAATACGCCAAAATAAAAACACATCTTTTGTCATTGCGTACTTCATCTCAATTTTTTATTCTATCATTTTCTCGCAATATTATACTGTTGCCACTACTCCTATCATTTTTGGAAAAGAAGAAATATCTAAAACCATGGAGGTAACAACAGTCATATGTGCAAATTCTGTCTGTCTGGCCAGCTCACGAATCGTTTGTCGTCGATCACTGTCCATTAGTATGGCAAGAGCCTACACTTTTGCTTCGCTGACACTAGGACGACTTGGCCTGGTGCATGTCTGTCCCATTTTCACGTCATTCATTGAAGGCTTTTGCCCATCTTTCTACAGTTCCGTAAGGCAATGCAGATCCCCCACAGGCCTGCCTTACCGTAGATGGGATTGTCGTGTTGTACGATCGTGCGACCGTGCTGTACGCACATTCAATTTTAAACCAACTTCGTTGTTTTTGTTTTGAAAACTTTGTTTAGAGCTCAAGCTAATACAAGAATATGTTCTTTCAGTCATTAACCATGCGCTTGACGTAGTAAGGACGAGTCTTTTTGCTGAGAGGTAAGTTTGGTATGTAGCTTACGTGTGGCTACGTTGGTTTAAAACAGAGGTGGGCAAAAGCGGGTCCGCGGGCCTGACCCGGCCCTTTGAAAAATCCTGCATGCAGTTTTTTTAATCTCTCATATGCGATTTTGTTGAAATCAATAGTATTTGTATGCGTAGTGTACATATGAATAATGAAAATATATATAAACTAGCATATAGCCCATCATATGACGGGATCAGTAAAATTTTTAATATTCCAGAACTGTTAAGTACCCAATGAGGCAGGTAATAAAATGGTTTGTTTTTTGGCTGAGAATTATCTGGTTCACTCTCAATAGTTTATTTATCGTCATACTCCTCTAGAGTCTCCCGATCCTGTAATGCAGTTTAGAATCACATGGAATTCATTTAGTCAAACCATGTGGTTATGTATAACAAACAAACAAACTTCTTAATTTCCAAATATATATAAATTAAAAGTTAGATATTTAGTAGTCCTCGACTTATATGAAAAGAATTTATTGTTAATACCGATGATAAAATTTTCATTACAACAAAAAATAATCGATGATTGAATTTAAAATTATCACTTATATACTTAATCTATTATTTAAGTCAAATATAAAAGAAAATTATTTGCTTAATATGTAAGTTCAGCGATAAAACGTATGAAAATAATGCACGCGATATTTAAATAATTTAAAACAAGAAATGATTATATGAGATGGTTAAAGGAATGACGTCATAATGCTAGAAAAAAAATGTTATTTTTACCTATTTATTACGTGAATAAATTGATAAATTTAATCGCCTGCCCTTAGCCGAGGAATCCATTCCAGGTACAACCGCTTCAAAAATTTGCCGACAGACACCTTAGGCTATTATTATATAGGGGATCAGCGATAAAACGTATGAAAATAATGCACGCAATATTTAAATAATTTAAAACAAGAAATGATTATATGAGATGGTTACCATTTCTTTAATTGCTAGAAAAAAAATTTTTTGTTTAAAAATTACATTTTATTTCCTATGATTTTCAAACTTTTGAAAATTTAATCGCCTGTTAGCTTCGATATCCCTGTTTTCTCAACCGCTTACAAAAATAGCTCGGTCAACCCTGTAGGCTATTATTATACAGGGGATAACAGAGAGTATTATAATTTGAATAACTGTAATCATATCCCTACTTTAATGCATGCAACATACATACTCTCCTAAAACGTGTGGTCGGCTTACTACATAGAATTGAACGTGCAGTCTTCTCACTCTTCGAGGGACGACAAACTGCAGGATGCGTACTGTTTATTTTGATTTAGCACTAGTCACATACTCGTCATTTTTTTAGACTAAATGTTTGTTACTTTGCAAATATAATAATAAATAGAAAAAGTGGACTTTTTGTGGGTAAATTTTTAAAATATTGGCTTTATTTTATTGTAATAATTAAATTATTTATTTGTAGGCCTTTGTAAAAACGTCAATCTAAAAAAAAAGAAAAGTTGATTTGAAATGCAGAAATTTCAATGAAGCGTGGGCGGGAAAATACCTTTTTACAAACATTGATAAACAAAGCAATTGGTTTCGTTTGCCAGGAAACTATTGCAGGAATACAATTTAAGCAGGCATTTTTAAATCAAAACATCCAAAAATATGCACCATTTTCTTTAAAACGTTTGATGTTTGTCTTTCTTTTTATAATTCTATTTACTATTATATTTACAAAATGTAATATAAATATAAAAATGTAATGACTCTGATCAAAATAAAAAAAATTGTATCGTTAAGATATAAATAAATATCAAAATAAAATCTCTCATTAATTGATTTATTTAATGACCATTAATTTAATATAATAGATCATATTTCTTTAAAAAATTACTTGGCATATTTTACTGGGCACAAATTGTTAGCATATACACAATTACAAAAATACACAAGTAAGACATTTTATTATTACTATTATCTTTTATTAACTGTCAAATAAAAATGGTCCATATGTGCAGGGTGTGCACTGCACACCCTGGCAAAATTTTGAGGGACAATAATTTTCTGCACCTATGTCTACCTATCTTTATATGGTATATAATAAATATTATTCATAATATATTCAAATATGTTGATTTGCTTGCTTCTATTCCCACAGTGCGTGCGGTACTAGGTGCTGCACCACGTAGCTCTCAAACGAAGCTCTGATGTGTACGCACTGCGCACTAAATTGAAAATCACGCTTTATATGTATGGACTACGGAGAAGAACAGCATACTATGGCACTGAGGGAGGTGCAGCTATTTTTCCTGCACTTGGCATTCAGAATCATCCGAAGGTACGGTTTATTAAGCGTTGATTAGAGCGGAGACTTACGTGCTGAAGCGATTTTGGTTTTTTAACGGAATTATTGGCCATACAATTTTGCAAGCAGTTAATGTTTAAATTTATATATTGTAAGATTTTGTTTTCATGGAAATATAAAAGAAGTATTTCATCAATATAAAGTGAAATGTTTTAGTGTGGTAACTTAATTTCGGTGATGTATTATATTTATTGAAATAATTCGCTGAAAAACAATGTTGTTTTGTTTTAAAGAAACGAATTTTAACAGAACAGTCCAAATTTTACCATTCATTGTGTCTTACAGACAGTATATAAGTTATATTATGTAACACCATATCCCTGGTTTTGTTTTTAAAAATTGTCAAGATGTTTTTCGCAGAATATATGATTTCCAAATGTTAAAAACAATAAATATAATTTAATCCACTGACCGAACAAGAAACAGTTCGCTCTATTGTGCCAGCGTGCAGTGAAATCCTCTGCACGTGGAATAGACGTTCGGTTTGTCGGCACCAATGAGCATCCGGATGAGGCACCGCAGCGGCGGGCGCCATGTGGTGCTACGTTTGCTGAACATATAAGTTTTTCGTGGAAGCCCGAAGCGTTGCTTTTTCGACGCCGATATGACACCATATAACAAAAGACATGATTTTTGCTTCAGTGCTAGTAGAATTCTCATAAGTTTAGCTGTTTTTATAGTTATAACTCGACTACTCGTAGGTAAATATTTTATTTATTGTAATCTTTAAATTTATATTCATAATAAATAACCCGTTTCAGAATGGAGAACTCAGATGTCTCAATAATTAAAGATTTATTGGAAAATCCATGTTCTCTGCACACCCTGCATGGAAACCTACCGCACGCCACTGGTACGCGGTATAGTCCTCCGGCCCGGGAGACATTTTGAAAATTTCATTGTGGCCCGCGCTTAAAAGTATTTGCCCACCCCTGGTTTAAAATGATATTCTTTCATTTTGTTGCACAGAGTTTGTACAGCAGTGTTGCCACTATTAAAGTTTCAACCCTTATATTCAACCCATTTATCGTGAGCGGTGTTTGGACCCATGAAAAACAAACTAAATTTTATAAAGTTGTTAGCGTTGAAATCTCATTACCTAACGAAATGATCGTGGAATTACCTAGGGATGCAACGATTATCCGGCCACTATATCGGATACTTAGAAGCAGACTGATATTACAATTACCCCCAGAACATCCAACCAAAAATTATACACCGAGTAATAAGATATATATATATATATATATAAATATATATATAATATATATAACAAAAAAAGAAAATGGTAAACAATATACTATATGAACACTATGTTTAAAAAAAAAAAAAAAAAAAAAAAAAAAAAAAAAAAAAAAAAAGCTTTATGGGAAAAAAAATTAGGTTTATTTATACATTTCATTACAAAGAATCATAAATCATTCTTTTTTTAGTCTCAACAAATTGTGTTCGTGCACCTGAGAACACACACACACACATACACACACCAAAAAAAAAAAAAAAAAAAAAAAAAAGCACAGCTTTTGGGCTTTGCCGGGCAATCTGATAATCTGATTTCTATTTTGCTTGCACTCTTTCGGTTGTATTTTTTTCCAATTTTTAGTAACAAATTATTCGTATAGATGTCCAGTAAATGATAGTTTGCAGTTTATTGTATTTTCTACTCTGATTGGTTCAAAAGCGCGAGTTTTTTTCGCATGTTTTGTATCAGAAGACGAATTGTTATCTTTCAGTGTATAGCTTTCTGGTTATATTTTACTAACCGCCTGATAATTTTATTGATGTAAGAGTTGAATAATATATTTTTACTTTTAAATAATAGATAATTCAGAGCGTATGGAGCTAATTTCTTGTGATTCGAACTGTGACTAGGAATCAGAAACTGAATTATCTGTAAATGATAGTAGCGAAAGTTTACTAGATGACCTGGATAGTAGTGACTCTGATAGTAGTACAGATGGAATCAGTCAAGCAAGACAATTTTTTTAAAATTAATTGTGATAATTCTTCGGATCCGCCTCCTAGATTTGCTTTCACTGGAATTCCAAAAATTAACTTGGATATCGATGAGACTAAAGGTAAACTTCAGTTCTATGATGCTTTCATAGAAAGAAAAAAAGTTGTAATAAATGCTTAAAAATATTAGAAATGTTAATTTTAATGACATATCTTTACTTAAAAATGTAAAATGGACAAAAAAATGCAATAAAAAATGTGACATTTTTCGACTGAATTCTGGAAGAAAATGAAACTGTCAAAGGGTTAAAGACGAAAGGTAAAGGACTATTAAAAATGCTTTAATTTAGATTTGATTTTTCTAATTAAATAATATTAAATTGAGATATTGAGTACTGAAATTTAAAGAAAAAATTTACAATAAATTATAGTACAAATAGTTGATTAATTAAAAAATATAAAGGGGGGAAAATACTACAATTTGGTACATAAAGTTGATTTATTTAAAATAAATTCAAAAATAAAAAGTGCGAAGCATACTGATATCCGGCCGAAATTCTGTCCAGATATTCATTATCCGGCCAAATTGACATACATTGCATCCCTGTTTAGAGCTAAGGATGGGTCATTTTGACTGGAACAGGGTTAGGCCCCAGAGCGAGACAAGTACGAAATATTTCTCAGAGAAATGGAAACTTAATCTGCGAATTTAACTGTTAGATGACGGGGGAAAATGACCCAATTGCCGACGGAAGATGGGAAAAACGGTGAGTGAACAGAAAATGTTCATCTATTGTATAGAATGCTTTGGGAAATGTGTTGGAAGAATTTTAAGTCGAGGACACTCTTTTCACTAAGACTTTTTGTGGCTGGGAAAATAGATTTGAAGGAATTAGACTGCGAGAGAAGAGGTTTTAAGGAAATATTAAAGTGAAATAATTTTGTTATACATGCATACATATATATAAATAAAATCCTCTATATGCGAGTATATACTATGTTAACTATGCAATCCTAAGTAAATTGCTAAAAAAATTGCTAAAAAATTGCTAAAAAATGTAAAAAATAAATTTAAAACAGCGTATAAAAGAAAATTGAGTGAAAAGCTCCTGTATGAAAATTGTAATGTGTTGATATTGTCACGTAGGAGTTCAATGTGCAGTAACACACACAATAAGTAGAGTTAACCTACTTTATTAACTCGACTCAAAATATGTTCTTGAAATTTTACATACACAAACATAAGAACCATTAAAGAAGGAAAGTAAAAGACTATTAAAAATGTTTTTAGCCAGATATGATTTTACTAATTAAATAATGTCGAATTGAGATATTGAGTACTGAAACTTAAAATAAAGAAAAAATTTAAAATAAATTATAGTACAAATAGTTGATTAATTAAAAAATATAAAAGGTGAGAAAAATGCTACAATTTGGTTGCAAAAATTAGAGTACATAAAGTTGATTTATATACAATAAATTTAAAAAGAAGAACTGCCAAACATACTGACATCCTGCTGGATATCCGACAGAAACTGGCCAGATATATCCGGTATCAGTTATCCGGCTAAATTGACATCAGTTGTATCCCTAGAATTACCTGACTACGATAACTGTATTGAATACAATAAACCGCCACCATGTTGTCTTAGGGTTAGGTTAGGAGCACTACGGTCTACGTTTTGCAGCACGAGCGCTAATGAGACCGGGATCTACTGCTTAAAGCCGATTCCGAACGGCTACGAACATCCATACCACAGTGGGACTCGAACCCACGAACTCCGGTTCCGAAGATCAGTGTCCTAACTATTCGGCCTATGTTGTCTTAGAGATAACATTCATTTTACACAGCTTAATTACCCTTTAAAATTCAAAACTTTTAAAGTTTTACACATATCGTCAATTTACTTTATTATATTCTCTTTTAATAATTCATAATGACTCAACTATATTTCATATTGATTTACCGTTTTTACCCTCACCTTTAAATCCCCTATATAATAATAGCCTAAGTGATCTGTCCTTCTGTCCTGGAAATTATGAAGTGGTTGGACCTGGAATGGATAGAGGCATCCATACTGGATTCTTGATGAATTAGGGTTAGCAAAATCCAAAGCAAGTCTTTTAAACGTTCGATATTCCCCCTCGCCCCCCCCCCTTTAATGCCATTATTTCAAACCCTATTTTCCACTATTAAGAGCAGGCGATTAAGTTTATCACATAATAAATAGGTAAAAATAACATTTTTTTCTAGCATTATGACGTCATTCCTTTAACCATCTCATTTAATCATTTCTTATTTTAAATTATTTAAATATCGCCTGCATTATTTTCATACGTTTTATCACTGAACTTAGATATTATGTAAATGATTTTCTTTTATATTTGGCTTAAATAATAGATTAGGAACATATGTGATAATTTTAAATTGAATCATCGATTATTTTTTGTTGCAATGTAAATTTTACCACCGGTATTAACAACAAATTCTTTCCATAAAAGTCTATGATCCTATTTCCCACATTAATAAATATCTAAAGTTTAAGTTATATATCTTTGAAATCTAAGAAGTTTGTTCGTTTGTGTGTTTGTTTTTTATACATTACCATACGGGTTGACTAAATGAATTCAATGCGATTCTACACTGCATTCACAGTATGGGGAAACTTTAGAGAAATATGAAGATAAACAAATTATTGGGTGTGTACCAGATAGTTCTCAGTCAAAAAACAAACCATTTTTTAACTGGAAATTCTGGAAAATTAAAAATAATTTTTCCCCATTTTTCCTTAACCGGGATAGTCGGAGTTTTTTTAAAACTACTGGGTACCTCTACCTTATACATTTAATGATTATATATTTCAACCTATGTGTCTACTTGGTCCAAATTAAAATCGGTAGAATTCCTCAAGTTTGCGTCACTTAATTCGCTATCGCTTATATTTTTAGTTTCCGAGCCCGATGTTTAGTTAGTTGATTTAAGTGAAAATTTGTTAGGTTCAAAGTTAATTTTATTTCTTTCACAGTACTTTTTCACATCATTTAAAGATGGAAATCTTTCTTTACTTTCAGGGGGATAATAATATACATCTCTTCGTTTACTTTTAGTTCACGGACATTGTATCTATTCCAATTTGAGATACTTAATGGTAATAGTTCAGTCTTAATTTCTGATAATTCTTCATCAGACTCCTCAACAATCCTATCCATTTGGAACTTTGATTAACTATCATTACTACACTGTCTACAAATAAGTATTTGGACACCTATTCAAATGATGATAACTGCGGTCCTGGAGTACGTCACGGTCTCCGCCGGTATACGTCGTGTAGGAAACAGCATCGGCATTAATCGCATGCAAGATGCCGCGCAGTTCGGAGCTCTCTGATTTCGAGAAAGGTATAATTATCGGGTATCACAAATGTGGCCGATCCTTAAGGGACATATCTAGCGATCTGAAGTACCCAAAATCGACAGTGGCCTATGTGATTAAGAAGTGGAAGGTGAGCGGTGATTGTCGGAATGTGCCCCCAGTCGGCAGACCAACGAAACTGGGAGATAGAGACCGACGAGTGCTGTCCAGAGAAATTCGGAAGAACCGCACCCAACCGATGGCCCTCATCCGCGAGGAGTTTCAACAGGTATCCGAGAGTATTGTTTCAATGAATACCATCCGTAAGGAAGGACATCTGCTTGATTTTCATGGTTGTGCTGCTGCCCATAAGCCTTTGATCACAGAGTCCAACTGCACTGCTCGGTTAAGGTGCAAAGCCCATCGAAATTGGACCATAGATCAATGGAAACGGGTTTTTTGGAGCGACGAATCAAGCTTCACCCTTTACCATTCGGATGGCAGGGTCTGGGTCTGGCGTCTGCCTGGAGAACGTCTCCTGCCAGAATGCATTGTTCGGCGTAGGTGGAATTATGGTCTGGGGGTGTTTCTCCTGGTATGGACTGAGACCCTTAGTTTCCATTTATCATAAGCTCAACGCCGAAGCCTATACTGCACTATTTTGGATGACAATATGCTTCCTACGTTGTGGCAGTTTTACGGGTTGGGCCCCTGTTACTTTCAGGACGACAATGCCAGTTGTCATGTTTAGAGGTTAACCAAGGCTTGGTATGGTACCAATGGAGTTCATCGAATGGACTTGCCTGCCTAGAGCCCAGACCTGAACCCTATCGAGAACCTCTGGGGCGAATTGGATCGCCGAATTAAGGGGTACACTCTCCGTCCAAGATCGGTGAAGGAACTTGTATGTCTACTCCAAGCCGATTGAAAGACAATACAACTATCTGTAATACAAAGACTTGTGGAAAGTATGTCCCGGAGGGTTCATGCTGTAATTGCCTCTCGTTAAGGCTCTACCAACTATTGATTTTTAATAAAGTTAGTTTTTCTTTTATATCACAGGCGTCCAAATACTTAATGGTAGACAGTGTATTCGGTACCAGATTTCGTGGGTTCGAATCCCATAGTAGCAAGGATATTCGTAGTCGGCTTTAAGCAGTAGGACTCGTTCTCATTAAC
This sequence comes from Pardosa pseudoannulata, assembly GCA_032207245.1. NCBI lineage: Eukaryota > Metazoa > Arthropoda > Arachnida > Araneae > Lycosidae > Pardosa > Pardosa pseudoannulata. Next base: position 103,871,775 of record CM063500.1, on the reverse strand, counting down.
CATTGTCTTGGACAAAAATAGACCATGTTGGACAAAAGAAACCAAACCATCAATCTATGTGATCAGGAATGTCTCCAGCTATCACCCGTGCTCATTAAAGACACCTAGAGTCGACTCACGGAGTCCAAGGGTCTTAGGGTGGAGATCAGCTGAATGCCTGCCCACCAGGACAGTGGTAATGAGAGGCAGAATCGCTACTCCGTAACAGTGGAGATGACCCCACTATAGGCATCTCATGGTCAGCTGTGGGGAAGCACTAAAGAGAGCGCCACTGAAGACTGGCAGGGGAGGTGGAGGGATTCCGATAAAGGAAGGTTCACCTTCTTATTCTCTCTGGGAGTGATACTTGGAAGGATCGAGACAGATATCTGTCTGAATCAAATCGTCTCTGGTCATTGAATCATCCCCGTTCATCAACTAAAAATTCTTGGTATGAGCGAACTCTGCCCATTTGATGGCGAACAGGGAAAGATCAACTATTTGGTATTCCACTGTAGACGCTTCAGTGAGTTGTGGACCTTCCCGGTTGGTTCTCACCTGGTCCGTTCTGAAAATCGCTGCGATTCCCAGAGTGGGAAAGACCCACTCTGCCAATCACAGCGATTGTTGTGTTGTTGCTCAATACTCTCGATCCTTGAGACTCGGTCTCTTCACCAAGTGAAGAAAGAGATCAGGTAAGAGCTCTCTCGGACAGCACAACCTTCCAATGCAGCTGTAAATACAGACAGATATATTTATGCTGAACATAACTACTGTTACTCATTTAGCGCCACCCGATCAGCAAATGTAGTTTAAGGAATGTTAAAGACCAGAGTAACGTTGACCCTCCCCCACTTTGACCTCTTCATTTAGAAGCAAGGACCACGCAGACCTCTAAGTTTAGCCTGCCACCTCCAAAGGTATCGTTTTGAACTTGGATAATTTTGCGACCTTGAATCTATTTTACCTGCACCAACATCTTTAATGAACACGGCGGATCTCTAGACCGCTCCAGCCTCAAATTCACAACCTTCTCAATTTTGATATCGACGCCTTTGCCGACTAAGTTACATTGGCTTTCGTTCTCTTAAAAGTAGATTTTTAAAAATTCCAATGCGATTAAAGAGTAAAATAATACAATTGAGTTTTCGAGAATACGGAAACCCCTTTCTTTACTTCTGGTCTCTATTCTTTGCGAATAGAGTATATGAAAACCTTTTGCTTTTCCAATTAAGAATTAGTTTCTTGTAGATTTTAGTGTCATGAACATTTTATCAAACGTCAGTATTAATACTCCTAAAAATAATATTGTTAAATCTTGAATATTTAAGAAAAAAGATAAAGAGTTCCTTGTCACCTTGAGATATTGTAACAAAGAGTTACACTTCTACAACGCCAGCGCGAAACTGACCTAGATGCGAAAGCGAAGTGAGTGACCCTCCTTCGATCCAATTGGTCAAGAGGGATTTCTAACTGCGAAGTAGCCACCTTCGGCCCAGGCAACGCTGTCCAGCGAACTTTTGTAGAGATCTGGGGGCCTCCTCAGAGAGAAAGCAAGGAAGGAGTATGCAGCTCAAAATCTTCTGCGCCAGTCCTAACACCATTTTTCTTTTTCAAGACCAAGATGCCATGTTGAGCACATCTTCGATAGCGTATGGTCCCTTTGACATGATGGTGTAACGTATCCAGTCCCTGTTTCAGGAGGCACAAGGAAGAATCAGATATATCTGGAGTAATATATTTATTGACACTTCTGCTATATACATCATTTCACAACTATAAAAAAACCATCTGATCACAGGTAAGTGATTAGTACACGTAGGCCTGAGTAGAGACGGGTACCTAAACTAAATTCAGTCTCTGCCGAAATATGGGTGCGTAGACGGAAGAATCAATTCGTAGCTCTCTCAATAATTCGCTGAAGGACAAGTAGAAGATCTGCACCGTTAATTCTGAAGAACAGTAAACAATCCTGAAGAGGATTATATTAGAATACGGAAACCCAAAGCACAGGGTATCGCTTAAATCTCACAAGAGATTTATCCCAAGACGGGATTTCGCTAATGAAAACTCTCCGATGGAGAGACTGGTCGAGGCGACCTCCGAGTTAGCCGATGCGGGCTACTCCTTCAAGAAAAGATCCCAAGGTGGGATTATAGCAAAAAAAAAACTCTCCGGTAGAGAGACTGGTCAAGGCGACCTCTGAATTAGCTGGTTGCTAGCTAACTCTTCTCTCCAAAAAAAATCTCCTTCATCTCTTTCTAGGGGAGGGGCCTCCAAGAGACGGGCCTCACCTACAATTTTATTATTGGGTCACCTAGCGATGACCTCACCTTCGACCAACTGCATTGGTCAGGGTTAAACCATCATCGGCCGCAAAGCCAGGGGCTTAGCGGCTACATCTGAGAAGCGGCAAATCCTTTGTCGTTCCGCGATCATTTTTTTTAGCTGTCAGAGAAGGTGCCGTGTCGTCTGGCATATTGTTCCTTTACTATAGTGCACGGCCGTGTAGACTTCATGGTGCCGTAGAAAACAATCCTTTTGTATCCACACAAGTCCACCTTTTAAAGCAAAGTTCTTTGACGATACACCGTTAAATCATGCCGTTACGATGGCCTAATTAGCGTTTTTATTTCCTATTTACACCTTTATTTATATTCGAAATACAAAAAAATTCAGCAGGAGGAATTAGTTTTTATTCGAATTCGCAATTTCTCCCGCGGACTCCACTTATACGTGTGGATGGCCTAGACGTTCAGTCGGTCATCGCCTCAACATATATGTCACCACTATGCCTAACAAGAAGGCGAATTTCTGTGGATTCTCTGAAAATTTACATATCATGACACAACATCAAAGATTTTTCAATTTTAATATTTATTTCTCACTTCACACTAAATAACAAAGACAATATATACATCGCATTAAAATAAACATCTCATTATAAAATTTGTTTCGAAAAATAGTACCATATCTAGAAACTACAATCATGACAGTAACTCTATAATAGAATGTTTTGTTTTGTTTTTACTTTACATTATCATTAATGAATGTTCACATTAACGATCCGATCCTTAATCTTATCCAAAATATTTTAGGATTGGACCCATTAAAATTGCATTATATTACTTTAATGTGCATACACAATTGTTATTCAAACATTTCTTCAGTATCTACACAACTTAATTTTGGTCTCTCGTAATAAATGAAATGAACGTCTATAATAAAAAAATAGGGGAAAAGTTTATTTAATTTGTTGTTTACAATCAATAAGAAAGGTTGGAAAAGCCTTTTCTGATAAAAAATATAATCTAAATCTTTCGTATATTTTCCATCTAGGAAAATAACAATATTTTTTAAAATATATGTTCACATAATTTTAAAAATTGTGTATATCTAGTCACCTTCCAGTTAGTTCATCAAGAAATATTTTTTTTACAAACAATAAATATATTGGAAAAAATTTCTCGGTTAATAAACATAATCTAAAACTTATGTATATTTGTTTTCTAGGAGTATAGCGAATATGTTCGCATAGTTTTAACTATTGAGTTTTTTATTTTTAGCCATCCTTCAGTCAGATCATCATAAGATAGTATTTTTTTTATTTACAAACAAGAAAGATTGGAAAAATTTTCTCTGCTAATCTAAAACTTATGTATATTTTTCTTCTAGGAGAATAACGATCTTTCTTAAAAAATATGTTCGCATAATTTTAACTATTGAGTATTTTTTTATTTTGTATTTAGCCACCTTCCAGTCAGTTCATCATAAAATGGTAATTTTTTATTTACAAACAAGAAAGATTGGAAAACTTTTCTCTGCTAAACATAATCTATAACTTACTTATATTTTTCTTCTAGGAGAATAGCGATCTTTCTTTAAAAAAATATGTTTGCATAATTTTAACTATTGAGTATTTTTTTCTGTTCTGTAATATATCGCTTTTCGTGGTTACTTTGTCAACAATAAATATAATAATGTCTCCCATAGTTACTCAATAATTAAAACTATACCTAATATATCGCATAGTTTTAACTATTAACTACTTTTCTTTTCTTAGATAACGATCCAGTCAGTTTATCCTGAGATGGTAATTTTTTTTACAAAAAATAAGAAAGATTGGAAAAATTTTTCTGCTAATACACATAATCTATAACTTACGTATATTATTTTTTTCTGGGAAAAATTGATTTTCTTTAAAAAAATATGTTTGCATAATTTTAACTATTGAGTATTTTTTTCTGTTTTATAACTATCCATCGTCCAGTTACTTTATCATGAGATTGCATTTTTCTTTGTTGACAAACAATAAGTATGATTAGAAAATGTTTCCCAAAGTTACTCAATAGTTAAAACTATAGCCTAATATGATCGCATAGTTTAAACTATTAACTACTTTTCTTTTGTTTTGTAGATAGCAATCCAGTCAGTTTATCCTGAGATGGTAATTTTTGTTTACAAACAATAAGAAAGATTGGAAAAATTTTCTCAACTTACGTATATATTTACGTATATAACTTACGTATATATTTTTTCTGGGAGAAAAATTGATTTTATTTAAAAAAATATGTTCCCATAATTTTAACTATTAGGTATTTTTTTTTTTTATTTTGTATTTAGCCACCTTCCAGTCAGTTCATCATAAGTAGTAACTTTTTTATTAGAATAACAAAAAATATGTTCGCATAATTTTAAACATTTGTTTTCTGCTAAACATCTTCCAGTTACTTATAATGAGATTATATTTTTTTTGTTGTTGTTCTTAATAAACAATAAAGAATATGTCTCCCATATTTATAAAAAATATGTTATGATCACATAATTTTAACTATTAATATTTTTTTTTTCTTTTGTTTTTTAGTCATCATATGGATAATTTTATTTACACAAACAAGAAAGATTGGAAAAATTTTCTCTGCTAAACATAATCCATAATTTACTCATATATTTCTTCTAGGAGAATAATGATCTTTCCTAAAAAATATGTTCGCATAATTTTAACTATTGAGTATATTTTTATTTTGTATTTAGCCACCTTCTAGTCAGTTCCTCAGAGGATAGTAATTTTTTATTTACAAACAATAAGACTGGAAAATTTTTCTCTGCTAAATATAATCTATAACTTACATATATTTTTCTTCTAGGAGAATAACGATCTTTCTTAAAAAATATGTTCGCATAATTTTAACTATTGAGTATTTTTTTCTGTTTTGTATTAACCATTGTTACTTTGTCAACAATAAGTATAAAAAATGTCTTATAGTTTACTCAATAGTTAAAAAACTATCTAAAATATCGCATAGTTTTTTACTATTAAGATTTTTTTTGTTTTGTATTAACAATCATTAGTTTATCCTGATGTAATTTTTTCTTTACAAACAATAATAAAGATTGGAAACATTTTCTCTGCTAAAACATAATCTATAACTTACGTATATTTTTTTCTGGGAGAAAATTGATTTTCTTTAAAAAAATATGTTCGCATAATTTTAACTATTGAGTATTTTTTATATTTTGTATTTAGCCACCTTCCACTCAGTTCATTATAAGGTATTAATTTTTTATTGGAGAATAACGATCTTTCTTAAAAAATATTTCGCATAATTTTAACTATTGAGTATTTTTTCTGCTTTGTAATTATCCATCTTCCAGTTACTTTATTATGAAATTCCATTTTTTTTGTTAACTAACAATTAATATGATTACAAAATGTTTCCCATAGTTACTCAATAGTTAAAACTATGAGCTAATATGATCGCATAGTTTTAACTATTAAGTACTTTCTTTTGTTTTGTAGATAGCAATCCAGTCAGTTCATCCTGAGATGCTAATTTTTCTTTACAAGCAATCAGAAATATTGGTAAATTTTTCTCTGCTAAACATAATCTATAACTTACATATATTTTTCTTCTAGGAGAATAACGATCTTTCTTAAAAAATATGTTCGCATAATTTTAACTATTGAGTATTTTTTTATTTTTTATTTAGCTACCTCCTAGTCAGTTCATCATAAGATGGTAACTTTTTATTTACAAATAAGATTGGAAAAACTTTCTCTGCTAAACATAATCTATAATTTATTCATATTTTTCTTCTAGGAGAATAACGATCTTTCTTAAAAAAATATGTTCCAATAATTTTAACTATTGAGTATATATTTATTTTGTTTTTAGCCACCTTCTAGTCAGTTCCTCATAGGATAGTAATTTTTTATTTACAAACAATAAGATTGGAAAATTTTCTCTGCTAAACATAATCTATAACTTACTTATATTTTTCTTCTAGGAGAATAACGATCTTTCTTAAAAAATATGTTCGCATAATTTTAACTATTGAGTATTTTTTTCTGTTTTGTAATTTTTTTTCGGTTACTTTGTCAACAATAATATTAGAAAATGTCTCCCATAGTTACTCAATAGTTAAAACTACCTAATATGATCGCATAGTTTTAAACTATTAAGTACTTTTCTTTTGTTTTGTAGATAGCAATCCAGTCAGTTTTATCCTGAGATGCTATTTTTTTCTTTGAAAGCAATCAGAAATATTGGAAAAATTTTCTCTACTAATACATATATCTATAATTTAGTATATATTCTTCTGGGAGAAAATTAATTATCTTTAAAAAATATGTTCGCATAATTTTAATTATTGAGTATATTTTTTTTGTATTTAGCCACCTTCTAGTCAGTTCCTCAGAGAGATAGTATTTTTTTTTATTTATAAAGAATAAAAATTGGAAAATTTTTCTCTGCTAAACATAATCTATAACTTACATATATTTTTTCTTCTAAAATGATCTTTCTTAAAAAATTATTTCGCATATTTTAACTATTGAGTATTTCTTTTTTTATTTAGATAGCAATCCAGTCAGTTATCATAAGATGGTAATTTTTATTTACAAATAAAGATTGGAAAAATTTTCTGCTAAACATAATTTATAATTTTTTTCATATTTCTTCTAGGAGAATAACGATCTTTCTTAAAAAAATATGTTCCAATAATTTTAACTATTGAGTATATATTTATTTTGTTTTTAGCCACCTTCTAGTCAGTTCCTCATAGGATAGTAATTTTTTATTTACAAACAATAAGATTGGAAAATTTTCTCTGCTAAACATAATCTATAACTTACTTATATTTTTCTTCTAGGAGAATAACGATCTTTCTTAAAAAATATGTTCGCATAATTTTAACTATTGAGTATTTTTTTCTGTTTTGTAATTATCCATTTTCCGGTTACTTTGTCAACAATAAGTATTAGAAAATGTCTCCCATAGTTACTCAATAGTTAAAACTATGACCTAATATGATTGCATAGTTTTAACTATTAAGTACTTTCTTTTGTTTTGTAGATAGCAATCCAGTCAGTTTATCCTGAGATGCTAATTTTTCTTTGCAAGCAATCAGAAATATTGGAAAAATTTTCTCTACTAATACACATATCTATAACTTACGTATATATTTCTTCTGGGAGAAAATTAATTATCTTTAAAAAATATGTTCGCATAATTTTAACTATTGAGTATATTTTTATTTTGTATTTAGCCACCTTCCAGTCAGTTCATCATAAAATGGTAATTTTTTATTTACAAACAAGAAAGATTGGAAAACTTTTCTCTGCTAAACATAATCTATAACTTACTTATATTTTTCTTCTAGGAGAATAGCGATCTTTCTTTAAAAAAATATGTTTGCATAATTTTAACTATTGAGTATTTTTTTCTGTTTTATAACTATCCATCGTCCGGTTACTTTGTCAACAATAAGTATGATTAGAAAATGTTTCCCAAAGTTACTCAATAGTTAAAACTATGGCCTAATATGATCGCATAGTTTTAACTATTAAGTACTTTTCTTTTGTTTTGTAGTTAACAATCCAGTCAGTTTATCCTGAGATGGTAATTTTTCTTTACAAACAATAATAAAGATTGGAAAAATTTCCTCTGCTAATACACATAATCTATAACTTACGTATATTTTTTTCTGGGAGAAAATTGATTTTCTTTAAAAAAATATGTTCGCATAATTTTAACTATTGAGTATTTTTTATATTTTGTATTTAGCCACCTTCCACTCAGTTCATCATAAGGTAGTAATTGTTTATTGGAGAATAACGATCTTTCTTAAAAAATATGTTCGCATAATTTTAACTATTAAGTATTTTTTTCTGCTTTGTAATTATCCATCTTCTAGTTATTTTATCATGAGATTCCATCTTTTTGTTAACTAACAATAAATATGATTAGAAAATGTCTCCCATAGTTACTCAATAGTTAAAACTATGGCCTAATATGATCGCATAGTTTTAACTATTAAGTACTTTCTTTTGTTTTGTAGATAGCAATCCAGTCAGTTTATCCTGAGATGCTAATTTTTCTTTACAAGCAATCAGAAATATTGGAAAATTTTTCTCTGCTAAACATAATCTATAACTTACATATATTTTTCTTCTAGGAGAATAACGATCTTTCTTAAAAAATATGTTCGCATAATTTTAACTATTCAGTTTTTTATTTTTTTTTTTTGCCATCCTTCAGTCAGATCATCATAAGACAGTAATTTTTTTATTTACAAACCAGAAAGATTGGAAAACTTTCCTCTGCTAAACATAATCTATAACTTACTTATATTTTTCTTCGTGTAGAATAACAATCTTTCTTTAAAAAATATGTTCGCATAATTTTAACTATTGAATATTTTTTTCTGTTTTGTAATTATCCATTTTCCGGTTACTTTGTCAACAATAAGTATTAGAAAATGTCTCCCATAGTTACTCAATAGTTAAAACCAGGGCTTCGAACCGGAACTGAACGAAAACCGAAAACTTTTCGGAAAAAACCGTTATTTTGGTGAGTATTTTTTTCTGCTTTGTAATTATCCATCTTCCAGTTATTTTTTTCATGAGATTCCATTTTTTTATTTTTTGTTAATTAACAATAAATATGTATTAGAAAATGTCCACTAGTTTACTCAATAAGTTAAAAAATGACCTAATATGATCGCATAGTTTTAACTATTAAGTACTTTTCTTTTGCTTTGTAGATAGCGATCCAGTCAGTTTATCCTGAGATGGTAATTTTTGCTTACAAACAATAAGAAAGATTGGAAAAATTTTACTCAATAGCTAACTATACTAATATCTATAACTTATGTATATTTTTCTTCTGGGAGAAAATCCATAATTTTTTTCAAAAGAAAAAAATGTTTTGCTTAATTTTAACTATTGAGTATTTGTTTTCCGTTTTGTAGCTATCTATCTTATCGAGTTAGTTCAATATGAGAGGGTATACAAATAGTCAAAACAGTATAAAAAAATATGTTTGCATAATTTTAACTACTGAGTATTTGTTTTCCGTTTTGTAGCTATCTATCTATCTTCGAGTTAGTTCAATATGAGAGGGTATACAAATAGTCAAACATTATAAAAAATATGTTCGCATAATTTTAACTATTGAGTATTTGTTTTCCGTTTTGTAGCTATCTATCTATCTTCGAATTTGCTCAGTATGAGATAGTATACAAATAGTCAAAACAGTATAAAAAAATATGTTCGCATAATTTTAACTACTGAGTATTTGTTTCCCGTTTTGTAGCTATCTATCTATCTTCGAGTTAGTTCAGCATGAGATGGTATACAAATAGTCAAAACATTATATAAGTTTGGTTTCACAGAGTTACTTTAGTAATATTTTTTCAAGATATTTAATAACCAGAAGGGAAAATTTGTACATAATGAATCATAATAAATTTAAGCACCATAATTTTGCATAAACTTGCATTTAAAAAGTCATGAATGGACGCGATTACGAAGTAACAATTTTATAAAATATATTAAAAAATGTTGTCAACGGATAAAAATCTTTGATAATTATGCAGGTGTAATCATTGGCATAGTACCGGAATTTAACAACGGGCTCAAGAGAGCACGTTTTCTCAAGATGCTCTTTAGCTCATTCAATGCTTCTTCCGTTCCTTTAGCAGT
>CM063500.1:103851811-103856811 GCA_032207245.1 Pardosa pseudoannulata | reverse complement strand
TTTTTGGCTGAAAATTATCTGGTACACGTTAAATAATTTGTTTATCTTTATTGACTGCATGTTAGTTGCCACCTTTAATTTAACTTGTAATATTACTTGCTAGGATGGACAGCATAGGTCTTAATATGGACAGTGATTATTTGGCGGTATATATGAATTTGGCGGTGAATGATGGCCAAAATTGAGCGAATGGAACGCAAACCATGTAGTTATGTATAAAAAACATACACAAAAACGATCAAACTTCTTAATTTTCAAAGATATATAAATTAAACGCTTGATATATATTAGTCCATGAAATAGACTCCTAGTCTTTGTTGTTAATACCTGTGATAAAATTTTCATTTCAACAAAAAATAATCGATGATTAAATTTAAAATTATCACATATGTACCTAATCTATTATTTAAGCCAAATATAAAAGAAAATTATTGACGTCATATCTCAGTTCAATGATAAAACGTATAAAAATAAGGCATAATTTAAATAATTTAAAATAAGAGATGATTCTATGAGATGGTTGAAGGAATGACGTCATAATGCTAGCAAAAAGATGTTATTTTTACCTATTTATTATGTGATAAAACTTAATCGCCTGCTTTTAATCGGGGAAAATAGGAGTTAAAATAATGGCATTAAAAGCTCGAAAAGAGAGGAAGGGGTGGATTTCGAACTTTTAAAGAAGGCAGTATTTTTCGCTGTGATATGAAGCCTATTTATACCAATTTATTTTATAATCGGATCGATAGTTTAGGAGAAGATAAACATTACTCTCTTTGAATTTTGCTAACTACGAATGCCTCTATCCATTCCAGGTCCAACCGCTTCATAAAATCGAGGACAGACGTACATTTAACTTAGGCTATTATTATATAGGGGATTTGTATTACCCTGTAAATTTCAAGCTGATAGTTTAGAGCATTGGTTCTCAATGGGGGTAATAGCGCCCCCAGGGTTAGGTGGTACCAGTGGCGTGCGGTAGGTGTTCATGCAGGGTGTGCCGAGAGCAACAACAACAATAATAATAAAACCATAAAAATGTACATTAAATACTTCTTTAACGCTTATTATTCATTTGTACACAAAATCCATACGTCTATCCGTATTACTAATAAAATAACGAAAAGCTGATATTTCCACGAAAAACTTATATTTTCAGCAAAACGTAGCACCACACGCCTCATCAGGATGCTGATTGGTGCCGACAAACCGAAAGTCTAGTCCACGTTCAGAGGATTTCCCTGCACGCTGGCGCAATAGAACGAACTCGTTCGTCAGTGGATTAAATTATATTTATAATTTGTTTTTAACATTTGGAAATCATATATTCTGCGAAAAATATCTTCACAATTTTTAAAAACAAAACCAGGGATATGGTGTTACATAATATAACTTATACACTGTCTGTAAAACACAATGAATGGTAAAATTTGGACTGTTCTGTTAGAATTCGTTTCTTTTTTTTCTAACAAGACAAAATTGTTTTTCAGCGAATTATTTCTATAAATATAATACATCACCGAAATTACTTTACCACACTAAAACATTTTCCTTTATATTGATGAAATACTTCTTTTATATTTCCATGAAAACAAAATCTTACAATATATAAATTTAAACATTAACCGTCTGCAAAATCGTATGGCCAGTTTATCAATTAAAAATCCAAAATCACTTCAGCACGTAAGTCCCCGCTCTAATACAACGCTTAATAAACCGTACCTTCGGATGATTCTGAATGCCAAGTGCAGGAAAAATAGCTGCACTTGCCTCAGTGCCATAGTATGCTGTTCTTCTCCAGTAGCTCATACATATAAAGCGTGATTTTCTATTAGTGCGCAGTGCGTACACATAAAAATGTCTTATGTTGTTTGCTTTTGAAAGCTCTATGTGGTGCAGCACCTAGTACCGCACGCACTGCGAGAATACAAGCAAGCAAATGAACATATTTGAATATATTATAAATCATATTTATTATATGCCATATAAAGATAGGTAGACATAGGTGCAGAAAATTATTGTCTCTCATAATTTTGCTAGGGTGTGCAGTGCACAGCCTGCACATATGGACCGCACGCCACTGGGTGGTACGATGCTGATGGGCTGTCAACTTTTTTCTGGTCGTAGAATGGTGATATGAATATGTCTTGACTTTCAAACTTGATTTTAAAAATACCAAATAAATATATTACATTAATTATGTAATTTACACAATTTTTACCAGTAATAAAACAAAAGTAGGCGGTGGTAAAAGAATCAGTAATTTTTAAACACACTCATGATATCGTGTGTGAAATTGGGCCGACATCCTAAAAATATATTTAAACAACAACATTCGTTTCAGCCTTGCTTAAGCATGTCTCAAAAATGCGGTGTCTAACTCTATTGAAGAAAATTACTTGCATTTACTACATTTACTAGAAATTACTACATTTTGCCTCTCATAATTAAGTACTTCTTCTTCCATATACTTTAAAATACTGAAATTTACAAAGGGGGACTGAACACATTTCAACTCCGTAGAGCGGTTTAAAAAGGTTGAGAATCACTGGTTTAGAGGATCGTTTTGAAAAGTATCAACAATTTGTGGGAGAACAATATGATATTTCTGTAACTTAATTATACGTTTGGTTTGGAGTGCTACGGTCTACTTTTTGCAACACGAGGTCTAATGAGACCGGGACCTACTGCTTAAAGCCGATTCCGAACGGCTACGAACATCCATGCCAATGTGGGATTCGAACCCACGAACTCCGGTTCCGAAGGCCAGCACTCTAACCATTCGGCCATCGTTCGGCTAACTTAATTATACGAAACTGGAAGAAAAAATTAATACTTCAGCAAAATTTACAACTCATTTTAAAAATTTAAATAATTTAGTAACATTAAAGTTGATATTAATGTTGACAATGACGATCAAATTGAAGTTCATATTTTTAACTGCTGTGGTAGCTCTGTCGGCAAAGGCGTCTATACCATAACTGGAGGGATGTGGTATCGAAGATTTAGTCGTCCAAAGATCCACCGTGTTTATTAATGGCGCTGGTATACGTAAAACAGGTTCGCGATCGTAATGTTCTCTGAGTTCCGATAGGAGACCACTGGAGATGGTAGGCCAAGTCGGGGTTCTGCTTGGACCTTGGTTCTAAACTACAAGGACTCGCTTTGTTAGTTTGTGTTATCCTAGGAAGTAATGTTGGCCTCCTATATTGTGTTCCTGTAATAAAATGGTAAAAATCATTGTATGGGGGAATGCTTAATAGGCAGGTGCCCTCATATTATCACTCAGGGTCACTCTGAAATTTTTGAGATACAACTAGGTTTTTAAAGATATGCTTACAAAATTTTAGGTATGTTCAAAGTAGTCTCCTCCAGCGCCAATGCACTTTTGTAGACAAATTTTCCACAGATTAAATGTCTCAAGCCATTCATTTCTTGAAATAGATGAAAAAATGCATTTATAGCCACATCAATCTCTTCTTCTGAATGAAAATGACAACCACGTAAGTTCTATTTCAGATTAAAGAATAACCAAAAGTCACACATAGCTAGATCATCTGAATACGGCGGATGTTCTATGACTTTAATTTGTTTTTGTTAAAGAAACTCGACTGTTAATCCGGCTGTATGTGAAGATGCATTGTCACGGTGAAGCATTAGTCCCCCAACAGTCACTTCTTGTAGAATTTGTGGAAGACATTTAGTGATATACCAGTTTGTAGTTACTGTCTTCTGTCCTTCCAACTTGATGGCTTTGACCAATCCCGTATTTCTGAAGAAAACGGCATACATCACTTTTTTCAGTGCTCGTTGTCTTTTCATCATTGTCGGCGTGGGATCATCTTCAAAGACCCATACTTTGCTCTCTTGACGTGTTGTAACGTCAAAAAACGGTATGTACGTTTCATCTCCTGTTACAATTTTAGAAATTATGAGGTGGCTATCATAATTTAGCAATTTAAGAGTTTCTTTGCTGATTCTGACACGCTCCCCTTTTTAATGCTCAGTTAGATTATGGGGAGCCCAACGGCAAACTACTTTTTCCATATGTAATTCTTCATTAATAATTCTGTGTGTGGCAGCGAATCCAATGTTAAGTTCCTTCTGTATAATTTGACAGGTACAGCGATTATCATCTATTAATATTTTTCGTATGGCAGACACATTATCCGGATTACTGCCGACGCCGGTCTTCCTGTGTGTTCTTCATCCTGAAGAACACACAGTGTTCTTCATCCTGAAGACGCTATGTCTGTGCAGCACATCTTGATTGAGTGTCTAAGTTTTGAAATTAAGAGACGTCGCCATTTTTATACTATTGATATTCATCTAAAAGATATCCTTGGCATTATACCTTATCCCAATGTTTTCTCCTTTTTGAGAAATATCGGGTTTTATCATCATGTCTGATTTTTAATTCTCTCTGTCTTTTCATCGTTTTTACTGTTTTACTTCTTGTTCACCTCCTGCTTTCTTACAATTTTATAGTGTTCCAATTTTTACCTTTTTATCCTGTATATTTTTACATTTCTCTATTCTACTTTCTATGGCACTCTTCGTTTTGGCACAATATATTCCATTTGGGATTCAGTGCCAATAAATTCCAATCATCCATCCATCCATCCACCATCCTGAAGAAAATGGCGACTTCTGCTAAATTCTTTAAATCATCTGGGTATAGTACCACGAGCTGGAGATTCATCACCAAATGCCAATTGCAACCGTTGAAAGCATTCTTCTTGATTTAATCCTGTTTTAAAATTGTAGAAAATGTTCTCGCGACAACTCTATTTTCTCTTCTGTTTAAAATTTACTCTACGCTAAACAAGTTGAAGTAAGTAAGTAAAAAATCGTTATTTATATTTTGTAAATTCTACTCTTCGAGTATCTCAAAAATCTCAGAGTAACCCTCGTATATGAAAAAGGGGTGTTAAAAGGTTTATGACTAGTCTTTCCGAAACATTTTCCATTTTTTTTTTTTTTTCAGACATTCCTGGCGA
>CM063500.1:103841811-103846811 GCA_032207245.1 Pardosa pseudoannulata | reverse complement strand
ATCTGTTGATCCCTAGTCACCCCTCCCCCTACAATTAACATTGCAAAAAATAACTTACACTATACCTATATATTCCTTTTATGTTACAAAAAACATAAAAGTTTTTCCTAAAAAAAGTAATCTCGGGGTCGTTAAGGTAATGTGCCCCCTCTCTTCCAGTAGAATTTGACTCACGTGCGTGGCTCATCCAAGTGGCATTAGTAACAATAACCACAACAACACGTGAAGTTCTTAAAGGTCCCGACGATAGCAAACGATAAAATGGCCTCGGCAGAGGGTCTCACCAACACCTTCTAAAAGATCCTTTAGAAGGTATTGGTCTCACAGGATCTCACAGGAAGTATACTCAACAGTACTCCCTGGACCAAGTCCTCTAGTACTGGAGTACTATTAATGGGTATGCGAAAACTATGAAAATGAGTTGGCATGACATACATAGAAAAGTTAACTAAGGGAGAGGAGACAAAAAATGCTTGAGTTTCGGCGAAAAATTACTATAATTGCTTCAGCCCCACACCTAAACTTAGTCGCTAGCTTCATGCAGTCACACCTAGACACTCTGGAAGACTGGTTTCTTAAATGGAAAATTAAAGTTAACCCTACTAAATGTCATGCTATTTACTTTACTCGTACGTATAAAACTCCCCCTAGACTATATCTACTCGACGATGTAATTAACTGGGAAAACTCCGTAAAATTCTTTAACTAAGTAAATTCTTTAACTAAGATGGCCATGGGACGACGTCTATTAGCAGTCTCTGCATAGTCATACTGAGCTAGCTCAATTAGATTATCAACGGTAAGAATTTTATTAAATTTAGAGGTAAGATTTTGATAAAACTTTTGAAGAGGGAGGGAGATTTCAATGTGAATTTCAACATTTTTAAAATACTACAGCTAAGGGTGGCTTCGAAAGCGTTTTTATCCAAACATCAACGACATACAGATGCGCTACAAAAGTGCGCAGTAGATTTGATGGATGCACCCATGATCTCTGCCCGTTTAGTGAACTTCGGTATAAGAATTCGGGGTTTCTTAATATTGCTATTCCTTTCTCGCTGGTGGCATAATGGATACTCGTAGCAATTCCGAATAGGCCTTAAGCAGTAGGTACCGGTCTCATTAGCCTTCGTGTAGAAAAGAAGACCGTAGCGCTCCAAAAACACACATTATATATCCGGCAAAATCGTTTCAAAAATGTGCCTTGCCAGCATAATATATGTATAGAAGCTTTTATTTTAACATGAAAGAAATATACACATTTGTATAACCTGTGTAACAGCAGTGATAAATATCAGTTAAATATTCAACTATAACATTAGTTTTAAATCTACTAGTATATTGAAAAAAGACAGTTTACGTACAACATTTATATAGAAATAGAACAACTAACCTTCTCGCGCCCGGCTTGTAACCTTGTTCTTGATATTTAAGGTTTCCAATAATTATTTCAAAATTGCTATCTTTATTTCAGAATTTGATTTAATTCTAGTTTCTTCTTTTTATTTCTTTTTTTTAATTATTAATAGTGAATCGATTTTTTGAGCAAACGATAGATATTTGGATCTTAATTTAATAAGCCAAACTATATATCAAAAGGCCCCTTCACACTATGGCTCACTGCAAGCCATTACCACTGTGCAGAGAGTGTATGGCTTACCGAGGTCGACGATGGCAGACGAAAAAATGGCCTCGGCAGAGGGTGGCTTCGAAAGTATTTTTCTTCAAACATCAAAGACAGCCAGATGCGCTACTAAAGTGCGCAGTAGACTTGATGGACGTAAGGTGAATAATGACTGACTCCATTTAACTCTATAGACTTTTATTCATTCACACATAAAGAAATAGAAGTATGCGCGAAAGCGATGGTCGAGAGCGTATTCATCCGGTCGATCCAACTCTTTGTCTCTAAGCTTTGCACGCGCGTTAGAGTTGAGTTGTAGAGTTGCTTGGGAGTCAGCGACTCACCATGGAGTCGCAAAGTCTGGACACCACAGACGCATCCTTACGCTTGGCTCATTTAGTGCTTGAGGCTGCAACGGGCTGCATCCAAGTGTGTTGATGCAGCCCGTAAACCATCGTCCAAGATCACCATCAGCGCCAGTACTGAAGTGGTGAACAATGGGCATAGTGTGGAAGAAGCATAACTGAAATCCTTAATACTCAAAACTCTCCCTACAAAAATCAGGAAAAAAGGGAACATGAATCTAACCTGTGAGTATGGTTGTGTCCCTCGTGGTTTCTCCGTAGGAAATGTCTGTCGTGTACTGTACAAAAACTTCACCATATTCCAAGGTTCCAGTTTCGTCCATCACGCCCAGCATGTTCCTCCCGAACTGCGGGTCGATCGCGATGTTGCCATTCGACTTGATTTTCTCTGTAAAGAAGAGAAAAAGATCGCTCATTGGATTCCGAAATAAACCGTAAAGGAATAATTTAATAAAAATAACTCTGCATTATCATTCAAACATATCATTTGAAAATATCTCTATCTTTATGATATAAAAAAGATGATTTATAATGATTAACCCTCTGCCTGCTTATCCCGCGATTTCCACGTGATACTCAAATGTAACAAATTTGTTCATCTAGCGAATTTCGCGGACATTTGCTTTTCTTCCTTTTTTGAGAAACGCTTCCCACTTGTTCACCGTTTAAAAAGTGAAATAAATTATATACATTGTTAGACGTTTAATTATGTAATAAATAGAATTATATGAGTAGAACTATAGTTATATAGGATAATATAATAATATATATTATAATATATTTATATAATTATATAATTATATTATGTATTTGTTACATAATATAATTATATATTATGTATTATAATTAGATTATGTAATAAATAGAAACTAATTGTAATTCAATCAAAATTTACTAAATTTTTTTCTTGTGATTACATGTGAAACTGGTTTTCCTGACAGCTTAATTTCTCCCGATAAAAATCTATATAAAAAATCTTTTCTACAAAGAAAAAGTGCATATTCGTTTTTTTTTTTTTTCAATATATATAAATTTAAAAAGTACAAAAAAAATTAACAATTTTTGAACAGATTTTGGTTTACAAATTGAGCAGTCAGACGGTTAAAGGTTAATTTTTATCTTAAATCATATATTAAATTTCACAACATTGATATATATGATTCGACTAATGTACAGAGCAAAAATAAATAGCTGAATAAGTGGAACGTTTAAAAGTGTTTTATTTTTGCCAACCTAATTATTTGATAAAAAACATTATCTCCAAACTTTGTATAACTTCTATTTTCGTATGTTTGTTTAAAGTCACTATGTATTTCCATATTAAAACAAGAATCGCCAAAGTGCAAAAACGTATGGAAATCAAATAAACTAACAAAAATAAAACTTAACTTTTTTAATGTATTATAAAAAAGCATCTTCGAAAGAATAGTCCCAATGTAGCTCATGCATTTCGTACGAGGCAACTAAAATGGGAAACCAGTGCATGGGGGGTATAGCCGAGTACCCTGCCCCTGGGGATTATATCAGAGGAACAGTCCTCCAGGTTGGGGATTGGCCATAAAGCCAACTATCTTACGCATAAAAAAATCTCTTCAGAAACTTCAACAAAGTGCTTGGACCACCGACTAGATCGTTGTAGGATGTGGAAAAATCAGGAATTGGAGATGAGTCGCTAATAACAGAAGAAGATGAAGGCAGCCTGTGGTTGAGGCAGCCAAAGCCTGTAAAGAGCTGTTGTGCTAGTAGAGAAGAAGAAAAAATCTTCCATCATGGAAGTGAAAACCGGAAATTGACTGAAGCACATAATAACAAACTGAATGCATGGCATAATAAATGTCACGGGAACATATTAAAAATTCATTGGCCTTATACAATAACTAATAACCAATTATACAACCAAACAAAACAATGCCCATACACAGTAAAAGAAGGAAATGGGTCAGTCATGCACTGCAAATGCTTCCTGATAGAATACCGTCAGTGGCACTTACTTGGGCTAAAGAGATCGCGTGGAAGTTCCCGAATGGCGTGGAGAAGAAAGAGAGAGTATGAGAGAGGACTGGCAATGTGAGCAAGCAGAGCAAGTACAAGATTTCTCGCCTAAGACCGCAATGAATGGCGGTAGACTGAAAGCGTATGTGCCACTTGACCCGAAGTAGAATGATGATAATGATGACGTCTTCCCTTATAAACCCCACGTTTATAAAGCTTTTCAATTCAAAAGACCCACTCTTTATAACACACTCCTGTGAAATTTGAAATTGGGAGATAGTACCCTTTACGTGTTAACTTCTTGGCATCCTAATGGCGGACTATACATTCCCAAGTTTTGTTCCCATTGAAGGCTTGGCCGCATACGTACCAATGTGATGCCTGTGTAAAGCCAGAAGGAGAGATTTAAAGAAGGTTTCGGTGGTGAGGTGAATCCCCGAGGCAGACAGTTCGTGGTAGTCGTAGAGGTCGGACGGCGTTTTCGATTTCAGGAACTGGGCCGCTTTGTCCTCGTTGTACAGCATGTCCGTCAGAGTCGTCAGCATGTCCTCCTGGAGCCGAAGGAAAGTCCTGTGCCGGACGCCGAGGTCGTTCAGCAGAGCGATGAAAGGACGGTTCAGCTGCAAAGGAACTGTAGCGAAATCTTTAGAGGTGAAGCAAGAAAATATACCACAAAAGATCGCTTACTAACGTGCTGGTCTGTCATATAGTAATAAAGAAAAAAATGAAATACCAATGAAATCGGAATTTACAATTAGGTTACAAAAGTAAGAGGATATGTTGAAGAACTAAATAATGTTGAAAAACTTTTTTCCAATCTGTAAGTAGATGTTGGGCGCAATCGAAACCGTGTCAGAATAACAATGAAATACTTATATCATTGTATAAGGGAATATAGTGAACTCCGCTTACAGTAATCGTGGTTAATGTTATCAATCGCTTATTGTTATCACTTGGTCCCGATTTTCTCTATTCATTTTGCATTATAGTTTTTTTTGTCGCCAAATTTGGTGATTTTT
>CM063500.1:103833359-103835859 GCA_032207245.1 Pardosa pseudoannulata | reverse complement strand
TATTTTTAAGCATTTATTACAACTTTTTTTCTTTCTATGAAAGCATCATAGAACTGAAGTTTACCTTTAGTCTCGTCGATATCCAAGTTAATTTTTGGAATTCCAGTGAAAGCAAATCTAGGAGGCGGATCCGAAGGATTATCACAATTAATTTTAAAAAAATTGTCTTGCTCGACTGATTCCATCTGTACTACTATCAGAGTCACTACTATCCAGGTCATCTAGTAAACTTTCGCTACTATCATTTACAGATAATTCAGTTTCTGATTCCGAGTCACAGTTCGAATCACAAGAAATGAGCTCCATACGCTCTGAATTATCCATTATTTAAAAGTAAAAATATATTATTCAACTCTTACATCAATAAAATTATCAGGCGGTTAGTGAAATAGAACCAGAAAGCTATACACTGAAAGATAACAATTCGTCTTCTGATACAAAACAGGCGAAAAAACCCGTGCTTTTCAACCAATCGAAGTGGAAAATACAATAAACTGCAAACTATGATTTACTGGACCACTATCACCATCTATACGAATAACTTGTTACTAAAATTGGAAAAAATACTTCCAAAACAGTGCTTACGGGCAAAACAGGGAAGGGGTTAAAGTCGACTCACCAATGGAGTCAGTAAAATAAGATTAGTTGAAAATAAAATGAAAAATTATGAAATAAGTAAAATTATAAAAAAAGTTACAAAAAAAAATCTTTGAAGGTAAAGCGTATATTAGAATTTTGTAAGTCCTTACCCGAGGAATTTTTCTGCCTAAAACACAATTTAGCAGCGTGTTCTCCATTTTCTTCCAGCACTTACATTTGTGAACGAGCTCTCTAATGATACTGAGTAAGTCAAAAACTAAAAGAAGAAAGGGTCGATCATTTAAAGTGAATTTTAGACATACGAATCACATTTATAAATTGAAATGCTAGTTAACACATTGTTGACCGGCATATTATCTATTAGCACAATTTGATTCATAATCACTCAAACAATCAGATAAAGTATCCACGTATAGTTCATTGAAAGATTCTTCATTACGTTCCGTCATAGTTTTTTTTTAATTTTTTAATTATTAAATATTTTTACAACAAAAGATTTGGCGGTTCTTATAAACGAGAGAAACAGTTTTTGTTATACTGACCAACACTTGCACTGTACGGTCGCCAACACAGAAAACAACAGCAATGCGGGGAAAAAAAAAAAAGCATCACGAGTTTACTCGGGGCCGATCAGCAACGTTCGGCCCTAAAAACAAAAGTTGACTCGTGACCGATCAACAATGTATTAATTTGGGGTCCCTTTGGACTGGGCCCCGGGCTCTTGCTCCGTTTGTCCTCTCGAAAATCAGGCCCTGGATACAAGCACAAACTTATAACGCTGATTGTCTCCTTCCTATATATTTGCAAGATCATTTAGGTCTGCAAGGCACTACGTTGTACCTTGGTAGAAGCACACCTTTGCACTGCCGGAGCTGGCACATCACGTGGTTTTCTACAATCTGTTGTATCTTCATCCATTCGTGCAAAATTTGTTGTCACCCAGGCAATTTTTCTAAAGAAGACTTTGTACTTATTGGTCGTCTTCCTGTAGCATTTTTGCTTGCTAACCATTCCTCCTCCATATCATCAATAATGATCAGTATAACACTTGTCGAGAAAGTGAAAACAGTTTCTAATTTCTGTACAACGAAAAGATTTTTTTTTTACTACAAATAAATAAATAAATAAAACATGCTCATTTTGTCTACCGTACCACAATCCACGGTTCTGTTACCACAGTGGGTTCTCATTGCACCTTGGAAAGTCCTCCCCATCGTGTGAGAATATTTAATTCTTTTTTACGACTGTGATCATCGTGGTGATGCTATCCAAGCAACAATCCTTGACATTTCGAATTGTTTTGGGATAGTAGAATCCCTTTGTATATAGTCAGTTTTTACTCCAGAAAATAAAAGTGATTTCCAATTCTGTTAAGTCTGTGATCCTTCTTCACGCTACCTCTTGACTCAAAAACATCGAAGGCTTTCGACTTGGCTTCGAGTGTTACGGTCTACTTTTTCAAGAACATCGAAGGCTTTCGACTTGGCTTCGAGTGCTACGGTCTACTTTTTCAAGAACATCGAAGGCTTTTGACTTGGCTTCGAGTGACGGTCTACTTTTTCAAGAACATCGAAGGCTTTTGACTTGGCTTCGAGTGCTACGGTCTACTTTTTCAAGAACATCGAAGGCTTTTGACTTGGCTTCGAGTGCTACGGTCTACTTTTTCAAGAACATCGAAGGCTTTTGACTTGGCTTCGAGTGCTACGGTCTACTTTTTCAAGAACATCGAAGGCTTTTGACTTGGCTTCGAGTGATACGGTCTACTTTTTCAAGAACATCGAAGGCTTTTGACTTGGCTTCGAGTGATACGGTCTACTTTTTCAAGAACATCGAAGGCTTTTGACTTGGCTTCGAGTGATACGGTCTACTTTTTCAAGAACATCGAAGGCTTTTGACTTGG
>CM063500.1:103808359-103818359 GCA_032207245.1 Pardosa pseudoannulata | reverse complement strand
GATTAATCGCTGTTAGCAGCTAAACAACTTTGGTGAGAAAGGCCCTTAGCTGCCGTTTTCCTTTAGTCAAGACAAAGTTTTGAGCTAACCAGAGATTAAACGACAAGCATTAAGTTGTAGACAATTACCGACTGTCTTTAACCAATAATTATAACCGGAAACCTAAGGGCCGGCCTCACCAAAGTAGTTTAACGGCTAAACGAGATTAACCCATGACGACAACCAATGAACGGACGTTATTCTCCGTTTAAACAGAGATTAATCGCGGTTAGCTTTGGTGAAACTGGTTCTTAGGTTTATTAAAATGAATATTCTAAGAAAAAGGTACACCACAATACAATAATTTTGAAATAGCCCACTTGCTCATGAGTACGCTTGGAGTCGTTGTAATGATTCAAAATTAACATTATTCGTATGGTAAAATAATTGGAACTTTTTAAGATGGTCGTTCTAACGAAGGGGTCGTTGTATCGAGGGGTCGTTTAAAAAAGGTTCTACTGTATTAACATTTTTTTATTAATTCTATGACTTTTTCTCTTTTTAAATATAATTCTGTACAATAATTCTATATACAATAATACTATAATTTTATATGCATAAAAAATAAACTATATAAATAAAAATAAAATAATCCATATACAAATAATTTGAGTTAAAATCATCTAGATTTAATAAAAATAAATTTTTGAAGAGGCACTAAATTTTTAAAAACCTAAAACATATTTCATGTAGGATTAAAACAATTTCTCATACTCAAAGCCTATCATATTTTAAGTTTTTGTTCTAAAATGTTACCATAAGTTGTAGTGAACTAAAAATCTTATAAGACACTGCAAAATTTCTATTACTTATGCTATCCTTAATTAAATATGGTATTTCTTAGATAAAAAAAGTTTAGACAGCTGCAATTTGCGTTCAGAAAACCATGAAGTTTTAAACAAATTAACTCAATGAGAAATTTTCGGGAATACCATTTAGAAATATTACAAGAAAGCGGATATATATATATATATATATATATATATATATATATATATATATATATATAACATATCAAAATTATTTCACTTTAATATTTCCTTAATAACCTCCTCTCTCCCATCCTAATTCCTCAAAATCTACTTTCCTAGCCTCAAAATGTCTCCATCAAAGGAGTGCCCTCCACTTAAAATTCTTCCAATACATTTCCCGAAGCTTTCTGTCCAATAAATACAAATTTTCTGTCCATTCAACACGTTTTTCAGTTGTCTCAGCTTTTCTCCTGACCTAACAGTTAAATTCATCAAGTTTCTCGTCCCTTAGGAAAATCCTATTTGCCTTTGCTCTTGGGTAGACCTTTGTTCGAGCAAAGTGTCAGTCTCTTGTCTGTCGTTGACTGGTAAAGATCTCATTTTTAGCAGGTAATGAATAAAGTTTAAGCTTCACTACAAACTGTGCCTGTTCTTTTTTCCAAAATGGCTCGACTGCAATTTACTTAAATAGTCTATTTGATAACTCTTCTCCTTGCCCATCAGCCCGGGAAAGTAAAAAGAATAGGGGCTTTAATTCCAAATGTGTCCAGCAGTTATATAATTCCTGGATTACATACACTCAAAAGCCAAAACATTATGACCATCCCTACATTTTGCAATGAACTCGCCTGGATGACGTGGAAGGCACGTGATCAAGTGGAAGTGGTATTTAACTGCTGCTGGAGAGTCTGAAGAATCATTCTTTCACTTACTTCTGTGTGCGATGGGAAAGGCTGCGGATCTAAGCGATTTTGATAGAGGGCAGATTGTAATGGCTAGGAACAAGTATTTCCGAAACTGCACGACTCGTGGGTTGTTTGCGATCTACAGTTGTTAGTACTTATGCAAAGTGGATGAATGACGGTGAAACCAGCAGTAGACGACATGGTGTTGGACGTCAACACGCTATCAAAGAAAAAGTCGGAGACTGTCTCGCAGGGTGAAGCAAAACCGGAGCCAGAAAGTGGCTTTTCTGACAACCCAATACAATCAGAGCCAAGTAGAATAGTATCGGAGCACACTGTTCAGCGGACACTGTTGCGCCGTGTCACAAGGCTAAAATTATGTTGGAGTGGTTCCAGGAACATGATGCTGAATTTCAGTTAATGTCCTGGCCGGATCTCAATCCGATAGAACACATTTGGGATGTCATGGGACGGCAGCTCAGAGTTCAAAGACCACCTATTCGCAATATCTCGGATTTGCGTAACCGTTGCTTAAACATCTGGTACAATCTGTCTCCGGCCATCTACCAAGGACTTGTGGCATCCATGCCAAGGCGGGTTGAAGCCGTGTTGCGGACCAAAGGTGGGCCAACTCGTTATCGACAGGTGAACATAATGTTTTGGCTCTTGAGTGTGTATGTACACACACACACACACACACATATATATATATATATATATATATATATATATATATATATATATATATTGTCAATTTAGACTATATTTTAAAGAGATTTTAGAAAATATATACCATTTTTACATGTGTATAATTCACATCCTGTTTTTACAAGGAAAATTACTTAAAATTATATTTCGTATGTAAGGTGCAAAATTTGACTTAGAAGCGATTTTCCAGATTCTTAATCAATTTCTACATGGATCCAACGAATCCATCTCCAAAGCTCTTTCAATGCCAATTGAAAGATGTACATGACTAATTTTTTTTCTGGGTGATATATAGGGATTTTAAGAGAGTTAGAGATTTTTTTTTCCAATTGTTACATATGCAACCCCTGTGTGGTTGTATGCAGCGGATTCTAACATCAAAAATTTTAACAGTAGCACAAAACATTCTTCGAGAAATAAATAATTCTCCATAGTACTTAAGAAATAAAGACTTTAATAACGAACTTAAAATTCCTTCTATTGCAAAATTTTATTTAATTTATCCACTAAATTTCATAAAAATTTCCGAGAAGACCTTATTAACAAACTCGTCAATTACGATCACACTAATACTGCTAATCAGAAGAGGCCTATGTCCATTCTTGTAAAGGAAATTTAGCTTTTGTGTCTTTTTTATTTAACACATCGTGTGCGGGTGCATTTCGTAATTGTACCGGGAGTGGGCGTTTTGCTTGTCAATTTAGTTATACAGTTAAATCTCAATAGATAGAAAATTATTTCATTTTTTAACCCACTTTTCGAATTTTATATTGAAATATATAAACAATTATATAAATGGAAATATATATAATATATAAATATACATATATATAATATCATTTTCTTAAGGATAAATAAAAAGTTAATTTTAAATCTAAATTGATTTTTTAATCAACCTTAACGTTCTGCATCGACCGATGTAAAAACTAGTTTTTATTTGTTTCAATTTTTTCCAGGATCTATGTAGTGCACAAGAACAGTCGGTTTCGTTTTCCCGCATGTACCGTTATTTTTGTACCCACAAACAAACCATGTTGTTACAGTAATCCATACTAGTACGTGACCCGCGCTCAAGTAACAATCGCCAGAAAACGTACTAGTACGTGTCCCGCATACGATGTGTTAAAAAATTTAAAAATGCAAGAAAAAATTTAAAAATACATGAACAAGCAAGGAAAAAGATTAAAAATAATTAAAATGGAAGAAAAAAAATATAAAACTTGTGAAAAATGGCCATTACATCCATGTCCACACTCTCTTCTCATGTTGGACAAGACAATTTCCCATTGGTCAGCATTTTTGTTTTTGATTGGCTGTCCTGCGATCGCTTGAATCTCAATAACAAACCACTTATTTTCTTATGAGTCTCCGACATAAATGGATGCCTCAGGCCACAAAAATATCGTGTTTTTTCTATCCCTAATCTCTCTCAAGTTTTTGTGTCATGAACTAAAAATAAGAAATCCACAACTACCCATCTATTTTCCTATTTAATTGTTTATTTTTTTTTGCTCACTGCTATTCATACTCAGTGAAAGAAACTCATGATTGAAAGGCCATGCCCATATAATCCTGTTGACCCATTTTCTGAAGATCTTGAAGAGATATGTTGTGCTAGGACATAATAGAGTCAAAGAAGAGAAAAAAAAGACACTAGAGGTTATCTTTTTTAAAATATTTATTGGCTGCATGTGTTGTCTGTCTGTCTATAGGGGATCGTGTTGTCTCTAAACGATGGCTATCGTCTGCGGTTGAAGGGGTCGTCCACAGCCTCGCCGTCTGTCTCCATCACACCATCTGCTCTCCAAAAAAGAAACACACTCAATCAATTCATTACACGGAAACCGCTGACGTCACGAGAAAGGGAAGGATTTTTCTGAAAACAGCAAACCCACCTGTGGATTGAGCGTTGATGGGTCGCAAGCCCAAGCTGTTGTGGCTCTGCTCATACTCCAGTACTTCCTGGTAGATCAGTTCTGCAGCACAAAAGAGAAAAACGCATTTTAGGACAATGCATATATGCATATATAAACAATGTATATTATATATATGTTATGAGTTACAACTTTTAGAAGGTACTTTTTTCCTTCAGTCACTCCCATTAATCAGAAAAACTTGCTGAACTCTGATTGGTTTCAAAGAAAAACTCCTATTGGCTCCTGAGATCCATGTTAAAATCATCGTTCTAACAAAATTATTCATTTCCGATATCGTGCAAGGATGTTTATGGCTACATAAAAGTTTTGTCTTCTATTCCGAAATTTCCTAATGAACTTTCGAATCCATTTTTACCTATCCATTCACACTCTTCTTTAGTTGTTAATTCTCTCGCTCGTCGTAATCTCTGGATTAGCAGGCATGGCCCATACAATCCTGTTGACCGAGATCCTGAAAATCAGGAAGATTAACGAATGGCAATAAAGGAAGATTTTCTCAGAAGTGATATCCCGATTCACAGGTTTGCAGTTGAGGCGGTAGACGAAAATTATCCAGTTTCAGGTTTTGAAATAAAGGACTCGATTGGCATTCCCTTTTAGGCAACGATTTTGATATTTAGCGATGCACAATAGTTTGGCTTTATATATTTCGTAGGCTGTTAGCCGCTTTTAACCAATACTCCCCATTCTTTATTAAATTATCTTTTGTGTATCGTTGGGATCGTTTATCTTTCCAGAGCAACATTTGCATCATGGACATCCAGTCTGAAGTCCTGGCCATGGACAGAAGACCTTGAAATTCGATTCTGAGGATGGCAAGGAACTATCCTGGGCTATCTAGCCAGAGAAGAAAAAGAAGATTTACATCACGAATGGTCTTGATTATTCACTATCCCATTTTCATCAGAAGACTTAAGCAAACTTTCATTTTATGGACTAGATCGGCCTAACTATAGCTCGTTTTCATGTTTGTATTAATTAATCTTTAAAATGGAAAGACCTTCAACCAAATATTATGGTTTTTTCATTGAATTTTTCTGCATGATCAATTCCAACTAGAACTCAAGTTTATATATCAGATATGAAAATCGATTGAGCTTACTTAAAAAAGCAGCGTCCGTCAGAAAAGCTGGTTGAAGAAGGAAAAACGACGATGCATGAGACAATTCAGTTAAAATGCGAATACGTGTTGGAGTGGTCTTATTATCCTCAGATCTTATTGGCGACAGATGTGAACACTTAAATGCCAATCACAGTAATCTCAAAACCCACTGGCTGAAACGGACTAGCCAACAACTCTTTCCGCCCTCAACGTATGAAATGAGATAATTTTCCATTACAGCCTAAGAGAGAAAGACGTCAAACAGAATTAAACCTTCTCCGAAATACTGCTGTAGTGATCTCAAAACCTACCGCCTGAAACGGAAATAGTCAACAACACTTTTCATCCTCAATGCCTGAAATGGAACAATTTTCCATTACCGTCTCAAACGGTACTAAACCTTCTCCTAAATACTATTATGATTTCAATGAATGCAAAGGTTCGAATTCGATCACCATTTCTTGCTCTAGCCAAGAACTGTTATACATTTATATTGTAGAAGCTGGTCACAAGAGAACGAGAGAGAGTCGGTCATTCTCAGTACCCGTCCGAATTTTTTTTCCCTGAAAAAGGAGTTCCAGACCCAGAGGGGAATGCCGGCTGTCATTGAGGGGTCCGGTCCACTGACCACTTCCTTGCTCTCAGCCCTTTTTCTCCCAACATCTTTTTGCGAGGGGTCTTTCAAGAAGAAAGTAGTGGGTTGTCGGGTGCTTGAGGGTGGAGAAGGTTGTTTCTCTCTCCCAAACGATGTTATTTTATATCATGTCTATATTGTAGATAGTCGAGATAGTAAAGTCTAGGACTTTAAGCGATTGTTTTTACTAAGCCCCCACAAACACAGAGGTGTATGTATGTTGCGAAGCTACAATATACATATACAGAAGTATATACAGAGAGACAGGGTGATTAACAAGTAAATATACAAATATACAAAGTATATAGTTAAATAAATGGATAAAAATGAAGCGGCTGGTACAAGTTCCTTGATCTCACCTTTCCATTGCTGTACCGTATGCTCCCTCTCGTCTACAGAATGGTCGTAGGGTGCCGGGGCAGGCTGAAGGGAGGAAAAAAAGAACAACCAATCAGAAAGAAGCAATGTTCAACACCAAATGTATGTGTATGTCATGTATTAAAAATTTAATTTAATCGCTTCTAAATCATTTTCTGCAATTCTATTTCCATATCGTTATGAAGAAAAGAATCCAATACAAGAACGCAGTTGCTTTCGTTTAACCATCGATAGAATCTTAAAATGTAATTTTTACGATGTTCATTTCCACACATGCAGGACACCGTTCTTCCAAATTTATAAAAATTTTTTAATTCTAAACACGAGAACTAAAATATCAGGGGTAATTTAGCCTCCCTAATGAGGAGCTTAAACTCCGCCCCCTTTCCTATGGATAAATTCTACTGGTAGTTTCCCTGGATCCGATTTACGTTTTGGATATCGGGGTTTTTCGATGTATTTCCATGTTTTACTTATATTTAACACTCATTTACTCATATTTATTCGCATTTACGTATTTTTAAATTTATTTAATCGCATTTAAGTCATATTTAGCCATTATTATTATATTATTTTTTAGCCTTTTTTATTATTAATCTTTTATTATTAATCTGTTACCTTTTAATATTTTCTTGATTTATTTAATGGAACTGGCATCTTTATCACTGTTATATTCATCAAGAACCGCTCCCTTTAAAAATTTCACATCTTACTTACTGGAGATATGCCCTAATGGGCCAGGAACTACCATCATATGGAAGTTGGTGCAGGACACCGTATGACACAATCAACCTTGAAAACTCATTTGTCAATTTCGAGTCACCAACTGGTCCGCTAATAAACCACAAGGTTGCTAAATTTGCATTTTATCTTGGAAAGTGCAATTTGTCTCGAGTGAGAGAATCAAGTTTCTGTCGTCGGATTCTAACAATTGTTTTAGAAAGCGACCGTACAGCAATACCGCTTTTTTTTCATTAACGTGAAATAAAATTAAGTGTTTAAAATAACTCAATTGTTATCTGACGACTTGGACTTTGGAGTGAAATAATGACGAAAATGAACTCTAACTTTTGCTGTGTCTAAGCCCAGCATTTTTTACAAATTTGGGCTAATTTTATTTTAACCTTTCAAGTCATTTTAGACTGCCGCCAAACTTCGGGGGTCCTTCGACGTATTATGCCGTTAGCATTCGTTTATTCACTGAACAGATGTTATAGCTCAAGTTGAGGGACATGGTGTACCGGCCAATAGCCCCGTTTACATGTGCCAGTCAAGTACCCTTCATTTTACCCGGGTATAGGGATTATGCTTGGAGGGTAGGAGAAACTCGTTTACAGGGTCAATTATTCTACCCTCCATTTCGACGGGATCGTCACTAGAAGTCACGTGATCATACGGGAAGGCAATCCCATCATTCCGTGCTTATACTACTTCCGCACTGATTAGCTACTGTTTACTTGCTTGTTTACAAAATGCGACAGCTACACCACAAAAACTGAAATGATCTATTAGCCCTGTGTCACCATACATTATAAAAAGTTTTAAAATATTATTCAACCTTTGTTGCGTAATTAACGTTAGTTGTCTATAGTGCCAACAGATGGCGCCAGGCGTTCCAAGAAAAAGAGGAACAGACTATGTTCTAAGGAATGTTGTTTTTTGATTTTTAGTTAGTTCCTAGTTATGTAAGTTGTTGTGAGCTCTGTTTTTTGTGTGGTATATGTATGTGCTTCGTCTAATGGGGAAAAGTGCAAAGTTCTCTGTAAATATGTCGTGCTGTGTGTGGAATAAAATATAAAAAGTCCTAGTTTGCTTTATATATATATATATATATATATATATATATATATATATATATATATATATATATATATATATATATATATATATATATATATATATATATATAAGTTTATAGGTGTAGATTATAGGTCCCATGGCTGTCACTTTACAGTGGATCTCCTATTCCAGCATTACTACCCAGGTAAGCACGCCTACACTGTTTATTTTTCTGGTACTCATCCGTTTGATATGAGCGAAATGAGAAGCTTATATGAGATGTTTTGTGTTATGGTAGATTTTTTAGAACTGAACCTGCATGTAATGTCGGGTAGACATTCCTAGGCTATTTCCTTAATGTTGGAACTTTGTTTTTCCATTAGAGATATTTATTGTTAAAGAGCGTTGTTTCAACAACCTTATTACTTAGATATGGAGTGTTCTCAAACTGTTATTAGACAATTAAAGATACATTTTAGCATATTTCAATTTTTATTGTGGAGTTAAGAAATGTTGGTGGTACAAATCCACTAAATCCGAAGTTTCGTTTTCTGACCAGCGTTCCATTCTTATTACATCTTTAGCAGCAGCAGAGTCGGCCATTTTGGAATAAATAGTCTACAAGCGCAAAGGATGATGGGAAAGGAGAGTAAACTGCAATTACCCGGGTAAAAAGGTGGGTTCTTTCTACCCCTCAATTTTTTTCCCTAGCTAGGGATAATTCTTGAAAGGGGAGTACAATTCACTGATCTACCTTGCATTTTACGCTGCTTTTGGCACATGTAAACGGGGTTAATCTCCGTTTTCGAGACCAAGGGCCACGGGGTACGAAGCATGTGTTCGATAATTAGATGTTCAACCTTATGAGGAATCCTCAGTATTCAGTTTCCAAGCGTTCTTGATCCTCAGATTGTCTACCCACTGAAGGATGAAAAACAGGATCATACCTGTACTTTGGAGTGTGAAGCGTTACCCCAACACTACAGGCCTTCATATATATAAATATTTAATACCTTCATATATATATATATATATATATATATATATATATATATATATATATATTTCAGGTTTTAAAAGAAAAGGCGAGTTTTTAACCAAATTTACTAAGGATTATACACTGTCTACCAATATGTATTTGGACACCTGTGATGGAAAAGAAAAACTAACTGTATTCAAAATCAATAGTTGGTAGAGGCTCCACGAGAGGCAATTTCAACTTGAATCCTCCGGGGCATACTTTCTACGTCTTTGTATTACAGCTAGTGGTATTGTCTTCCACTCGGCTTGGGGTAGACATACAAGTTCCTTCACCGATTTTGGACGGGTATTGCACCCCTTCATTCGGCGATCCAACTCGTCCCAGAGGCTCTCGATAGGGTTCAGGTCTAAGCTCTGAGCAGGTCAGTCCATTCGATGAACTCCATTGGCACCCTACCAAGCCTTGGTTAACCTCGAAACATGACAACTGACATTGTCCTCCTGAAAGTAACAGGGGTCCAACCCGTAAAACTGCCACAACCTAGGAAGCACATTGCCATCCAAAATAGTGCAGTAAGCATCGGCTTTGAGGTTACATTCTAGCAGGAGACGTTCTCCAAGTAGACGCGAGACCCAGACCTTTCCATCCGAACGGTAAAGGAAGAACCTTGATTCGTCGCTCCAAAGAACCCGTTTCCACTGATCTAAGGTCCAATTTCGATGTGCTTTGCAACCTTTAAACCTAGCAGTGCTGTTGGACTTTGTGATCAAAGGCTTATGGGCAG
>CM063500.1:103775859-103803359 GCA_032207245.1 Pardosa pseudoannulata | reverse complement strand
TAATAATGCTTTAAATTGTTAATCTGTTCTTTTTTTCTTTAAAGTTTAGTTTTGTTAAATGTTGTGTTTCAAATATGCCGTGTGACCGCCGCCATTTTTTTTTTTTTAAATGATCTTTCAGAAAAAGCGTACCGCCGCCATGTTTTTCTACTTGGCGATTTTTCAAAACACGCGTTTTTCTGTTGGTCGCCAAAAAAAAAAAAAAAAACATGGCGGACGGGACCGGCGTCTATAATGCATCTGTTCCTACAGTTTACCAGAAAATGTGATGACGTAGAGACATTACGCTGATAACATTCTGCTACTGTGACCAGAAACTTCCATGTTATCACTTTTCCAATTATTTCCGCCGCCAAATGCAAAATCAACATATATGTAAGGAATGTGCGTATTGGCAACGTTGGCGGAATTCGTTTCCTGAGCGGGGGATATGAGAGTTCCTTTGTGCTTGCTCTGAGTATGCGAATTCAATTCCTGTATATTTCGGTTAATTTTTTTTTAATAATGCCGTTTAAATGTATTGTTCCTTTTTGTAAAAGTAATTATGACTCTGGAGGTAGCAAAAAATCAGTTTTATCATTTCCAAGAAAAAAAAAATTGTGCCAAAAGTGGATTAACTCTATTCCTAGAAAAGCCTGACTGTGAACAAGAATTGTCATGTAAGTAAACTCTATCGTTATTTAAAATTTTTAAGCATAAGATATAAGATTAAACACCTACTTAAAAAGTAGATTTTTTTTACAATTACTCTAGATTATAGACAGTACTTTTGTTTTGACTAACGTATATGAAGAAATTTGACGAATAAATAAGAATATTCTTTGTTTTTATCACAAATATATTATAAATTATTCAATTATTAAAAATGTAGTAGATTATTAGAGAATTCAAATTTTAGAGTGCATATGTTTTACAAATGTGTGTTATTTTAGGCGTAATTGATAGAGTAAACAAAAAGCAATACATTCTGTGTCTGAGAACGGTTAATGTTAATCAAAGAAACTGAAATTTGCTATAAATAATCGCCAGTAAACAATAAATCAAATTTTTTTGTTGCCGTTAAAACTACAGCGTCAACTGAATGGCGTTGATAGACAGCCTAATCTCGTGACGTCACAATGAGTGTAATCAGGCCTTCTCTCTTTAGGAGGTGTTGCTGGTACGCGCTCAGTAATTTGTTTATCTTTACTGACCACATGTTAATTGACATCTTTAATTTGTGTTGTCATATTACATGATAGGATGAACGGCAGAGGTCTTAATATTGACAGTGATTATTTGGCGGTATATATGAATGACGTCCAAAATTTAGCGAATCGATTGCAAACACACATCGATTGGTTATGTATAAAAAACACACAGACGAACAAACTTCTTAATTTTCAAAATATATATATATAACTTAAACGCTAGATATTTATTAGTCCGTAAAGAATCCTTTATGAAAATTTATTAATCCTTTTATGAAAAACATTTGCTCTTAATACCGTTGATAAAATTTTCATTGCAACAAAATAGCTGAGGATTAAATTTAAAATTAAAATTATCACATATATACTTAATCTATTATTTAAGCCAAAAATAAAAGAAAATTATTTACGTAATATCTAAGTTCAGTGATAAAACGTATGAAAATAATGCAGATGATATTTAAATAATTTAAAATAAGAAAGGATTAAATGAATGACGTCACAATGCTAGAAAAAAATGTTATTTTCATCTACTTATAATGTAATAAATCTATTCATTCCAGGACCAACCGCTTCATAAATTCAAGGATAGACGGAGGTACAGATTCGATATCTACGCTCCGGCTTTTATCGCCAAATTTGGCGAGTTTTTCGAGCGTTTTGCTGGGCGATGACTGTTTATCTTTTACTTCCCTGACATTGGACCTTTGTAGTGGAAACATGGTTGGTTCTTTAATCCCCATTGGTGCACGTGACCAACTGGCGCCTTTTTGGAATTATTTCTCCTCTATAGAGTTCTTTCGCGGTACTGTACGTGCTGATCAGTAACGCGAATTAATTAATTTCTTTTAATTTTTTCTCTTATTTTTTTAATTAATTTCTTTTTTGTAATGTTTTTCAAAATGGCACGTGACCACTGGCGTCTTTTTGGAATTATTTGTCATGTAGTGATATGTCGTGTTACTCTACGTGCTGGTTGGGTTGGAGTGCCTGCGTGGTTAGGTTGTACCATTTTTTTAAAATTATTTGTAGGTATTTTGTGCATTATGGGTTAGAAATCATAAGTTTTCAATGTTTCATAATTTCTTGTGTGTTTAAAGATGTGTGTATGTTTTTTTTATAATTGTTATAACATTATGGGGGGTTGAGGGGGGTTTCCCCCCTCAAAAATAAAAAAACTTTAATATATTTGGTAATTAATTTTTTTTAATGTTTCTTAAATTGTGTGTATGTTTTTTAATATTTGTTGTAACAATATGGGGGGTTAAAAGGTGGTTTCTCCCCTCAAAATTTAAAAAAAAAATGTTTTTTAAATAATTTTTCAGTGTTTCATAATTTCTTTTTTTAATGTTTCTCAAAATGTGTGTATGTTTTTTTTTATATTTGTTCTAATAATATGGAGGGTTGAGGGGGGTTTCCTCCCTCAAAAATAAAAAAATTTAATATTTTAATCTTTCAGAAAATGCCATTTCTGCCGCCATTTTTATACAGGGTTTCTTAAAAGCCATGTGGTGGCGTCCATGTTTTTTTCTTGGTGATCTTTCAGAAAGCGCCATTTTCTGCCGCCATTTTTGTTTGGCGACTTTCAAAAATGAGGTTTTTTGCCAAGATCGCCAAGAAAAAAACATGGCGACCGGAAGAGCGTAGATATCACATCTGTTCCCAGACGGACAGTTCACTTAGTCTATTATTATATAAGGGATAATTACCTGGGGCGCTCGTTTTGGCTATCTCCAGCCTCGTGTTCTGCGGCGAATCAAACTTTTTCATGCTCTGCCTGAACACGATTTGGGCGTCTTTCAGTGTGGGATCAATCACCAGCATTCCTTTGTATCCTCCATAACGGATCTGAAAAGCACTGCACAACCTGTCATGGCCCAGAGCTTTGTGAACCTGTAAAAGACAAATGCCGTATGGTTTCAGCTGTTGCTGTCTTTTTATTTTTGGGGGGAGGGGGCTAAATACTTTATTGAAAAGCGTGAGTTTAAATAAGTTAAGCGGCCAAAGTTAGTAAACAAACTGTCGAAAGAATCTTTTTTTAATTCAACACCGAAAAGGGTAAAATCAAAGGGAAAAATTAAAAAAGGAAATGTTTATTATACAGTAGAACCTCTTTTTAACGACCCCACGATACAACGACCATCTTAAATAGTAATTATTTTACCATAGGAATAATGTTAACTTTGAATCATTACAACGACCCCAAGCGTATTATTTTTCGTTAGAGCGACCGCCAATTTTAGATCTCAGAACTCATCAGCAGGTGGGCTATTTTAAAATTATTCTACTGTGGTGCAACTTCAAGAAACCTGTACCCCTCTCTTTGTGTCTGCTTAAAGGAACCTTTCGTCACATACGACATTGATGTCCTAAGTATATGACACTCAAGACACTAATGAAATGACCCAGCACCTCAATATCAAATTTCCGGATCTTCAATTATCTTTTGATGAGTTTGTCGAAACTTCGCAGTGCTATGAAGAAAATTTGAATGAGGACGATTTTATTGCCCGTATTGCAGGAAATGAAGAAATCTGCGATTCCGACGACGGAGAAGAAATCGTCCAAGCTTTTGAAAAAGTGAATGAAAGAGAAGCCTTCCATGCAACCAATGCCCTGCGTCCATATTTTGAAGGACAATTTAATTCTGAAGATCTCCTTCAAAATCTAACTGATATGGAATCAGTGATAATAAAAAATTCCCAAATGAACTTGAAACAGGCGTCAATCAAAGACATTTTTTCAAAAATTCAGTAATGGAAATACAAATAAATAGAAGTGTTCTCTAGGTATGTACTGTTGCTTCATTTCTTTGCTCAATTTATTATTATTTTTTTTCAATTCGTTACAACAACCTTTCGTTACAACGACCATATGATGTTGGTCGAACAGGGGGTCATTATACCGAGGTTCTAGTGCAATATTGAATCACCACAGTGAACTACGCATATCCAGCTAGTATTGCTTATTTAGCGTAGATTGAAGGCTGGTAATTTTAGTAAGGTATTTTTGTGGTTTCTTGTACAATGCTATACTAGTGTTTTCTTAACTATTGTAGAATTTTTAAGACGCGAGTATGTTGCTAACTTCGCAAAATTACTCCAGTAAAGCTTACCTTTGCAGCCAGTTCCGTCGAGATTCTTCCAACTCCGTCTGAAAAGCAGTAGGGTTTGTTGTTCGCTTTATCCCACCCACCTTCTACGTCCGGTTCCGTACGGACGTGACTTGGGTCGAGAGGCACCGTTATGGCGTCCTCCGTCTGTGAGAAGCATTGCCCCATCCGGGCCATGTACTTGGGTACGTTCCGGATGTGTGAAAAATCACCCATCCACTGCCGGATGTGCGCCGAGGTGTTTCCCTTCTCGTCCATCGCGTACATCCATACCCCGTGGTCCCGGATCTGGGAGTTGGACCACGCGAGGAACTCGAACCTCCTGGAACCCACGTGCAGGCCTCTTATCATGGGCATCTTGATACACTTGTAGAGCACACCCTTGTCGGCGTACTGTGCCTGGAAGCTCATCCGGGACATATTGTCATCCCGGAACGACACCCGGAGGGCGTATTCTGAGTCGTAGTTCCTGAGGACACGGTTACCATACATCACCTCCTTTGGCCACAGGAGTTGCCTCGTGGGCGTGATGGTCACCCTGCGAATCTGGGAACACTTGGAGGGTACAATATAGTCTCGGAAGTTGATCTCGTCCCTATTGGTCGTGTAGTGCTCGTACTGCTTGTCGATGGCTCGCCAGAAGTTCAGGATTTTCCCCGAGTCCAGAGCCACCAGGACAGCAGTTAAGGCCTTTTCCAGAGTCTCCGGCGAGACCTCGCTCAAGGAATGCAGCTTCCTGACGCTCAGGGGAGGATTGGGCGACTGAGAGACGGTGGTGAAATTTCTCTTGAATATGGCAGTGACGAGATAGGCGCATCCGAAATGCATGTTCTCCAAGACGGGATCGGACGGTTTGTCTTTCATTATGGTCGTGATGCAAGAATAGAAAACTGGCTTCTCGCTATTGTGGAAGTGTATTCCTGCCAGGATTCTTTCCACGTCGCTGGGGTTTTCGAACTTCAAACGTAGTATGTTGGACCTTCCAAACACGTCGATGTCCTCATCGGAAAACATGGACAGACTCCTGTGTTTCAAGTTGTAACTCGTGTACCAATTTGATTTATACTCTACTCGGAATACCACAGGTGGGTTAAGCAAATCGAAAAATATTTCGCATGGTTTAACATCGATGTTCACAAATATATTCCTGATGTTTTCGTATGAAAAACTTAATTCGTAACGACCTAATTTTAATGTCACATTTCTCGTGTCGTGATAAAAGTCGGCCAGATGCTCGTAGTCTTTCAAAGTTTTGTACTCATAATACATGCCATTGTGCGGCAACACGCCGAGAGCTATATCTTTAAAAGCGGCGCGATGATGCATACGTTTAGACTTTAAAAAACAGTCATTTCCATAAATTTCGACGTACGAACAAGGCAAAGAGTAGAAGTGTTGCTTCCAGTCAGAACAGAACGCTTTGTAGAGTGAACGTTTTGTGTCGGGGTGGCACTTTGCGATTTCTGCTTGGACTTGAAACGACAGTTGCTCAATCTCGGGATAATCGTCCTCTTCAGACTTTTTAACTTGGGAGTAGGCAAGCGAGGCATTTCGGAGACCGCTTGCTTGCACTGCATGAGTTACCAATGAAAGCAGCTTGTCCTTCTCTTCTTCAGTGTCCTCTCGAGGAACAATTATAATTCTAAAATTCATTTGATCCATGATGTGAAGACCTAGGAGAAAAAAATCATGTAATTTTCTTTTGATCTCACTATTAAAAAAAATTTAATATACCTAAAACAGCATACACAAATTAATTTTAAGTTAAAAACAAATTAATTAAGTAACAAATTAATTTTTGAATGGAATTTCTTTCTGAAAATTTGGAAAAAATATTTTACTTACCCATCTCAAAGATATACGGTGGTAACATAGAAATTTTTAACACAGGGTCAGACGATATGCATCAATTACTTAACGATCATATATATATATATGTATATATATGTATATATATATATATATGTATATATGCATATATATATATGTATATATATATATATATATATATGTATGTATATATATGTATATATATATGTATATATATGTATGTATGTATATATGTATATATGTATATATATATATATATATATATAATATATATATATATATATATATATATATGTATGTATATATATATGTATATATATATATGTATATATATATATATATGTATGTATATGTATATATATATATATGTATATAAATGTATATATATATATATATATATATATATATATATATATATATATATATATATATATATATATATATATATATATATACAGTTGAATAATTGAACCGCGATAGAATCGTCAGCAAAGGCAGCGATTTTGTAATTGGATGGTTGGGGGTTCGAGACTCGAACCATCCTAAGATCGAGTTCGTTAATGGTGGCTGGGGAACGTAAAATAAGGTCGTAAAATAAGTTATGCTACAGACGATATGCATTAATTACTTAACGATCATATAATTTACAGAAAACCGATCAAGATAGCGCCTATTTTGTATTTGAGAAAATTATACAATAGGTTATGTAAAATATATGCAGGGTTGATTCTGGGCTATTAGCCGCCTGCGTGCAACGTAGTAATTGACCGCTCTGTATTCCTGTGTGCAAGATAGCATTTGGCTGCTCCCTATCCGGTTAGGTCCGCTGATCAACCGTGATTTATAAGGTCTAGTTCCCTATCCTGCGCATATCTGGTAGATATTCCATCGTCCTCCCTAGTCATTGGTAACCAGGGTTGGGAGAAAAAATCATGATTTTTTTTTTAAAATCAAAAAAATCAGATTTGTTTGATTTAAATCAGATTTTTTTCGATTTAAATCAGATTTATTTGATTTTTTTCTGAATTCTAATTTTAATTATTGTTGTGTTTTTATATATTTTGCAATATACATGGTTTCCGCGCACCTGGAAAGTCAGGGAAAGTCATGGAAAATCATGGATTTAGACAATGGATTAATTTTGTCATGGAAAGTCATGATTTTTCAAGTAAAATGAGTAAAAGTCATGGAAAGTCATGGATCCGCTAAACTACCGATTAAAAAAATGCATTGAATTGTTTAATTCTATTTTTACTTGTCATTTGGCTGAAGTTACTGAGTTTGGTATTTATGTATTATCCCATTGACCAAGTAAAATTTGTTCACCAAGGAAACTCAAAGCAAGAAAGCTTAATGGGTGGGTAAATGTATATTATTCAGTTTTTTTCTTAAATTGTAGATTAAAATTTTATAAATATAATATTCATTATTTTTTAATAAAAATTAGTTAAGATTTTTGCACAAAATAAGTTTATCTCTAGGGATATTGTATATAAACATTATAGGGTTATATTTGGCTATTATTCATGGTCACCTGGATAATACCAAAGTACCCTGAATTCAAATTGGAAATATTTTGATTGAAAAATTGCTATATGATTAAACTTAGGTATGTAGATACAACAATTTTTTTTTTATGTATGTGAGTTTATTAACACTTATAAATTAAGTTTATAGTTTTTTATGATAAAATCCCTGTAATTCCTCTAAAAGCATATATTTTATTTGTATGTACACCAGAAGTTTTATTCATATATACTTTAACGAAAGCTTTTTAAAGTCATGGAAAATGATCTGCTAAATCAGGGAAAGTCATGAAAAGTCATGGATTTGAAAAATTTTATTTTGGCAGATACCCTGAATATACATGGAATAGTTTCTTATAAGTAACAACTGATCTATCTAGTATAATCTATACACTGATTACCTAAAATTAAATACATAAATTTTAATCTAAATACATTTGATTATTTTGTAATTGGATGGTGCAAACTAAACAAGATGTAAATTTAAAGAACAAATTAAATATTCTTTTTTAATGCAAACTATTTATTTAAAAAAACAAATCACAATTATTTCAATATTTTTTAAGCACCAAATTATGGATTTAACTGTTTCAATAAAAACACTAGTTTTGATGTCGTATCCACTCCTAATTGGTTACGAAGGCTAGAATGAACAATACCAAAAGAAGAAAACTGTCTTTCCATTCTAGCAGATAATGTGACGGCTGTCGTTATTTGGTAGACAAACTGGATTTCAAGTTCTGTAATACTCTCTTTACCCCCCATTACATAAAATGAATTCCACTAGTCATAACTAGTCATTGTACCTACCCCTACTACATACTTTCTGATAACAACCCCTAAATTCTTAGAAAACATACTATCTATTGACACTTATTTACTTATTGGTATTTCTGTGCTGACTGATTCCCAATTCTCCTGTATTGGGAATATAGGTTTTAAGAGAAGTGGGCGAAAACGGAACTCTAATTACGATGTGTGAGGAGCCAGTCATCACTGATTGAAACAGAACAGACTTGCGGTTTTTGGTTTTTTTTTTTATTCAAGCACAAAAAACATATGTTTTAGTGACTTCTGTGTAAATCGCCCAACGATAAAGTCGGTATTCGAATTCGTTAATTCTTATTCAATCTTATTCGCATTAAAAGTTAAAGTTTTAGAAAATTGGCCTGTTCCTTGGTGTACATGTGTCCACATAATTCTTGTGTCCAGCCCTGGGAGATGGGTAAGTTACCCAATCGTTTTATTCATTTATAATCTTGTATTACGTTTAGTAAACAATTAATTCTTTACATCTTTCTTTATTCGTAAGGGGAATTAAAGCTCCCCAAGAAGTGAAAAAAAATGATTTAAATCAATGATTTTTTTTTTTAAATCAACTGATTTAAATCATGATTTAAATCAACTGATTTAAATCATGCCAACCTTGTTGGTAACTATGGAAGCAACTAAGGAACTGATGGAGGTGTATATATTTTACATTTAAGTTGAGGATTGGTTTGCTTTGCATATGAAATTTCCTCTTAGTTCAAGTAAATATTTCTGATATGCTTATTTAACATTTTTACCTACTTTGCAGAGCCGCAGTAGGTCAATCAACAAAGTAGGTAAGTCAATCAGAAAAGTTTCGAGCCGCGGCAGCGATCTCGAAACTGGAGGATTGCAATTTCGGGGCTCGAGCCGACCTAATATCCGCCGCGTTTGTTAATGGTGACTGGGGCACGTAGACTAGGTTCCTGGTTCCAGTGTCCGCCAAGTTCTCTAACGATACCTCTGAGGGGGATAGTCAAGCAGGGGTCTTCTGCCACATAGGAGCCACATAGGATGAATTGGCAACAGTACTCCCTGGACCAAGCCCTCTAGTACTGGGTTTGCTGTCAATGGTAATGCTTCAATCTATGAGTATTTTGTTGGCAAGTGGGGAAGGAAACTAGAGATGTAAAAAACCCAGAATTTCGAAGAGGTGGGAATAAACCCGGGAATTTTGGGGAATAAACCCGGAATTTTGAGAAGAAATCATTTTAACCCTCTAAGCGGTTCGCACGTACAATTCCGCCAAACCGATGATGTCTTCAAAGCGGTTGTCACGTACAATTTTCGACTTCCAAAAACGTTCCGAAAATGGATGTATTGTACATTTCTACCAGTGTTTTCCCCCATGGAGTTTTGAGGTAGGAGGGTGAGGTCGATAGTTTAGGAACTGCATCCCTACTCCCTGAGGTACAAAGACGCTGATAACTTTTCATAGCTTTGTAAATCTCTATTTCGTTTGCGGTAACAGGTGTATCTCTAATTGTACCACTTAAATAGCTTGGATGACTTTTGTAAAAAAATATAAATCATTCTCTTAAAGAATATTTTTATTTGTACTTTTAGAATCTATTATTTCTTATGGGATGATCTTCGAGACTTGACGAGCTTTATGGGTATTAAAAATTAACAATCTATAATGTCTATTTATATATCTATTTATAACCGGAAATAAAGGGACAATAACGAGGGTGGGTGTCCCGTATTCCAATCTAGTCAACAAAGGGTGAAGTAAAAAATCATAGAACACTTTGGTCACTGACACAATAAAACTTTAGCTTATTTTTGGAGACTTTTTTTCCTCGGTGTGTTCCACTCGGAGGGTTAACAATGTTTACATTTGTTTTTTAACAGTGACTATTTAAGAACTAGCATATTATTTCGAAGAGATCTTTTTTTACCTTTCTCAATATATATATATATATATATATATATATATTCAAGAAATAATAGTGATGAGCATTTAAATAATTTTATAATAGCACTTATGTAATTAATTACCTTGTTAGTCTTATCAAACACATAACTGGTTGCTTCAATTTTAATTGCTAATATAATAGTTATATACATTATTTTTGATCATTATTTATTATGTAAATTGTTTTACAATAAACTTTTCCCCCTCCTTTTATAATATAAAAATGAATATCTTTAAATT
Source organism: Pardosa pseudoannulata (assembly GCA_032207245.1). NCBI lineage: Eukaryota > Metazoa > Arthropoda > Arachnida > Araneae > Lycosidae > Pardosa > Pardosa pseudoannulata. The sequence continues at coordinate 103,792,733 of CM063500.1, read as the reverse complement.
TAAAATAACAGTTTATTATTTTTTGTAATGCATATATCAATTAAAGGTGTAATCAAATGACACTGTTGCATTTTGTGTCCGATTCCTACACACACACATTATATATATATATATATATATATATATATATATATATATATATATATATATATATATATATATATATATATATATATATATATATATATATATAGAGAGAGAGAGAGAGAGAGAGAGAGAGAGAGAGAGAGAGATGTTATCCAAGAAGAAGAATGATTTATGGGTTTTGTGACACTACAGATTATTGCCTAATATTTATGTAATAATAAAAACATTGGATATTTCTCAAAAGAAAAATATACTCATACTTTCATGCTAAACATGATATCCTGCCAAATATAGTTAGTTAATCCCAATTATTCAATTTTTTTTCATAGCATATAATAGTTAAATTTTGTGAAAATATCAACTTTTGAGGTCTACAACAAAGACAGAAAAAAATGGTGGTTGTCATTGTGTCATAGAAATTGGTGACTTCAAAATACTTCAAAATTCCCATGTTTTGGAAATTTTCAAAATTCCCTTCCCAAAAAACCCAGTTTTTTCCCGGGTTTTTTGCACTGCTCACAACTCTAAAGGAAACGCGTGAGAAATTGCTTGAGTTTAGACGAAAAATTATAAGCATAAGGAGAATGGCAAATAGAGAGACACGAGTGCTATGGTTCTCAGATCAAATCAAGTTAAGGGTATATGATGAGAGACAAACTAATAACTAAATGATTTTTTATTTTAATAGAAACAGCTAGAGACTGTAAGGTAGGCAGGTTCCGTAAAAAACTGTAGCAAGGCCACAGTTAGGATCCAAAAATCAGAAGAATTCAACCAGTAGAATTCTTTTGAAGAACGTCCAGTGGCAGTCTTGGGATTTACACCCTCCAAGGAAGAAGCCCAAGTTAACGCTGCTACAGCAAGAGCTGGCAGTGAGAAGTAGAGATGGGGGGAAAACACTAACAGTGGGGGAGGATTGAAACCTAGAAACTAGGAGCCAACCTAAAGACGGGAAGAGACAATCGTCAGCAAATAAAATTTAAGATAGGTCTTTACCTAAGATGGCCATGGGACGTCTCCTATTTGAATTCTTTTGAAGAACGTCCAGTGGCAGTCTTTGGATTTACACCCTCCAAGGTAGGAGACCAAGTTAACGCTGCTGAAGCAAGAACTGGCAGTGAGAAGTAGAGATGGAGGGAAAACATTAACAGTGGGGGAGGATTGAAACCTAGAAACTAGGAGCCAATCTAAAGACGGGAAGAGACAATCGTCACCAAATAAAATGTAAGATAGGTCTTTACCTAAGAGGGCCATGGGACGTCTCCTATTTGAATTCTTTTGAAGAACGTCCAGTGGCAGTCTTTGGATTTACACCCTCCAAGGTAGGAGACCAAGTTAACGCTGCTGTAGCCAGAGCTGGCAGTGAGAAGTAGAGATGGGGGGAAAACACTAACAGTGGGGGAGGATTGAAACCTAGAAACTAGGAGCCAATCCAAAGACGGGAAGAGACAATCGTCAGCAAATAAAATTTAAGATAGGTCTTTACCTAAGATGGCCATGGGACGTCTTCTATTTGAAGTGTCTGCATAGTCATACTCAGTTCAATAATATGGTCAACACAAAGATTTTTATTAAATTTACTAACAAGATTTTGGAAGTAATTTTGAAGAGAGGGAAGATTAATTTCGCTGTGAATTTCGACATTTCTACTTGGACCCTGCTCCTAAAATACGAGGACCCACTGAGGAAAGTCGTTCTTTCATCCCCAAACAAAAGGCTTACCCTTTATTGGGGCGGAGATAGTCGACAACTAACCTGTGTTCACCTGCTTTCTTTTTCACTAATAAAACTGGACTTCCATAGGGCGATCGAGTTTTTGAAACGATATTGTTGTCATTCCATTCTTTTACTATCTACTTGATTATGTTACGCTCAGAAGTAGAGTTGTGAGCAATTGGAAAAAACCCGGGGAAAAAAATCGGGTTTTTTGGGAAGGAAATTTTGAAAATATCCAAAACATGGGAATTTTGAAGTATTTTGTTTACTTTTATCCTAATCGCACAAGACAATTTTTACATTTCATAAATGATTCGATATTAATAGTTAACTGGCAACTGTAATGAATAAAAGTGTAAGGATGCCAAACAGCCAAAAAATTGGATAATTGGGGATTAACTAACTATATTTGGCATGGTATCATGTTTAGCATGAAAGTATGACTATATTTTTCCTTTGCGAAATATCCAATATTTTTATTATTACATAAATATTAGGCAATAATCTGTAGTGTCACAAAACCCATAAATCCTTATTTTTCTTGGATAACATCTCTCTCTCTCTCTCTCTCTCTCTATATATATATATATATATATATATATATATATATATATATATATATATATATATATATATATATATATATATATATATATATATATATATATATATATATATATAATGTGTGTGTGTGTGTGTGAGAGAGAGAGAGAGAGTGTGTGTAGAAATTGGACACAAAATGCAACAGTGTCATTTGATTACACCTTTAAATGATATATGCATTACAAAAAATAATAAACTGTTATTTTAAATATAAAGATATTTATTTTTATATTATAAAAAGAGGGAGAAAAGTTTAACATAAAACAATTTACATAATAGATAATGATCAAAAATAATGTATATAATTATTATACTAGCAATTAAAATTGAAGCAACCAGTTATGTGTTTGATAAGACTAACAGGGTAATTAATTACATAAGTACAACTATAAAATCATTTAAATGCTCATCGCTATTATTTCTTGAAAATATATATATATATATATATATATATATATATATATATATATATATATATATATATATATATATATATATATATATATATATATATATGTCAGGTTTGGAAATCGGGGAATTAAATTTAAAGAATTTAGCCTTAAAATAATACACGCGCGCTTGTGCGTAATGTTACAGCGAAAACAAGACCATCGGAATGATACATGATCAAATTAATAGGTGAGGTGAGAAAAAATCACACAGTTGGCGCGCGAAGTTGGAGCTGGCAACAACCCTCACGTCACTCAGATAGACGTTTAAACAAAGGAACGAAACCAGTAATAATTAAAATGTCTTAGAACTTAATAAAGAAACTTATGATGACTTCAGGAGAGTGGATTTATTTACAACTTGTCTACGGAGCTGACATATATATATTGCCAAAAGTAAAAATATATATGTATCTTAGAAATAATATGCTAGTTCTTAAATAGCCACTGTTGAAAAAATAAATGTAAACATTGTTAAAATGGTTTCTTCCCAAAGTTCTCAAAATTCCGGGTTTATTCCCTAAAATTCCCGGGTTTAATCCCACCTCTTCAAAATCCGGGTTTTTTACAACTCTAGTCAGAAGCATTCGTTTTATATGGACGCAAACTAACTGGTGTGTTGCTTTTCACTCTCTTTAATGTCCATGAAAGTCAAATCTGTGCAGCCTAACTCCTTTAAATTAAAGGCAAAACAATCCCTATATTCATTTAATAAATTCACAATATCTTGCTTTTGCTCGTCATTTAACGTTTCATCAAATTTAATTTGTTCTAAAGTAAATGGTTTTTGTTCTGTAGTATTTACTTCTAAAAGTTCTAATGATTGTGCTTCATTACCACAACTGATATTCATTACCTGTGGCTTTAAATTAACTTAATCCATTAATTTCGCTTTTCCATCAATTTGATTTTAATCCCATATATAATAATAGCCTAAGTTATTTGTACGTCTGTCCTCCAATTTGTGAAGCGGTTGGACCTGGAATGGATAGAGGCATCCATTCAAAGCGAATAAAGTTTATCTTCTCCTAAACTATCGATCCGATTCTAAAATAAATTTGTATAAATATGCTTCATGTCACAGCAAAAAATACTGCCTTCTTTAAAACGTTCGAAATCCACTTCTTCCCTCCTTTTTTGAGAGTTTAATGCCATTATTTCAAGCCCTATTTCCCCGGTTAAGAGCAGGCGATTAATCCATAATTTTTCCATTTATCACTTAATAAATAGGTAAAAATAATAATCTTTTCTAGCATTGTGACGTCATTCCCTTAAACATCTCATTTAATCATTTCATATTTTAAACTATTTAAATATCGTCTACACTATTTTAATATCTTTGATCACTGAACTTAGATATTACGTAAATGATTTTCTTTTATATTTGGCTTAAATAATAGATTAGGTACATACGTGATCATTTTAAATTGAATCATCTATTACTTTTTGTTGCCATGAAAAATTTACCACCGGTATTAACAATAAATTATTTTCATATAAGTCTAGGAGTCTATTTCACGGACTCATAAATATCTAACTGTAAATTTATATCTATTTGGAAATTAAGAAGTTTGTTCTTTTGTGTGTTTGTTTATTATACATAACCACACGGTTTGACTCAATGAATTCAACGTGATTCTAAACAGCATTACAGGACGGGAGACTCTAGAGGAGTATGTAGATAAATAAATTATTGAGAGTGAACCAGATAGTTAGTTCTCAGCCAAAAAATAAACCATTTTTTACCTGCCTCATTGGGTACTTAACAGTTCTGGAACATTAAAAAGTTTACTAATCCCATCATATGATGGGCTATATGCTAGTTTAATATAATTTCCCTATCTCTAGTATTAGTAACTGGTACAGCAGTTTTATAATCTTTGACTTCTAATAATGTAACTAAATTTTCATCCTTGCCATCGATCATAATTAAATCATTATACATATAATTAGCTTCCGCTTCGACAATATTCATTCTATTATTTACAACAGTTTTTACTTTTTGTTATGATTTCTTTTATTTCAACGATTTCCCTTCGTTTACCTTCTTCTTCCCTTTGCTTAGCTTCTTTGTTTTTAATTCTTTGGTCATTTATTCTTACTAAAATATCTTTAACAAACAGCTCATCATAGTTTTTACTTTTAGTTGTGATTTCTTTTAATTCAACGATTTCCCTTCTCTTAGCTTCTTCGATTTTTATTCTTTCGTCATTTATTCTTACTAAAATATCTTTAACGGCTCATCATAGATTTTACTTTTAGTTATGATTTCTTTTAATTCTTCAACGATTTCCTTTCGCCTTCTTCTTCCCTTCGCTTAGTTTCTTCTTCCCTTAGCTTAGTTTCTTCGTTTTTAATTCTTTGGTCATTTATTCTTACTAAAATATCTTTAACAAACAGCTTATCATAGTTTTTAATTTTAGTTGTGATTTCTTTTAATTCAACGATTTCCCTTCACTTAGCTTCTTCCCTTTGCTTAGCTTTTTCGTTTTTTATTCTTTCGTCATTTATTCTTGCTAAAATACCTTTAACGAACGGCTCATCATAGTTTTTACTTTTAGTTGTGATTTCTTTTACTTCAACGATTTCCCTTCGCTTAGCTTCTTCGTTTTTTACTCTTTCGTCATTTATTCTTACTAAAATATCTTTTACAAACGGCTTATTATAGTTTTTAATTTTAGTTATGATTTCTTTTAAGTCAACGATTTCCCCTCGCCTTCTTCTTCCCTTCGCTTAGCTTCTTCTTCCCTTTGCTTACCTTCTTCGTTTTTTATTCTTCCGTCATTTATTGTTACTAAAATATCTTTGACAAACGGCTCATCATAGTTTTTACTTTTAGTTATAATTTCGTTTAATTCAACGATTTCCCCTCGCATTCTTCTTTCGTTTTCTTAGCTTCTTTGTTTTTAATTCTTTGGTCATTTATTCTTACTAAAATATCTTTAACAAACAGCTCATCATAGTTTTTACTTTTAGTTATGATTTCTTCTAATTCAACGATTTCCCTTCGCTTAGCTTCTTCTTCCCTTTGCTTAGCTTCTTCGTTTTTAATTCTTTGATCATTTATTCTTACTAAAATATCTTTTACACACGGCTTATCATAGTTTTTAATTTTAGTTATGATTTCTTTTAAGTCAACGATTTCCCCTCGCCTTCTTTTTCCCTTCGCTTAGCTTCTTCGTTTTTAATTGTTTGGTCGTTTATTCTTACTAAAATATCTTCAAACAGCTCATCATAGTTTTTAGTTTTAGTTGTGATCTCTTTTAATTCAACGATTTTCCTTCGCTTAGCTTCTTCTTCCCTCTGCTTTGCTTCTTCGTTTTTTATTCTTTCGTCATTTATTCTTATTAAAATATCTTTAACAAACGGCTCATCACAGTTTTTACTTTTAGTTATGATTTCTTTTAATTCAACAATTTCCCTTTGCTTAGCTTCTTCGTTTTTTATTCTTTCATCATTTATTGTTACTAAAATATCTTTTACAAACGGCTTATTATAGTTTTTCATTTTAGTTATGATTTCTTTTAAGTCAACGATTTCCCCTTGTCTTCTTCTTCCCTTCGCTTATCTTCTTCTTCCCTTTGCTTACCTTCTTCGTTTTTTATTCTTTCGTCGTTTATTGTTACTAAAATATCTTTTACAAACGGCTCATCATAGTTTTTCATTTTAGTTATGATTTCTTTTAAGTCAACGATTTCCCCTCGCCTTCTTCTTCCCTTCGCTTGGCTTCTTTGTTTTTAATTCTTTGGTCATTTATTCTTACTAAAATATCTTTAACAAACAGCTCATCATAATTTTTACTTTTAGTTAAGATTTCTTTTAATTCAACGATTTCCTTTCGCCTTATTCTTCCCTTCGCTTAGCTTCTTCATTTTTTATTCTTTCGTCATTTATTGTTACTAAAATATCTTTTATAAATGACTTATTATAATTTTTAATTATAGTTATGATTTCTCTTAAGTCAACGATTTTCCCCTTGTCTTCTTCTTCCCTTCGCTTATCTTCTTCTTCCCTTTGCTTAGCTTCTTCATTTTTAATTCTTTGGTCATTTATTGTTACTAAAATATCTTTGACAAACGGCTCATCATAGTTTTTACTTTTAGTTAAGATTTCTTTTAATTCAACGATTTCCTTTCGCTTAGCTTCTTCTTCCCTTTGCTTAGCTCCTTCGTTTTTTTATTCTTTCGTCATTTATTGTTACTAAAATATCTTTTATAAACGACTTATTATAATTTTTAATTATAGTTATGATTTCTCTTAAGTCAACGATTTCCCTTGTCTTCTTTTTCCCTTTGCTTAGTTTCTTTGTTATTAATTCTTTGGTCATTTATTCTTACTAAAATATCTTTAACAAGAAGCTCATCATAGTTTTTACTTTTAGTTAAGATTTCTTTTAATTCAACGATTTTGCTATCGGGAGGTACAGTTTCATTTAGTTCTAAGGCTAACGATATTAAATCACACTTTTTGTATTTCCCTAAAAAAACTCATCTTCTCATAATAATTCAAATACTATAAGTCTAGAATGTCAGTCACAGTTTAGTCTGACATTCTAGTCAGTCATATTTGTCAGTCAGTCACAGTTTTTACTTACACATGCACAAAAGTTAAAACAAAAGTTACCTTTTACGTTGACGTTGTTGCAAGTAGGTCCTTTATTCCCACTTGTTTAATTATCCCGCTTTTGAAATGTAGACTATTCTTCACTTTGGATAATCACACATCACAAGAAAACTTTTTAACAAACACAAAACAAATCATATATTTAGAATATTTTTCCGTTTGGTTTACCACGTGCGTTGGGCAGCCTGTAATCTTATCCAGCGTTCTGCGTCTAGATCACTCGACCACGCTGATCATTGCCATCTATCGGCGGTTTACACAATTACCAAAAAAATTTCGACAACAATATAATATATATACATATATATATACATATATATATATATATATATATATATATATATATATATATATACATATATATGCATATATATATGCATATATATATATATATATATATATATATATAATTATGTATAAATATACACATATGTATATATATGCATATATATGTATATATATACATATATATATATATACATATATATACTTGGATCACTGTATATAATTATATATACGTATTGTAAAATATATATGTATATATATATATATATATATATATATATATATATATATATATATATATATTTGTATATACAGCTTAATCTTATGTAAAGGGACCCATAGGTACTTTGCCTAATGGGTAATCTGATACTAGCTCTTTGACCGACAAACTGGACCCCTGTCTGGGCCGGTATTCGTCCCGTAATTGTAAAATAACTTCTTTATTTTTTTTAATTATTTTACACATTTAAATTATTTATAACTTGGAAATCAAGAACATAATTGTTTATTGCTTGTTTATTACATTTAATTGTGATATCAACGAATTGAAGGAAAATGCTTAAGATAAGAGTATATTTTATTTACCTAAGTAAGATTTTCTTTTTAAGAACTCGAGGACACTTGTTAAGCCGTGGATTTAGTTAACCATTTATATTATGAGAACACCATTTCACTGTCATCGCTGATTCTCAAAACAACACTGAGTCATTTAGAGAAGAGGCAAAACAGATTCCTCCAAGCTTGGTCAGCCATCTTTAAAGGTTTACTTTGGAGGACTTGAAAGATTTTAATCAATTTTACTTGCCCCATCTGTCATTAATGAACACGACGGATCTTTGGCCGACTCGGGCCCCGAACTCGCAAACCTACAGTTATCAGATCACTGCATTTGTTGATGAGTTCAGGGTTCCCACTCTTTTTTCAGAACAAAAACTTAGAACTTTTTAAGGGCTTTCTACGGACCAAAGTAACTTTTTATAAGGACCTACTTGAAATCAGGGTTGGAAAAAATCATGATTTTTCTAAAAAAAATCAGATTTATTTGATTTAAATCAGATTTTTTCGATTTAAATCAGATTTATTGGATTTTTTCAGAATTCTAATTTTAATTATAGTTGTGTTTTTATATTTTTTGCAACATACATGGAATAGTTTGTTATAAGCAGGGCTTCGAACCGTAATTTTTTTTTTGTTCCGGTTTTCGTTCCGGTTCAACTAAAAAATTAATATCGGTTCAGTTCCGGTTTTAGCTCCGCCAAAAATAATTGTTTTCGTTTCAGTTCCAAATGAATAATTTCATTTTATGTATATTCTTATTTGTACTAAAAATATAATTCTATCATAAACAAAAAATGTAATTCTATCAAAATTTAGAAGATTTTATTCTTTTTTTAATTGGTACACTATGTGAATTGATACAAACAGCAGGTACGATAAGAGCGGCGAGCATTGGCATTGTTATCCATTTTCAAAATCGCATTTGACAACTAGGTTCATGATTACCCACATTCGTCGTTTGACTCTCACATCGTGCACTTGGCCTTGCAATAATTATGTAAAAAATATATTATTTATTTAACATATGAAAATTGCCTCTAATTATTAATATATCTTCTAACGTGGTTTCACTGAGATTACTTCTGTTGTCTCGGAGAATAAATTTCAACACTAACTTGTGTAGCTGGAGCTGCCAAAACCACCATTGCAAACTTATACAAGTGCGTATATGTAATTATAAAGTTGACGTTAAATTAGAAAATATTGATAAGTTGGTAACAGTAACAAAATGACTGAAAGATATATCGAACCGAAATAAACCAATATTTTTTTCGGTTCAGTTCCGGTTTTCGTTCCGACCAAAATAACGGTTTTTTCCGGTTTTCGGTTTTCGGTTCAGTTCCGGTTCGAATCCCTGGTTATAAGTAACAACTTATCTATCTAGTATATTCTACACACTGATTACCTAAAATTAAATACATAAATTTTAATCTAAATACATTTTATTATTTTGCAATTGGATGGTGTAAACTAAAAGGTATGTAAATTTAAAGAACAAATTAAATATTCATTTAATGCAAACTATTTATTAAAAAAAAACAAAAAATTCACAATTACCTCAATATTTTTTAAGCAAAAAATTATGGATTTAACTGTTTCAATAAAAACACTAGTTTTGATGTCGTATCCACTCCTAATTGGTTACGAAGGTTATAATGAAAAATACCAAAAGAAGAAAACTGTCTTTCCATTCTAGCAAATAATGTGACGGCTGTTGTTATTTGGTAGACAAACTGGATTTCAATTTCCGTAATACATTCTTTACCCCCCAATTACATAAAATGAATTCCACTAGTCATAACTAGTCGTGCCTACCCCTACTACATACATTCTGATAACAACCCCTAAATTCTTAGCAAACATACTATCTATTTACACTTATTTACTTATTGGTATTTTTGTGCTGACTGATTCCCAATTCTACTGTCTTTGGAATATAGGTTTTAAAAGAAATAAAAAAAATTTATTTAAATCAATGATTTTTTTTAAATCAACTGATTTAAATCATGCCAACCCTGCTTAAAATACACGACATAACAGCATAAACCCTATCTCCTGAAGGACATATTTTAATGATTATGAACCAGACAAGGCAAATTCAATAAATGCCCTACAATATTACAAAATTAAGTTTTTAAAAATGCCTAAAAATTAATATAAGATAAATCTATATGACAAAACCTATTTTTGAAAATTGTACATCTAAAGTTTTTTGAGTGATCACACTAAAAATAAATTGTGAATGAAAACAATATTATAAACAGTACTTCCTGAGGGTTTTAAAATGACTGATATATATATATATATATATATATATATATATATATTTATATATATATATATATATATCTATATATATAATATATATATATACTAGCTGATGATACCCAGTGTTGTCTGGGACAGAAGAAAGTTTTAGACTTTTCTATTACATTCAGTGCAAGGAAAATTAAACTTCCATAAGTAACTGAAATATCTACAAAACCCCCATCCTCCATGCTTCGCTTAATTAAAATCTGTATGACTCTTAGCTACTAGCATATAGCCCATCATATGACGGGATTAGTAAAATTTTTAATATTCCAGAACTGTTAAGTACCCAATGAGGCAGGTAAAAAATGGTTTGTTTTTTGGCTGAGAATTATCTGGTTCACTCTCAATGATTTATTTATCGTCATACTCCTCTAGAGTCTCCCGATCCTGTAATGCAGTTTAGAATCACATTGAATTCATTTAGTCAAACCGTGTGGTTATGTATAATAAACAAACACACAAACGAACAAACTTCTTAATTTCCAAATATATATAAATTAAAAGTTAGATATTTATTAGTCCGTGAAATAGACTCCTAGACTTCTATGAAAATAATTTGTTGTTAATACCGGTGGTAAAAGTTTCATCGCAACAAAAAATAATCGATGATTAAATTTAAAATTATCACGTATGTACCTAATCTATTATTTAAGCCAAATATAAAAGAAAATCATTTACGTAATATCTAAGTTCAGTGGTAAAAGATATTAAAATAGTGTAGACGATATTTAAATAGTTTAAAATATGAAATGATTCAATGAGATGTTTAAAGGAATGACGTCACAATGTTAGAAAAAATTGTTACTTTTACCTCTTTATTAAGTGATAAATGGATAAATTTAATCGCCTGCTCTTAACCGGGGAAAATAGGGCTTGAAATAATGGCATTAAACTCTCGAAAAGGATGGAAGGGTTGGATTTCGAACGTTTTAAAGACGACAGTATTTTTTGCTGTGATATGTAGCCTATTTATACAAATTTATTTTAGAATAGGATCGATAGTTTAGTTGAAGATAAACTTTATTCGCTTTGAATGGATGCCTCTATCCATTCCAGGTCCAACCATTTCATAAATTTGCGGACAGATATCTTAGGCTATTATTATATAGGGGATTAGGAAAGGGCAGCTGACTGTATACTTTAAACCTTTTAAGTATACGAAAGATTATATATTTGTCATATAAGAAAACTGATAGGAAATCACATGAGACTGTGGATCTCATGGATGGAGAAATTGTTTACATTCCAATTTAAAAATTAAGGAGTTTTTAAGGACCTTTGACAAAAATTAAGTAGTTTTAAGGGCCCTTAAAAAGGAAAGCTAAAATTAAGGAGTTCTTAAGGATTTTTAAGGACCGTGGGAACCTTGGAGCTATCGGTACTCTTTTTGCGAAAGAATAACCTGAAATCTCACCTGGGACGCCAAAACCCACCTTCGTTTAAAAGGACGTAAAAGGGTTCCTTGACCAGACGGCCTTACCCCCGATCCTAAAAGTAATTAGCAATTAAGAAGCAATCTATACACAAATATAATTTAAAATATTGAAACGGAGTAATTTTGGAGGTAAAAATTTCAGGTTTATATAACAAATATAGATTGGATTAGTTTGGAGCATTACGGTCTACTGCTTTGCTAAACGAGGACCCAGGGTTCGAACAGTAATTTTTTTATTTCGGTTTCCGTTCAGTTAAACTAAATAAAATATATTGATTCATTTCCGGTTTTCGTTCTGCCAAACATTACAGTTTTCAGTTTAGTTCCGAATGAATAATTTTAATTTACGTATATTCCTATTTGTACTAAAAAATATAATTCTATCATAAAAAAATGTAATTCTATCAAAATTTAGGATATTTTATTCTTTTTTTAATTGGTACACCACGTTATTAATGGATACACGTCACGAACTACTGTAATGCCCTTCCCATTCATTTTCATGTTTACAACAGCCAATAGACAAACAATAAACTGCCCTTCTGTTTGAAACTAAAGCCAGAATTGTCATAATTTGAGAATTTGCCCTACTGCGTGAAATCGCCTTATTAACCAGCATGTACGATACGACGAGCATTGGCAATGTTATCCATCATCAAAATCATATTTGGCAACTAGGTTCAACTAAATTAAATTTGCCTTCTACAAGTAGTTTCATGCGAAACTGAAACAGAAAAATACCAGAGGACAGCCAAAAAGAAAACCGAGAAACAATATATAATTATATGGTCGTTAAATTAGAAAATATTGATAAGTTGGTTACAGTAACAAAATGACTGAAAATATATCGAACCGAAATAAACCGATATTTTTTTTTTTTTTTCGGTAAAGTTCCAGTTTTTGTTCTGACAAAAATAAATGTTTTTTTTCCGTTTTTCGGTTCGAAGCCCTATCGGGACCTGCTGCTTAAAAACGATTTCGAACATCTACGAACATCCATGCGAGCAATGAGATTCGAACCTACCATATATATCTCCGTCACCAAAGAGCAGTGTCCTACCAATTCGGCCAACAAAAAAATTGAGCTCCGTATTTTGTAAGAAGTTTACAACCAAACATAGGTAAATAAACTTGTTTCGACAGGATTCGACTGTTCGACTTCTGTTTTATTTGTGCTATTATATGTTAAAGATAACAACTGAGAACAAAACTGAATGTTTCATTTAGAAAATTCATGGCAATTAGAATAAGTATTTAGCTTTGTAAAATTTTTCATATAGCAAAATAAATATCTATGCACTTTTATGCAATTATACCTATAAACCTTTTTGCAAAAAAAAAAAAAAAAAAGTTCAGAGGGGGCAACAGTTTACATCTTTGCCCGGGGAGGCAAAACTGTTAGTCGTATTGTTACTAAACTTTTCTCATAACATTTTGTCTACTGAAAATATTGCATTATTATTTATAAAAATTCATTTAATGTTACTGAAAGCCTTTCTGATAACTAATTAAGCTTTATTGCCTTTTTTTTTTTTTGTTAATGTCAGAACTTATTAAGAACACATACTCTGTGATAAAATTAATATAATATTTAATTTAAATATTTTAAAAGTCAGGTAATAGCTTTAATATCTCTCGACGTCTTTTATATGTTAATCTGTGTTTAGTTTTGGAAGAAGCTTTTTGTTATATGATGCCAGTGTTTATCTATCAGGTGTGTGCATAGTTTTATTGGTAGCGGTTTAAAATAAATTACTATTTTTTAAAAGCAAAAAAGAACACACAAAATATCAACAGCTTATTTTTTTTCCGAGAACAATTTTTACATTCATTTTTATCACAACAAGAAAAAAGAAGTTGCCAAAAAACTAAAACAAAATACAAAACAGACGATATTATAAAATGAAATTAATTCCTTAAAATACGTGAAATACACATGTTAAATATTTATGAACCATTACAGTTTCCCCTTTAAATTCTACCATTTTTCTATTATGCTACTGTAAATGAGATGCAATAAATGTTCTTAGGAAAAGACAGTTAAAAATAGCTCCACGTGCCGTGGGGCGAATATAATATGTTTATCGCGGGAAAACATGATTTCAATCTAAAGTCATTAAACGAAGGTTATTTAAAAACAACAAAATAACAAAACATATGAAGATTAGAATTTGCACGAATACGATTTAGTTTTACAAACCAAGTGACAATTAAAAAAAATCTTCGGAAGAAATAAAAACAGAAAATAAAATATTGTTCTCACCAAAATATTCTAATCACTACTTTGGAATGGATTTATATCAATATTTCTCTTGATAATATCATGACATCACACCATTATTCCTACACCCGAAACTGAACACGCGCAAACCAGAAAAGTTACGGTTTAAACCGTAAAGTTATGGTTTAGGTTTGTAGATAAACATACGATCGTATTCTTTCATTTTTCTAGAATCAGAACGCAGCGCCACATCGAAATATTTCACTGTATTTCAGGGGAAATAGAAATACTTCCTTGAACCTTATAATAAATCAGGTGGTTTGAGAATTAGTTTCCTAATTTCATTTGCCTTTAGCATTTCGCAGTTTTTTTTGCAAGAAATTTCGTTCAAAGCAACTTTTAGCAGCCATCTGAAATTGACATTTGGTAACTTTTAGTTGCAGTGACCGCTTACAGATGGCAGCATCTTACTATCTATCCCTTTTGTATTATTATTAGTTTTTTGGTTTTGATAAAAGTTATAGGTCATTTGTGGTCATGTATTTACTTTTATGAGGCTGGTTGTAAAAAGGGGAAAACTCCAAATGGCAAAGGGCTTAACAAACGTGAATCTACAAAACGTGTTTTCAAATAATAAATATTTTTTCACACTATTTTATTTACATCCATTAAAGGCTTATAAGAAACATTATGAATGGATTTTCGAATATCCCTAAAATTATATGTTATAAATCTTGTTTGTAAAACACTTTTTTTTTTTTTTTTTTTTTTTTAAGAAAAACAATTTCTACAGTTTCTTGTGCATACTTGTGTATAAAACGAAAAGCTAAGCAACTTATAGTTTGTTTTATGCACGGTTTTATTTCAGTTAAAGGCAGACGAGGGAATAACACGCGAAAAACACTTCTGGATTACAGAGTTGGACCCCAGACCGAAAGACGCATAGAATTTTTCCAAAGCACAGGCAACTTAGCTAATTTAGCAATAAAAAGTAACTTAGATAGGATGGGAAAAACTAAGCCATTTGCCAGCAACAGCTGGAAAATGCAGCAAGTGGACAGAAAATTTGCATCTATTGCAAAGAAAGCTTTGAGAAATCGGTTGGAAGAATTTTAAGTCGCGGACACTCCTTTAATTGAGACATTTTGTGGCTGGGAAAATAGAATTGAAGGAATAAGAATGGGAGAAAGGAGAATTTTTAAGAGACATTAAAGTGTAATAATTTTTAAATTTAATCGTTGATTAAATTTAAAATTACCACATATGTACCTAATAAGACGATTTCACGTAGCAGAGCACATCTCAACTTATGACAATTCTGGCATTAGTTTCAAATGGAAGGGCAGTTTATTGTTTGTCTATAAGCTATTGTACAGATAAAAATGAATGGGAAGGGCATTATAGTAGTTTATGACATAGAACGAATTTACTCTATTTAAGCCAAATATAAAAGAAAATTATTTACATATTATCTTAGTTCAGTGATAAAACGTATGAAAATAATGCAGACGATATTTAAATAATTTAAAATAACTAATGATTCAGTGAGATGGTTAAAGGAATGACGTCATAATGCTAGAAAAAAAATGTTATTTTTACCTATTTATTATGTGATAAATTGATAAATTTAACTACCTGCTCTTAACCAGGGAAAATAGGTCTTGAAATAAGGGCGGCACTAAACGCTCGAAAAGGGGAATGGGGTGGATTTCGAACGTTTTAAAGACGACAGTATTTTTTACTGTGATGTGAAGCATATTTATAGCAATTTATTTTTGAATCGGATCGATAGTTTAGGAGAAGATAAACTTTACTCGCTTTGAATTTTGCTAACCCTAACACATCAAGACTCCAATATGAATGCCTCTATCCATTCCAAAAATTTTCAATAATTCAAAAAAAATATTCGAGTATTTTATTTTTCAGCACTCGAACCAAATCATTAAAACCTTCAAAATCTCTTCACACTCTGACTTCAATCGACATTCTGCATTTCGATTTTCTTTTTTTCCTACTGTTGCTTATTGCTTGTTTCATTCGAGATAACAATATTGGATAACGGATCGAATTATTGTCGGTACATTACAATTTATTATTGTTGTAATGTTTGTATGAGCAGAACTAATTTATTGAAAATTTTGTCTACATTGCATTCGCGTCAAATTGACGCATATCTGTAGAGATAGGTATACCACATAGAAATTTTCAACATTTCAACACTTTTAAAGAAAATAGACTTCCATACATTTTTACCTCATTCAATGGATAAAAGTCAATACAAGAGATAAAATAAAAATGCAAAAGGTTTTTGTAACTTTCCTTATAAAATTCGAAATGCGCTAAAATGATGCTTCCCGTAAACCTAGTGTTAACTAACTAGTAATCAATATTTAAAGATAAAAGTGTAAAAAAATAATTTAATATTAAAAACATTCATGCTTCATTTGATCTCTTTTTTCCTCTGGGACAGCATATGCTAGCAAATTTCGAACAGCAACAAAAATTATTTGGGGTTTACCACAACATGACGAACTGTATTAGCACATTGTATGCGGGACACGTACTAATACGTTTTCTGACGATT
>CM063500.1:103715859-103770859 GCA_032207245.1 Pardosa pseudoannulata | reverse complement strand
TTCAGGTTGTCCAATATTTTCTTATTGCTTGTAAGCGCGTACTATTTTCTGATTTTGTTTTTGCAAGTACTTGAAATTTTCTAGCTATCAAAATTAATTTTTATTTAAACCTGAAGGCTTATTTTATCGATTTAGATAGTTTAGTTATTTCAATTTGTCATAAATGTCTCTTCTACCTGGATTTACCAAAGGACAGTCAGACAACCTCGCGAAAATTGACAGCATGTCAATGTTTTCGTTCTTAGGGAAAAAAAAAAAAACTGATTTTATGAGAGCAGAAATACGGGGAATTAAAACCCAAAAGTATGTAAAATCATTTATATATTTATCCAATTTTACTTAACATGTATTAATATTTTATCCATGCTAATCACAGCTCTTCTGTTTGTAGACATAGACAAATCAAATAAGTATACTTATATCATATACACACATTTGTAGTAGCATCCCTTTTTATAAATAGAGATAGATGTAATATATTAAAATAAAAATTAGAGGAGGTATTTATTGTGAGACCGGGGCCTTTAGCCTTCATGTTGCAAAAAGTAGACCGTAGCGCTCCAAAACCAAACCAAACCTTGAGTATTTTAAATTTGATGAAAAGAAATTTAAAATTTTTAAAAGGCTTTACTTAATTATTTATGCTTTTTTAATTAGCAATACAGTTTTATTGCCTTTAACATTAATGTTAAATTAAAAAATGTATAAAGTTTCTGAAATTAAATTTAATTTTTAAAGTAATATCATTATAAGTATTTTAAAAATATTATATACTTTTTTTCAGATGAGTCACCAATTTAATCGAAAAATATCACTGTGAATTGATACACTTAAGAAAGTGTGCATCACTGAAGAAAATATTTATAATACCTTGAAAATACATAACCTTCCCCTCCCCCAAATTATTTATTAGACAATTATATGCTTTAGACTTTTGTATGTTTTACGATATTTATATGATTTATCAAACATTTATTGTAGTTGAACTCTGTGATAATACTCGAAAATGAGCAGTTTTAAAAGTTAAATAGCACTAGTTAAGGAACAGTCCTTTTAAAGGTGTATATGTATTTATATATACTTTAATTTTTCTAAACTATTAATATTTAAACAAAAGCAAGCATTTACTTATCGATAAATGGTCTTCACAAACCCGTAGAGATGATTTATATGATAATTTGGGGTTTAATTTCTCATCCCTTTTCATCGCATTTGTCCAGATTTTACGTGTATGTGGATATTTGGAAACGCTGAAAAATATGTTCTCATTGCAATTAGTTGCTGAGTTTTTATAGAGTGGCACAGTACAATATTTATAATATGATTTTTTAATGCCAGACATAATAAAAAAATTTCTATTATATGCGATAATTTACACAGAAAGAAATTTAAAAGTCATAGTTTTAAAAGAATAAAATATTAAATAACTTACGATTTGCAGCAGAAGATGAATGATCAAACTCGGCTGAAACCTTGTTTTTGAAACCTCAAAACCGTTTCGGCGACTGATACAGTGGCTGTTATCGCCGATAACGAATACCGGGTTTCGATTTGGAACAATACGTTGACGCACAAACAAAAGACAAATTCCTGCAAATGTTAGCAAAATTAATCAAATTTTACTGCTTGCATTATTAGGCAAACTGTCTTTTATCGCATTTCACTTTATCTTATCCATGGACTTGTGATTCGAGTTCAGGAGACGGACCATTTCCTGTCAACTCGAAACTAAAACTTTGTCCAGATCATTACACTTCTACATTGAAAATATTCTCCTGTAACTCGAGTTTTTATTATCTATATATATAAAAATGAATTTGTGTGTGTCTGTATGTACTCAATAGACTCAAAAACCATGCACCCAATCGCCGTGAAAATTTGGGAAATGTTTAGGTATATTCCTGGGAAGGTTTTTGTAAATTTTTAACGTTCGAAATCCATTCCTTCCCCCTTTTTCGAGCGTTTCATGTCATTATTCCAAGCATTATTTTCCTCGGTTAAAAAAGCAAACGATTAAATTTTTAATTTATCACATGATAACTAAGTGAAAGAAGCAATATTTCTAGCAATGTGACGTCATACACGTAATTGTTTTAAACACAGTTTTCCTAGGTTAAAAGCAGGCGATTAAAAATTTTAATTTACTAAATAATACATAGGTAAAAATGATATTTTTCTATCATTATGACGTCATTCCTTTAAATATTTCATTTATTCATTTCTTATTTTATAATCGTCTGCGTAGTATCAATTCGCTTTAATTTGGAAATTGAGATATAAAGTGATTCACATTCATTTCTATGTGACTCAAATTATAGCATTTTTTGTGAGAACTAATTTTAAATTTAATTCTTGGTTCATTTTTACTTTACAATGAAATATTTATCAACAATATTCTAACAACAAAAAGTACAAATTTCAGTGACTCTCATGGGCAAATAAAAAACTATCATTTTATATAGTTATCTTCATATTCATATATTTGACAATATGAATGTGTGTTTCTGTTTCATACTAAACTATGTGGTTTGCCATAAATTGCCTTAATTTTAGAAAACATTTATTACTACGAACAAAATTAGCACTTTTCCTGTCAAAACCTCTCCTCCCCATTCTATCACGTAATTTGGCAAGGTATATTAACTTTACTAATCAACGTACAGTAGTAATACAATTTAGGGTTAAACTTATATTTTACTATACAGTTTTGAGCAAATTTAATATAAGACACAAATTCGATGCAGATTTAATCGTTAGCATGTAAAAATATATTTTATTATTTTTATTTATAGATATTAAGAACAGTTTTCATTTTTATGTTTTTTTTTTTTTTTTAACAAATCTACCCGATATGTCATAGAGTAACTTCTTTGGACAGAAATCCTTGATACCGCCAAATGAACATATTCCACATTAATACATCTTGAATTCCCAGATTAAAATCCGACTGTGAGATCCAGGGATGTTATTTTGTCCATTCGTGTTCCGATATACCAATTAGTTCGGAAGATATTAACGAAAAACCAAACAAAATGGCATTTTAATTTTGCGACACGAGCTTTCCATTGTTGAGTTGGCGTCTAAATATGGCAGTGTTATTCATTGTTGGCATTAGTAACGCCAGATATTTGGAATACGGGAAACACAAAAACATATCTACGCTATTTAATTTCCAGTGTAAGTATATAAATATATGTTGGCATTTATATATATATATATATATATATATATATATATATATATGACTATTTTCTTATCTGCTAAACGCTAAACTCACTTTTGTCTATGAAATCACCTTTTTTTTATTTTATTTTCTTGGCGAGATTTTTATTTTCATTAATTAAAAATTGCCATGTTCTATCAAATTTGTTTTTATTTCGCAGTTTCCATTTATTAAATAAAAACTAACATATGGTTATAGGTTTTGTTATCTAAAACTCAACTACACTAGAGAAAAAATTTGGCAAGTGATATACAGGAACAAATAAGTTTTCATTTTAGAAATGGCAACTATGAAATGTTGAGATATAGTAGCCACTTTTGATTAAAGTTTAAAATGTGATTTCAAATAATATAATTGTTCTCGGTATTTTAGCCTTATATACTTATTTCGTTTTATCAATATTAGTTTATTATATTTATTTCATTTTGAATTCAATTGCTCCATTTTTATTTATCCAATTTTAAGACTTCACTCTGTACTTCACCTATTCTTAAATAACTTTGGCAACTTTCGGTATATTTCTTTTAATTAAGTGTTATAAAAATTGAAATCATTTAAGTAACTTCATTCTTATGATAACACTTTCAAATAAAATAATTTTTCTCGGCTTTTGACCTTTGTTCATTTTATCAATATTTGGTGTTTTTCTTTCATTGTCAATTTAATTGCGCCATTTTTTTTATCCAATTTTGAGACCACACTAACATCTATTCATAATTAGGCTTGGCAGAATTACTTAAAGAAGTCATTTCGGTCAATCGCATTCAGATATTCTAATTATTTCGAAATATATTATTTTAAAACCAACAAAAACACCGTTTTAATTATGTAGTACAGTCATTTTAACTGTTGAGTTGGCGTGACAAATAATGACCATATTTTCATTGTTGTCATCGTTTTCGCCAGATATTTGGTAATCGAATTGACATTAATGCAAAACAACTATCGCCTATCCTGCCAAATCGTTGTTTGTTTGGAAAATTTGAACTGCGGCACATTTTGGTATTTTTGTTAGTGATTTACTATATTCTTGAAGAATTTTTCAAGACCTTACCATTAAAATTCGAGTGTAAATAAATGCATTTATAAACATAAATACATTTGGATGCATTACTTCGCCCAATCTGCTAAATGCCTAAACTCTTTCCACCATTAAAATACCGTAATTACAATAAATTAAAAGTATATTAATTAATGTATGTACTGAGTGGTGCCATTTATTGCCTATAGTTACAACTATTTGTCATACGCAATAACTTTTTTTCTTTGAAATATCCCAGTATCAAAATCCTTTTATTTTTAATAGCTAAATTTTTTACTTTATCAAAATATGTAAATCTTGATTTTACTTTCTCATTTTTTTTAAGAAATTAGTATTTTTTCTATTATATGTTGGCGTGATTTTTATTTTCAATAATTACAAATTCGCCATGTTCTATCAAATTTGTTTTTATTTCACAATTGCCATTTTTTAAAGAAAAATTATCGTCATAAGTTTTTTTTGTTTAAAATTTAATTTTTATGTATGTAAAACATTAGTTCTAAGAGGCATCCAATCTCAGAAATAAATTATCCCATTCAGAAGAGTACATATATATTACTCTCCACAGCATTTTGAAATTTGACTCCTACATTAAAAAAAGTCGTGGAATTGGGAATTATTATGCAGAGGCTCACGGGTTGCACAATTCACTTACTGGACATTCAGCTATTAAAATAAACTGTTATAATCGTCAACAATCTGAAATATACGAGATTTGTTCAGCATTTCTATTAAAACGTCTTATTATCTTTAATAGTGGTTCTAAACCTTTCATCGAAATATTTTAAGATCCAGACCGAAGGCTGGGTGCGAAGCAGCTAGTCCCCTATATAATAATATCCTAAGTTATCTGTCCGTCTGTCCTCGAATTTATGAAGCGGTTGGACCTGGAATGGATAGAGGCATCCATATTGGATTCTTGATGAGTTAGGGTTAGAAAAATACAAAGCGAGTAGCGTTTATCTTCTCCTAAACTATCGATCCGATTCTAAATAAATTGCTATAAATATGCTTCATTTCACAGGGAAAAATACTGTCGTCTTTATAACCTTCTACCCCTTACCCCCTTTTCGAGTGTTTAGTGCCATTATTTCAAGCCCTATTTTCCCCGGTTAGGAGCAGGCGATTAAATTTATCAATTTATGACATAATAAATAGGTAAAAATAACATTTTTTTCTAGCATTATGGCGTCATTCCTTAAACCATCTCGTTTAATCATTTCTTATTTTAAACTATTTAAATATCGTCTACATTATTTCCATACGTTTTATAGCTGAACTTAGATATGAAGTAAATAATTTTCTTTTATATTTCGTTTAAATAATAGATTAGGTACATATGTGGTAATGATAAATTTAATCATCGTTCATTTTTTGTGGCAAGATAATTCTCAGCCAAAAAAACAAACCATTTTTTTACCTGCCTCAGAGGGTACTTTACAATTCTGGAAAATTAAAAATTTTACTGATCTCGTCATATTACGAGTTATATGATAGTATGAACTATATTCTTCCACTAATTATATACCTTTATATATAAAATTCTTCTGTCAGTGTGTTTGAAATAGAACTCTTCCTAAACCGCTGGACTGATTTTGATGAAATTTTGTGTACGTAATTAAGTTGATTCGAGAATGGTTTAGAACAGGGATGGACAAACCTTTTCGGCCTCGGTCCAAAAATCGAAAGAAAATAAATTTGGTGGGCCAAGATAAATTTTTCTAAAATTTTAAAAACAATATACAAGTACCTAACGGTTTAAATACGTTAATGAGAAGAATGAAATTGCGATTTGATTTTTTAAAGTTCCTCATACTGAGGTTCAAAGTGAAATGTACTGATTTTAAGGAACGATGCTACATGCTCATCTATCAGTCTACTTCTGAAATTATTCTTGCTAAGGTTCAAAGTTGAAAACAAAGTTGAAAATTTTACTAATCCCGTCGTATGATGGGCTATATGCTAGTTTATAATATAAATAGCAAGTTACTGTTCTTGACTAAACAGGGTCTCTTCACAGTTTTTGAAAGCCAATTTCATTTTCTTGAAATCTGGGGAGCTCCTTAACATAAATTCAAGACCTTACATAATTATGACTTCTTTAAAAAACTTTACTCATATTTTAAGCAGTCAATGTTTACTTATTGCTTATTAAAAAATAATCACGTATTTTAAGCAGAAAAAAATCTCATTTTTCTTTCCGATAAATTTGACATACTTGGTTATAATGTGGGGGAGGGGAAGATATACAAATTTTGAAGCTATAATTGGTCTTTTAGCAGGTTGTAGATTCTACCCAGGAAAAGTTAATGAAAATGGTTTTGAGGAAATAGAAGTAAGTACAATGTCAATGAGTGGCCCAAACCACTGGAAGTGACCAGAGAAGGACAAAATTTTGTATGACCCGGTAAACATCAAAAGTCTAAAAATCTACTACAAGTAGTACAAAGAATAATTGTTTTATTCTAAACCAGAGATGGACAAACTTTTTCGGCCGCGGGCCAAAAATCGAAAGAAAATACGTTTGGCGGGCCAAGATAATTTTTTTTTTTAATTTTAAAAACAATATACAAGTACCTAACGATTTAAATACGTTAATGAGATGAATGAAATTTCGATTTCATTTCTAAAAGTTCCTTATACTGAGGGTTGAAGTGAGATGTACTGATTTTAAGGAACGATGCTAAATGCTCATCTGTCTATGCTACTTCTGAAATTATTCTTTCTAAGGTTCAAAGTTGAAAACACTTGTTCACATGTAAGAAGCAAATATACCGATGATCTTCTGGACGAGAGATAATAAATTAGGGATATAATATTTAAGAAAAGTAGAAAAGGATATATAATGTATAAATATATATTTCTTTTAATTTGCCTCGGACTGGCAACTTAAAATTCTATCCGCGGGCCATATAAAAACTTCCGGCTACCGGAGTTGTCACATCCCTGGTCTAAACTATACACTGATTCAAGAGAAGAATTAATATTTAAAAATTTATATTATCTATAAACTACTGTAAAATAAATAGTAATTTTAAATTACTTTATAAATTATCATTAATAATTCAAGTGTAGTACTGATATATATAAATTACACTTGCATAATTATCATTAATTATTCAAGCGTAATTAATATTTATCAGTTTCATAATAGCTTTCAAGTTTTGAAAAAGGAAAAATGAAAAGTTAATAAAATTTTCACTTTTGGGTTTAAATTTAAGCATGTTTTGTGTTTCATTACACTTAACACTAACATCTATATAAGTTATTTTAAGCAGTCAATGTTTACTTATTGCTTATTAAAAAATAATCACGTATTTTAAGCAGAAAAAAATCTCATTTTTCTTTCCGATAAATTTGACATACTTGGTTATAATGTGGGGGAGGGGAAGATATACAAATTTTGAAGCTATAATTGGTCTTTTAGCAGGTTGTAGATTCTACCCAGGAAAAGTTAATGAAAATGGTTTTGAGGAAATAGAAGTAAGTACAATGTCAATGAGTGGCCCAAACCACTGGAAGTGACCAGAGAAGGACAAAATTTTGTATGACCCGGTAAACATCAAAAGTCTAA
Source organism: Pardosa pseudoannulata (assembly GCA_032207245.1). NCBI lineage: Eukaryota > Metazoa > Arthropoda > Arachnida > Araneae > Lycosidae > Pardosa > Pardosa pseudoannulata. The sequence continues at coordinate 103,763,020 of CM063500.1, read as the reverse complement.
AAATCTACTACAAGTAGTACAAAGAATAATTGTTTTATTCTAAACCAGAGATGGACAAACTTTTTCGGCCGCGGGCCAAAAATCGAAAGAAAATACGTTTGGCGGGCCAAGATAATTTTTTTTTTAATTTTAAAAACAATATACAAGTACCTAACGATTTAAATACGTTAATGAGATGAATGAAATTTCGATTTCATTTCTAAAAGTTCCTTATACTGAGGGTTGAAGTGAGATGTACTGATTTTAAGGAACGATGCTAAATGCTCATCTGTCTATGCTACTTCTGAAATTATTCTTTCTAAGGTTCAAAGTTGAAAACACTTGTTCACATGTAAGAAGCAAATATACCGATGATCTTCTGGACGAGAGATAATAAATTAGGGATATAATATTTAAGAAAAGTAGAAAAGGATATATAATGTATAAATATATATTTCTTTTAATTTGCCTCGGACTGGCAACTTAAAATTCTATCCGCGGGCCATATAAAACCTTCTGGCGGCCGGAGTTGTCCCATGCCTGGTCTAAACTATACACTGATTCAAGAGAAGAATTAATACTTAAAAATTTATATTATCTATAATCTAGTATAAAATAAATAGTAATTTTAAATTACTTTTTCAATTATCATTAATAATTCAAGTGTAGTACTGATAAATATTAATTACACTTGCATAATTATCATTAATTATTCAAGCGTAATTAATATTTATCAGTTTCATAATAGCTTTCAAGTTATGAAAAAGGATAAATGAAGAGTTAATAAAATTTTCACTTTTGGGTTTAAATTTAAGGATGTTTTGTGTTTCATTACACTTAACACTAACATCTATATAGGTTATATACATTGTATAATGCTTGCTACTTCCTGAAAAATATTTTCATATAAAATTTTTCCTATTTTATCCTGAGAACTAACCTTATTGCTTATATTCCGTATTGAAATATAATGTATAAATGTATATTTCTTTTAATTTGCCTAGGACCGGCAGCTTAAATTCTATCCGCGGGCCGTAGTTTGTCCATCCCGGGTTTAGATTCACAATTTTGTCCGATAGAAATTTTTTTCTTTTATTAAAAATCCAGAATTGCTGGCTTATTGAGATTATTATAATGCCGATCGAAACCCTTCACTGCCAACGTATCTGTGTCGCAGTGGTCAGCGCAACGGGCTTCAGTACGAGAAGTCCCAGAATCGGATCCTCGTACAGGCGTTGTGAACATTTTAATTTAATCTAATTAAGTTTGTAATGACTGTACGCATAGTGTCATCAATTATATTTAAAATAATTTTTTTTCTTAGTTTTCCATCAAAACGGTATATACACCCAATTTATAATTTAATGTCTGTATGTGTGTGTTTGTGTGTAAAGAAAAATAAACTAGATTGGGAAACTAATGTATGAATTTTATATAAAACTGCAAAGGTGGCCCGAGAAAATTCCCAGGGGTTTTCAAATCTTACGCCAAGGTAAAAAATTCACGCGTCACTTTGCTTTCCCCTTTTTAACCCCTAACCTAAATTGACCACTGGGGCTACAGTTCAGACCCTCAGAGAAGGGGTCTGACCAATTATAACTCTACATTGCCCTGGCGGACAATTAAGGAAATTTTCAAACAAAAAGGTGATGCACGCTGTCGAGGCAGATTTTCCCACAGATTTTGACTGAGATATTAAATGCTCATTATTTACTTGATCTAAATATTTTAACTAAATTTTAATTAGTTTAGGTTAAATGTCTATGTGAATCACTCATACACTTTTCTACTTGTTACCACAGCCATTTATCTCAGTACGTTTTAACATATACTGACACAAAATCTTTTACCTTAAATTAAATTAGAAACAACTCTACTAAAACATACGAGAAGTAATGCGCTTTTTTCAGTTTGATGTAAATATTTTAAATACTTTACCTCAGTTAAAATCCTCTTTGGTTAAATGTTTTACTTCATTCTAGCTGACCCCTCAGTATGTCCCGTTCCTATAATGAAGTGGAAACCAGTCCTCCAAAGTTCTGTTAATAAAGGTCTTTAACTAAAACAGTGTCATTTTTATGGGCCATGACTGCAACCACCCATCGTGAAGTTCGTCTTACTACACACACACACACACACACACACACACACACACATATATATATATATATATATATATATATATATATATGTGTATGTATGTATGTATGTATGTATGTATGTGTGTGTAATATATCAAAATTATTACACTTAAAATATCTCTCTAATTTTCTCGTTTTCCCCTTCTCAGTCTGTCATATCTATTTTTCTAGCCACGTAATATCTAATTTAAAGGAGTGTTCTATGACTTAAAATTCTTTTTGGCAGTTTCCCAAAGCTAATTATGAAATAAATGCTAAATTTCTGTCCACTTGCCTCATTTTTCGTCTGTCCCAAAAAAATGGTTCACTTTTCCAATGATCTAAGCTCCTTTCTGACTGTTAGCAAAGCTGACTAAGTTGAAAAGAATTCGACTCATTTCTCGCTGTGGGGCGACCTTTGTAGTAGAAAAGCGTTTTCGTGTATCAGTCTATGCTCTGCTCTTGTAGGAGAAAAATGTCTTTTCTTAATCCATAATAAAAGTTAAGTTCGACCAAGAACTCCGCTGCTTCTTTGTAATGGAGCCACTACTGCGTTTTTCTTCGGCACACTCAGTGCCTAGTAAGTCCAGGAAATTAAAAATAATAGGTGCTTAATGTGATCGGTGGATATAAATTCCCGTAAATACGTTACATATACAGGGTGTTTCAAAAATGACCGGTATATGTAAAAAATCAATAAAAAATAAACGGACAGTGATAGAAATACACAGTTTATTGCAATGTGCTGGGAACAATAGCAAATTTTCAGGCAGACAAACTTTCAAAATTAGTTACAATATTCCACAACAGATGGTGCTGCAGTCTGGAAAAATCTAAACTACGATATTTGTCTGTGAGGACTCTTAAAAAACCAGGTGTACCGCCACTATCCAGAAACAACTGAATAACTGGAGCAGTACATCTGTTCTGCATGTGAAGCCATCCCGCCTGAGACGTTTACACGGGTTTCTGATAATTTCGTTCTGAGAATACGCCATATTATTGTTGCGCATGGTGGATATCTGGAAAATATCGTAGTTTAGATTTTTCCAGACTGCAGCGTCATCTGTTGTGGAACATTGTAACTAATTTTGAAAGTTTGTCTGCCTAAAAATTTAATATTGTCCCAAGCATATTGCAATAAATTGTATATTTCTATTGTAATGACCCGTTACATGACCCTAAAGAAAGAGGAGCGGAAGGTGACCTTTTGCCGAGGACAATTACGGTTAGCGGCAGGTAGAAACGAGTGGTCTAACAATGCACGTTGTGTACTAGGTCCCGGACTTAATTGAAACCTGTCCGTAGGCTGGAGCCAGCGCTTCTGAGACTTTGTGAGACTGTTGAGTGGAAAGACTCGGTGAAACGATTGTAAATAATTACAATGTCACATGTGCGCCCATTAGCGGTAGCGAAAAAGGCAATTAAGTTGTTTGGGTCGGCTGATTTAAAGACGGCTTTTTCGGCCACATATGGAAACGAAACAGCTGATTCAGGCGAGAAGTGACCGCAAGATTGCATCATCCTGGTTCTAGAAGTTTCCAGAAGAATCGGGTGAAGGGAACCGGGACCGCTATAAAAGAAGAGTGACGGAGCCAAGACGGGGCTTTTTCTTGAGAATTGCTTTTGGAGCTCGAGAGGAGTACGCTCGTCTCTCTGATTTCCGGAGTTTGCTTGTTTAGAGATCGCCAGCGTCTCTGTTTGCTAAGAAGTCGACCTTCGTCTTGGGAATCCCATTCCTGTTATTTTACTATTTTTTTTTTACTTCGTGCATAGAAGTGGGTAGCTGAGAGTCACCCTTGCTCTCATTTTGGATCGTCTTGCATCCCGAGTTTCCTTCACGAACCCCAGCGTGATACGCACTCTGAGCTTTCGAACCTTGATGTGAAAGCCGACTGTACTAATCGTCAGCCCGGTGGTGATAGAGTCAGCGTTTATTACCGGCACTAATTAGCGAACTGTTCCAGTGATTTAGAAGCCCTAGCCACCCTGTACCCACGCATCCTTATTGTGTAAATGTTATCTCAGCACGAGATGCCTGAATATTTAGAAATCTACTGAACCTGTACATAGCTGTACATAATTTATTCACCTGAATAAAATATTTAGTCTAGATTAAACAGTTTTCTAGCCTGTTTCATTGATGGCTTCGCCCACCATATCTCCAGTACGTTACACTATCACTGTCCGTTTAGATTTTATTGATTTTTCAAATATACCGGTCACTTTTGAAACACGCTGTATATTTTGTGACATAATGGAGAATTGGTAGACAAGGCCATTAAGGATACAGGCAGAATATCTATTTAATCTTGATTAAATGATTGATTCATGAGAATAATTTATGTACATCTATATACAGAATTAATTAAATGCAATATATATATATATATATATATATATATATATATAAATGAATTAGTGTCTGTCTGTCTGTACTCGATAGACTCAAAAACCATACATCCAATCTCCGTGAAAATTTGGGAAATTAGTAGGTATATCCCTAGGAAGGTTTTTAAAAATTTTTAACTTTCGAAATCCATTCCTTCCCCCTTTTTTGAGCTTTTCATGTCATTATTCCAAGCATTATTTTCACCGGTTAAACGCAAACAATTAACTTAGATCTAACGATTAGGAATAATTTCTAGCAATGTGACGTCATTTCGTTTGTAAAATGTAATTGTTTTTAGCGCCGTTTTCCTCAGTTAAAAGCAGGAGATTAAAATTTTCCATTTACCACATAATAAAACGAGTGGATCTACGAATGGATCGGGACAGCCAATTTTGGGTGTTTACACTTCTGGTAGAAAATTGGCTCACTAGCGCCATCTATTCACTAATATAATAACTAAAACTACTCAATTAATTGAACAGTTATTTTATTATTTTATTTGCATTTATGACAATATTTTCAGTGAATTTTCTCCTTCTTATTTGAGTTTTATTTAATTTTTTACTTTTATTTTTGTTAGTTTTTCTTGTTTTAAGTTTATTAAATTAGTTTCTGTTAAGAAATGAGCTGGAGAAGTGTAGTATTTCTAATATTTTATTGTAATAAATCTTTTAATTTTAATATTGATTATTATTTTTATAATTTAATATTTTATTTTATTTCTAATTTTTTTTTATATTTTTGACAATTTTTAAAATTGATTTCTATTTTTAACTGTCAATTTTTTTTATATCTTTGTTAATTATTTTAAAATCAAATTTTGCTATTATAAACTTTATACCTCAAGCTGTCTATAGTGGGCAGTAAACAGCCTGGTTTTTAAAGATAAAAACATTGTTCTGAAAAAATATCATAACAATATAATAATTTAGAAACTTACACTTTTCTTTCAAAGAATATAAGTTTAAATTTTACTATTCCTCTAAAAAGTATACAGCAATATTGAATAATTATTTCACTTAATAAAGAGTAAAAGAAATTTTTTCTTGAATATTCTTTGATAAAAAAAATATAAGCTTCTAAAGTACTATATTGAAGTATATTTCAATGAGTAATTTTTTCATGCTTGAATCAGGTTCTTTACTGTCCATTACAATAAACTGAGAAGCAAGCAATTTTCTACCGGAAGTGTAAACACCCAAAATTCCACACGAGTGGATCGGGACAGCCTATTTTGGTGCTACAGTTTCAGGGAGAAATTGCTTGCTTTACTTACGCCATCTATTCACTAATATATTAAATAAAACTATTCAAGTAATTTTGTAGGATCTTGTGCAGTTTTTGTATTATTTTATTTACATTTTTGGCAATATTTTAAGCTAATTTTCTATTTTCTCCTTTTTATATTTTGTAGCTTGAATTTTAAATTTCTTATTTTCATTTTTATTAGTTTTTGTCGTTTCAACTTCAAAAGATTAATTTGAGAAGTGTTTTCATCATTTCTAATATTTTATTTACATTTTTGACAATTTTTAAAATTAATTTTTATTTTTAACTGTCAATTTATTATTTTTTTATTATTTCAAGTTTTTAAAATCAGTTTTTACAATTATAAACTTTATACCTCAAATTATTTATAAGGGGCAGTAAACAGCCTGATTTTTAAAGATAAAATCATTGGACTGAAAAAATGTTATTTATTAGAGTAGTTTAGAAATTTACATTTTTTTAACAAAGAGTATTCATAAGTTTAAATTTTACTATTCCTCTCAAAAGTATACGGCAATACTGAATAGTTATTTCCCTTAGTAAAGAGTAAAAAAGAATTCTTGTTGAATATTCCTTTGATAGAAAATTATGTACTTCTAAATTACTATATACAATGATATTTCAATGAGTAATTTTCTTCATGCTTAAGTCAGGCTATTTACTGTCCATTACAATAAAGTGAGAACAAACATTATTGTCTGAATAATGCAATGGGATTGCATGTTTTTACCAGTTATTGTTAATGATTTTAAAAAGTGAAAGACCATACAAATAAAAACAAATAAATCTTATTTATTAGAGCGGCAATAGGTGTGAGTAAATTCTGTATTGAATTATGTAATTTCTGTTTTATTCAACACTAAACCTTCTTTAATATTTATAATCTCTGCTACAGTTGATTTTTTTTAAATGCTTCCACTGCATTTTTTCTTTCGAGTGGAGAAATATTTTCTTTGTTTTTTCATTTTCTATTTATCATTTATAGTTGTAGAAGGTTCCCTATTAACCTTCCATTATTTAACACGGTGTATTAAGAATCCTCGACACGAGCTCACGATTACTTAAATAGGTTTAGTTAATATATTGGTAAATAGATGGCGCCAATGAATAAAGTAATTTTCCTCTGAAACTAGCACTAAAATTGGCTGTTCCGATCCACTCCATCCGCTAACTTATATCGATTTAACAAAACAACGTTTGTAGCTGAATCGAACCAGGAAATAAAACCATGTTTTTTAATATAAAGAATTGGCAACTGCTGTGCATAATTATGAACTTGTTCAATATTTTATTTATATTTATCTAAGGATAAAAGTTACTCTACAATTATTTCGGAATTCTTTTACAGTAAATAGATGGATTTAAGAATGGGGAAGGGGAACTTTAAACTTTTAAACGTATCGTACCTGGAATTTATATGCGGTTTGTTAAGAATTTAACTAAATATCAGTCAAAATAGGCTTATATGATTTTAATGAAATATTATTACAATGTGTTAAACTGTTTTTATAATAAATATATATGCTTGTATTTCTTTCAGAGTATGGTTTTGTTTACATTTAATTAAAAACTGCCGTATGTAAAACTAGTGTGTATCTTTCAAATGAATAAATATTTCAGAATTCTCTTTATAAATAAATACCGAGTAAAAGGAAACTTAGCCAATAAATTGTAATAATAATTTCTTTTATAGCACTATTTAATAAAATGTCTTTTCTGTGTAAATCAGGAATTTAACTAAAAAATTTAAATATATCAAAAGGGATTTTAACATGATCTTTAAATCTGTAGCTGATTTATAAACCAATTACCTTTCAATTTAGGATTTAAAGTATTTTGTAAATAGTCAAATCAAAGTTTGATTGCTTCTTGTGTGCCATTGAACATTTTTAAAATAAAAATGTTTCTATTTTTAAAATATTTAGTATATTAGTGGTACATAAAAAGTAATCAAATACAAGTTTCATACTCTTGCTCAAACTTTATATTTATTTATTTACTGAAATATATTGCTCAAAATTATGTATGGACTTATATATATATAATTTTAAATACTATATAATTTTTAAATAATAATTGGTTTTAAATATTTATAATTGGTTCAGTCCAGTTTGAGTTTCACCTCCACTTTCCCGCCAAAACTAAATCTTGGATATAGCCCTGACTAAAAAAAATAAATAAAATAAACTAATAAAATTAGTAGCAATAATCTTGCATTTCCCATATGACTTAAAAAGATATTTATATTCCAACTATTCTACATAGGATAATGATATCAAATTGAATTTATTGTGCTTATTATTAAGGAAAAATTTATAAAATATAGTACTTAAATGCCTCAGGATACTGTTATATTTATAAAGCTAAACAGAAAAGTAGTATAAGAAATCTCAAAACATTAAAATATATCTAATTCTTTTTCACTTTAATAAGATTTAGAAAAATTTCTTTTTTTTTTAAAAAAAAAAAGGTATATTTCAACTGAAAAGCAATCCTTAAAAAGCTTTATTATTTTTATGTTATGCTGTAAAACATTTATAGTAAGTAATAGAAAACTTATTCAGGTAGTACTACTGATATTAACCTCTTGCTTTATGAATCGAGCAACAATTGTGTGTGCCACTTTTGATGAAAGCTTTTCTCATGCATTGTGACCAGAAGCATAGTCTTCCGGAATATGGGTATTTCAACAACCGCTCTTTTAGACTAATTCATTTGAATATTTGGTTTCCTAACTTATGTCATTGTAATACACAAGGCAAAGTACACTTTCATTTCATCGCAATTTACAGGAACTCAAATCTCATCAATCTTTCTTTTTCTTCTTTCATCGCTTATACATTGCTCTGCATAGCAATTTGTTTCAATTACAACAATTTCCCAAAACTTTTTGTCAAATATTGCATAAAAAAAGTAACTTTCCACAGTTTCCATTTAACTCACCTGTAGACATTACTTTTGTGCCAGGAGTTTCTGTATACTTCCATATTATTATTTTTTGATTGCCAAACCCATTATTCTGATAACTGATTCCTGATATTTTCTTCTTCATTAGTATCACTTTCATCACTAACTAAATTTTGCACACTTTTTTTTACAGGCCAAACTACAATGGTATCTTTAGATGTATCCAAATCGGTATCTGTTTCAGTTTCAAAGGTGTAATCAGGACACTTTCCGTTATTAGTATCAATTTTTCTTTTTGCCATTAAGTTAAATTTTTAAATTTTTTTAAGAATTTTTTAAGCACCAACCGTTAATTATTTATTGCATATACACAGTTTCCGTGCACCTGGAAAGTCAGGGAAAATCATAGATTTATACAATGGATCAATTTTGTCATGGAAAGTCATGGATCCGCTAAACTACCAGTTTAAAAAAATGCACTGAATTATTTAATTCTATTTTTACTTGTCATTTAGCTGAAGTTACTGAGTTTGGTATTTATGTATTATCCTATTGATCCTATTGCCAAGTAAAATTCGTTCACCAAGGAAACTCAAAGCAAGAAAGCTTAATGGGTGGATAAATGTATTTTATTCTGGTTTTTTCTTAAATTGTAGATTAAAATATTATTAATATAAAATTTTTTTAATAAAAATTAAGATTTTTGTAGAAAATATAAGTTTAGGGCTATTGTATATAAACATTATAAGGTTATCATGTTTGGCTATTATTCATGGTCATCCCGATAATACCTAAGTACCCTGAATTCAAATTGAAAACATTTTGATTGAAAAATTGCTATATGATCAAACTTAAGTTTGTAGATACAACAATTTATTTTTATGTATGTGAGTTTACTAACACTTATAAAGTAAGTTTATAGTTTTTTTTTATGATAAAATTCCTGTCATTTCTCTAAAAGCATATATTTTATTTGTATGTATATCAGAAGTTTTGTTCATATATACTTTAACAAAAGCTTTTTACAGTCATGGAAAATGATCTGTTAAAATCAGGGAAAGTCATGGATTTGAAAAAATTTATTTTGGCAGATACCCTGCATATAATATAATACTCTATTGCAATTATGCCTAAGAATAAATGACCAACTATTATATTGCAACTATAACAAACAATAACGCAAAAACAAAATCTTTATCGCCTAAAAACAGTAACATGTCTGACACAAGCTTTTCACTTTTGGCCAGAAAGAATCATCACATATCTGGCACGAGCTTTTCACTTTTGGCCAGAAAGAATCATCATGTGTCTGACACAAGCTTTTCACTTTTGGCCAAAAAAGAATCACCATGTGTCTGACACGAACTTTTCACTTTTGGCCAGACAGAATCATCACGTGTGTGATATGAGGTTTTCATTTTAGCACAGAAGTACAATCATGTCTCCCATACGTTGGTTTAAGGCAAAGAGTTAATAAGAATTATGTGTTTCCAAGACTAGATAAATTAAACATTGTCAATTTTTTCATGACTATGTTTTAAAATCCTTAAATAATGAAGGAAAAGAAAAAAATAAACTAGTATTACAATGAAAATTCAATATGATTATAATATATGCAATGAACCTGTTAACATTTAAGATTTCCACACATACATAGAATTTATTTTAAGTACATTACATAGGTAATCCAGTAATATATTCTGTCAGATTCCACAATACTGATTTTATTTGGAAGGGTGGGTAAATTTGTATATAAAATAATTTTAAATGTCAAATTTTAACACATTCCCTGCCAAACACACTGTCATGAGGGCATTTTCACGTATGTTGATCACTCCTAAGTGCATGATCGGCAGTGAATGTGTTAAACTTGATTACTCATACTGACAAAATTATAAAAATAGAATTTTAGAAAGGGAGATTTCTTTGAAAGATATAAATTCATATGACAATTTTAATTTTAAATATTTTATATCTATTATAAAATATATTTTATATGTACATATACATAGGATTACAAATAAAAATAAACATACATATGACAATAAAACAAATGTTTCTTTGACAGGTACAAAGTAAAACAGCAGGAAAATAAACACTAACAATAGTACATAATACATAAAAAATTAATACCAAAAAGGTGTTGATCTAAGTCAGGGACGGGAAAACTATGGTCCATCGGAAGATTTTATCCGGCCCACGGATTGAATTTTAAGTTGCTGGTCCGAGGCAAATTAGAAGAAATATATATTTATACATTATATAGCCATCTCCTTTTCTACTTTGCTTAAATATTATATCCCAAATTTATTATCTCATGCCTAGAATATTTGCTTCTTATATGTGAACAAGTGTGTTCAACTTTAAACCTTAGAAAGAATAATTTCAAAAGTAGACTGACAGATGAGCATTGAGCATCGTTCCTTAAAATCAGTACATCTCACTTCGAACATCAGATTAACACTAGATTGCCCGAGATTTCTTGTATACTTATATTGGCCAAAAACAGTCAAAATGACTGCATTGTGAAAAAATAACAAATATGTAAAGAAATTTGTTTAAAATTAATTTTTAATAAAGGAGGGCAGAAGTAACTACAATTATTCATAAACCCATTTATATGTTATAGAAAAAGTCACCAAATTCTAAGAAATTGTGTCATTATATTTCATAATTGTTTTTCTAATTGAAATTAAAAAACAGTCAAAATGACTGCCTTGGGCAATCTAGTGTTAAGGAACTTTTAAAAATGAAATCGCAATTTCATTCATCTCATTAACATATTTAAACCGTAAGGTACTTGTATATTGTTTTTTAAATTTTAGAAAAATTTATCTTGACCTGCCAAACTTATTATCTTTCGATTTTTGGCCTGTGGCCAAAAAAGTTTGTCCATCCCTGGTCTAAGTAATCTGAGAAAATGCATTCTTTGGCATTGGGTCCCTGTTAGGAGTTTGCCTTGGGGCCTGCTCATAATGGGAAAGAAAGGCCCTTGTTTATCTGTTCTTTTTACTGTGAATACTTGAGATTGTACATAGTTCTGTAGTTAAAGTCCTTTTGACTGGTGATTAATAATAAAAAACGTGAATCATTCAAGAATTGGGAAATTTTATATAGTGATCTGATGGGAAGACATATTGAAAGTTTTAAAAAATCAGTTTTTTTTTTTTTAATTAAATAGATACTTTGAAATGTTACAGATTCATTTTCCTAAAATTTCTGTTGAAACAGAGCACTGAATATATGTGAGAACATTCAAGAATGAATGTATGCAAGAACACAAACAAAAATATGCAGCTGTCCCTTTAACTCTAGCCATCTATTTATTTGTTTATACTAGGATTTCTGATATTTTGCGACTTTTCTTCATCCATATGGGCACTTTCTTGGTGTTCATTCATGATTCTTTATTTTGTGAGTCTTTTAGCACTTTTTTAAGTTCTTTATACCTATTATCTAAAAGCTGTCTAACTCTTAGAATACATTTATTCTAATCATGTTTGTCTATTGTTTAATTTTATGCTTTAATTTCTTTATAATGATTTTAGTTTATTTTTAGTTTGTAAGTTAAAGTATAAAAGTACAGAAATCTGTGTGGGCAGCTTTTTTTATACCACCAAAAAACTGCCTACACAACCTACACAGGGCCAATTTTTGTCCACAAAAAGAAATTTTTTTTCACATATTAAAAAAGAAGATTTTCTAAATAAGTTTACCATCACTCAAATATTTCAGTTGCTGTTATAGACTACATCAGTGGTCGGCAAACTTATTAGCCAAAGAGCCAAATATGAACATTACAACAATTTTTTAAAAAATTGGGAGCCAAATCTGCCTGTTTAGTAAACTTTTATTCCACTAAATAAGTAGTACACTAAATAAAACTAAATTTCATACTTTATAAATATTTATTAGGGATAGTTGTCAATGGTAGATAAGACAAAACTGTTCACACTGCAACTGCTAGTCTGTCATACCAATTTTACTCCCCACTACTTTAGAAAAAGTATGCGTGTGCATGCTTGTAGTACCTTTCTATCACACCGTAGTACACCGAAAACATACGTACAATTTCAGCAGGTAGCTTGTACATGGTTTGTGTTTACGTTTAAGAAAACTAATAAAATTAAACTCAATGTTCATTATGTATTTTTACAACAATATAAAATTTTAATTACCTATCTTAACTTAAACAAAAAATTATACATGTTCTCGATTTATAGAAAAATTTTAATTTATCAAAATAAGATGTAAAAGTTTTTTTTTTTTTTTTTAAAGGAAAATATGCCGCTTTCCGTCAGAGCAACATTTAAAAAGCCAAAAATCCACATGTGGCTCTGGAGCCACACTTTGCCGACCACTGGACTACATAAAAGATAGATCTGAAGATTTATCCATGTTATCATAATTAAAAAAATTAAGTGGACATATCCAAAACTCCGAAGGGGAATTTAAATCTCTAATATGGAAACTTTCACCCAGAACTGTATGGTTAATAAAACTGTACTGTGTTTTAATAAGGTTCAATGTGGATGCATTAATATTATGAGATAAATGAGCTTAGAAATAGATAAAAAATTACTGCTTGTTTGCTTTTGAAACTTATACATGCCAATGACTTATACCAGGTCAACTTGAGATAACACAAAGAGTTAAGATACAAATGAGCAAAGACTTACAGTTTTGCAGACTTTTTTTATTTACAAATTTAATTTTGAACAATCTGGTGACGCAAATAAAATATATTCAATCGCAATATGGAGATGCTGTAAACCGCTGAAATATAGAAGCAACACCCGCTGATGACGCTATCTTCAGACGGACAAAAAAAAAAGTTGAGCATTCCCTGCCTCTGTTGAAGTTCCCTTCACTTCATCTTTCCTCTGAAGGGGCCTTCAAATCTGCTAAGTGAAAAATCCAAAAGCTGCTGTTGCTAAAGCCAAAGACGACTGACCCATGTTAGCTACCCCTCTTGTCCAATGGGGTTGAAGGGGGGTCACTAACATCACTCTTGTCCCTCGGTCAGTCTCCCTCACTAGCGTTGTCCATCAATGTAACTCACTGTTGCATTCCCTCAGTATAATTTTTTTTTTTTTTTTTTTTTTTTTTTTTTTTTGACAGGGATGAACTGAATAATTGAGGCAGCTGGTGAAACTAAACTTGCAGTAACATAAAAAAAACTAAAAAAGTAAACAGATAAAGCAGAATGGAGAGCAAAATAGCAACTGATTGTTATGCAACATACAGGGTCTGTTCTTGTACCACGAAAATATTAATTAGATACTTAATCTTTATTGCTTTAACATTTACTTTTACAGTCAAAAATCAACTTTTTAGCCCTTTTTCTCAAAATTACTTTTTTTACATTCCATGAACTCTGGTTTAAAATCGAACCATCACCTAACCATCAAATTTTCCAGATTACTAATTTTTAAGTATGCCTTTATGCTAAGTCTCGATTTAACAAAATTTTTGTCAAAGAAAACTGGGTATTATAAGAGATTAAATTATGATTTTTAGCTAAATTAGCAAATGTAATTATAAAAGCCATTAATTTTGTTAATTTTGAATATATCCCTAAATTAAAGCTCACTGCAAAGTATGGCAGTATGAGCAGAAATATACAGATTATTAAAAATGGATCTGCAGTAGAATTTCTAAAATTTTATACAGAAAATGACTTTTTGTTTTCAAGTTTTTATAAAGCCAGTTTTGTCTTTGTATTTTAGTTTATTACTGTTATATATGTAATTGGCATTTAACCTACTAGAAAGTTAGATAGTTTGCAGTTGTTGACATTGAAAGGTATTAAAAAATTTGGAAATAATGTTGAATTTATTCAAGCAATCCATCTTTGGCATTCTCCAGCCAAAATTTTTTATATTTCCTTATATAGTACTGAGAGGATGCAAGTTAGCCAGCCAATGAGATTATCATGTAAAAGATGCTGGAAGTGAAACCAAGTTATGTACAGTAATTATATAAGAATATTAGAGGTAAGCAGAAATTAATTTGAGTATTTTCAAAGTCGCCATAGGCTACCACAGAGGAGAAATAAATACAAGCCTTGATTACCTATGGCATATGGGAATAATGACATATGATTACCAAAGGTTATAATTTTAGGAATAAAATTGCCAGAAAATTATTTTAAACTACAATTATAGTTAAGTTAGTTATGGTTAAAATATCATTACAGATTATACCTCCAAACCTCTATCTGAAAAAGCTGGAAGCCATTGCACATGACACAATGACAGTCCAGATAATGAGAACATGAAATTTTGTTAATAGAACAGTTAAATTTTAGCATGCCTTGGATGAAACAAGTTATTTACACATTATTACATAAAATTCTTTAAAATATTAAAAATACTATAAAAAATACGACATAATATAGGTAAATAAATTAATAAGAGATGAACAAAACAATATACTAGATCAGGCATATCCAGCCCATGGGCCACATGCAGCCCATTTAAAAACTTTTTGCGGCCCAAATGAAGTTTTCAACTGTCTATATAGTTTTAGTCATTTTGACTATATACAGTTGAAACATAGAATTTTAGTTGTTAATGTTTGCAATAATAAATATCACATATTATGTACGTTAAGACTTGATAGTAACCAACCTAAACTTAGTCTTTGAGTAGGGTTCGACAGGTTAAGTTGAAATGTAAGTATTCTAGAATATTCTGTCAATCAGCTATTACTTATACAACCAGCTGACTCGCGTTATGTGCTCTGTCCGACCAGTCAATGGGAGTTGTATGGAAAGAAAGTTATAAATTATATTTATGGCTATTGTGAAGTTATCATAAATTATAAAGGAATAATTAAGGTATTGTTTATTTAGAAAATGCAAGCTAACGATGCGTTTGAAATTTTAACCTCCAAAATATTTAATTTGATGTATAATATATAGTAGTGTTGCAACTCAAATTATACGATTTTGTTGCTTACAATAGTATCAGTTCACATTGTAAAGTTTTGGAGGTGATGATAAATACAATATAGTTAATGTTTGTTGTTGTTGCAGTTATGATATATGTATAACACAACTTTTATGTACAGTTGCAGCTGCCACTGTAAAAATGCATATTTTGAATATTCCACGATAATAAAATGTTTTGAATAATTTGTTGTTTTATTTTTTTATGTGCAGCCCACCTCAGTTCAGTAAAGTGTTTTTTGGCCCACCAACCGATTTGGGGTGGGCATCCCTGTACTAGATTAATGTGTTAATAAATAAATTAACAGATAAAAAGAGACTTTAATATGAAACAAAGTAAAATGACACACTAAAATAAAAATAAAGAAATCTGATGGTATGTAAAAAATTTTGTAATATTCACGACACATTTTGTAAAAAGTTTCACAAATTAGTAAAAGTTAAAATTAGAGTTTGTAAGCATTTAAATATCACTTTGAGATCCCTGATATTAAACATTATTCAATCATACTTTTAATGACATTGGATCTTGGGACTTAAAAAGTTTGTTAACTTCACCATATAGAGTCTATCTTATTGGACAATACTTTTGTGGTGGCTACTTTGCCAAACATTAAAATTTCTATCAGTTTTGCAAAAGCTGTTTGGCAACACAACATACTGTAGACTGTTTGATGTCGCCGTGTTTGAGGTAACTGTGTAAGAATGTCGTGCTCGTAAATAAATATATGTGTGATTAAGTTCAGCCTCAACTAATTGAGTACCACGAAACTTTCTGTTAATTTCTTTCAAACTCTTTCTTGACTTGTGTATGTTATTATACATTAGATTATCATTTTAAATATGTCGCAATAATATATTCTTCATACTTTGATCATTAAATTATCATTTTTTAACATCTGTATCCTTAATTTTCTTATCAATGAAAACAAAATAATTTATCAAAATTAGTTTTTTCTACAATTTATAAAATACCATAATATTATGTTAAAATGCAAGAAAAAATTGTTAGGTTTTACTCATTAGTTTTGAGATTACGGAGTTTTCTCTATTGCTCTAATCACGCTACTCAACAGGATCTCAACTCTAATTCAGAGGGTATAAACTTAAAGCTGAATCCATATAACTTTAAATGCCCTTCACATTTGCACAAATGCCCTTACTATTTAGCTATCATCTTGCTATTTTGATAAAAGAGATTATTTAAAAAATAATAAGGGGTAAATAAACGAAATATAAGTATAAAAATTTAATTCAATTTTTTAATACTATTTTGAGTTATATATATTGATGGGAATCAAATCATTCATTCAAAAACTAGTATGCTTAAATTTGGTTTAACAGTAGGCTAAATTCCTGTTCAATATAAAGATAAGTACTATTCACACAAAAGTATTTTTGATAATGTCACAGCAATCAGCAAATAACTAGCCAAATGTATTCAATAATTCAAATTTCAATGAGTATATGAAGAGTTCAAAGTTAAAAACTATTTTCACCCCTTTCAGTTTCTCAGTTTAAATTTCAAATTATTTAAAAAATCAATAGTTTCTTCACGTGCATATTTTGTTAACAAAGAAAAATTTTTGCTAAAAATGACAACTTTGTGTCAGAAATAAAATTTAAACCAAAATAATTTATTTGAAAAACCAAACCAAAAAGACTGAGAATACCAAAAACTCTCAAAAAATTAAACTTAAATAATATGCAAAAAATCATAAATATATCTCTAAACAGGAAATTGAGATTTAACTATCTTAATATTTAATTATTAATCATACCTCGAATATATTTTAATTTGTATTGATGAGTATCTACCTTTGTAGTTATTTGATTATTTCTTAGATGGCGCCACTAAAAGGTTATATTTATAGAAATATGAAAATCAATACAAATAAGTATAAATAAATGGAAAAATTTAAAAACAAATGGTACTTTTTCTTGAATTCTGTAGCTGTAAGAAAGGTTTAAAGCAGGGCCGTAGCCAGAAATTATTTTCGGAGGGGGACCAAGGGAGAAAGACATCTTTATTTGTGAATTATACTTCAATTGATGTAAGGAAAAGCACTGCATTTTCTGAATACAATACCGAAAATACAGTGTTGTATTTCCGGCCAGTGCCTAGCAAAAGTTTTATGGTCTCAGCGTTGTTTTTTTTTTTTTTTTTTTTTTTTCTAAGAGAATAACTGTCCTTGTTTATTAACAGCTAGGAAGATAGCCCATAAACACACAAACGTGGGACATTGTCTATCAATAAAATGGTCTTTCAAAGTTTCGGGGGGGTGACCTGTCCCCCAAATCCCTCCCCCTGCCTACGGCCTTGGTTTAAAGAATAGGTGCTTATAGATATTAAAGTTGTTGCTTGTGAGATAACACATCTAAAAAATGATGTTATTTATGCCATGAAAGTTTTGAGAATGTTTATTCAACAATATACTTTTGAGTAGCACCTAACGTTAAACAGATGTCTCATCATTGGGTGGGTATGTAAAAAATTCTGATTATTTATATGATTTAGTATTCTCAAGCAGTACTTCTGGTCCATCGATTGGGTTCAAAATTTCATAGAGATCTACATTTTGAGTTTCAAAACCAAATTACATACACCAAGCTAATTTCGTTTTTTAAATTATTGTGTCCATTTGCATACCAAAAGACATGCAGATGTAATTCCAAAAATGTCCTCTCGTACTTTGCTAGGAGAAAAGGGAGAAGACGTCGTTATATTCATTCAAGCATTGAAGTATAACTTTATGACGATTGCGATATTTCTTTTGTAGACTACTAGAAAGTAAATATTTATTTTATCTGTAAAAATGACAGATGCATAGAAATATATTTGAGGTGAGACATGGAAAATTACAAAATAATAGCATAATAAAATAAATGAGTCCCAGATAAAATATGTGAGAAAAATTCTTAAAATTTACTGGCCAAACAAAATAATAAATGCAGAATTATAGGAAAACTGGTTCCAGGTCGTTAACAAATTGCATTACCAAAAAAAGATGGCTTTGGATAGGTCATGCGCTCAGAAGGGAGCCTGAGACAAATGAACGGATTGCTCTCACCTGGGCACCTGAAGGAAGGAGAAAGATAGGTCGCCCTAAGTTAACTTGGAGGCAAATGGCCATACGATAGAGAGACCAACTCTGATGGCCAAGTTGGACAACAGCAAGAGATGCCGTTGTCAACAGGAGGTTTTGGATGAAGAGGATTTCAAACGGAAAGGCAGTTTATTGTTTATTTATTGGTTGTTGTAAACATGAAAATTAATAGGAAATGCATTATAGTAGTTCGTGAGGTTGCGACAAATTACCTTATATTGTCACTTACTTACATTAGTCTTGGAGTAGGGATGTAAACGTACCCAGCTTATGAATTGCATGAATTCTTATGCTCCTGCGAAGTGATTTATATGATAAGATGAAAGTAATAGAAGAACGAATTATTAATTGAAATCACGTGAATTAAGAAAGAACAATTATATGCGATTAACTGCTCATTCCCTACACCAGCAAGTTTATTTAACAGTATTCTATATGCTGTTGGGACATATGTAATCTCTAGATGTCTAACTAGGTTCATAAAGGCTGTTAATTACAGAAAAAGTATAGAAATATTTGATCGGTGCAAATGGTTTTAATAGTTAATCCCTTGTCTACTCATAAAAAATTTTATTCAAAGGAAATTAAACTTTAAATAATTTTCTCCCAATATCCAGAAAAGTTCCTACAAACATCATCTTTTCATTATTATTATTTATTTATTTTTTAAAGTTAAAAGTCATTAACTTATTTGTGCTAGTTTTATCAAATGGGCCCATCGGATATAACTAGCACACTAGAATATCGGATTTCGGATTTCTTTAATATTCTTTTATAGGAAATATTAAAGAAATAGTATGAAGTAGTAGCAGAACTCATTTTAATTACTATTTAAAACCTAGATATTAACGCTAAATTAAAGGAAGATGCATATCGTTTGTGGTTTTCTTTTTAAGTTTAGTTTCAGTATCTCAAAAAAAAATATTCATAGATATTCATGTTTTTATGTAAATAGGAGTAAAAGCCTATATAACACACTATTTAGTTTATTTTATTTTATAATTTAAGAATATTGACCTAGTTGTTTATCTAACGGATTTTTAAATTAATATTTATCATATAATAGCTTTAAAAGTTTGGCAGCAATATCGCAGTGCCATCTGTGTTTGGCATTATTAATACGTCCTGTTTTCTCGCTGACTTAGTTCTAAGTGGGACCTTAATCTTTAACCTGGTGCTGAAAACGATCATCAGTATTTAATTTCACTCATTTTATAGTAGAAATGTAATTTTTGTTACCATTTTCTCTTGTGTTATATTGTAATGAATTTACAGTATCTTTCATGCATGGCGGTTACTGGCATTACACTCGCCACTTCAAATACAGTGTGTTTCCGATGATTTTATTGGATATATCTACGATAAATGTGTGTTGTGAATTTGTTCATTACAATTTTTGTTTATGAAATGCTGTTGTACTTAATTTCTGTTTTATATTAATCATTTATGTTTTCTCGAAGTGAGGAGCTTGTGCGGATACTAACTTAGTTTGTGTTTTTATGTTGATGTGTTTATCTACCACTTTAGAGTGTAAATTTTTGTGATCGTGATATATTAATTTTAATTTATGTGTAATATACTTTTTCGAAGTATATTTTATTAAAATGAAAAGACAGCAAGACAGAGATTCTCCAGGGAAAAGTAAACGTTCTCATTCATCAGTTTCGCGATATGACGATAGTCCTAGAGATAGATCGTCACCTGAAAGAAGGGATAGACGCGGTGCAAACAAATCGCCAAATGAGCAGAGAAGGGGAAGGACCAGGGAATCATCAAATGAAAGGTCTATGACCATCAGCCGTTCAGGCAGTGTAATGGGTCGAGATTCATATGATGATTTCTCGCGTAATATGAAATCAGACCGGCCATCTACCTTGTCAAAAACCTTATGTGTATCTAATTTAAATCATAAAGTTGGTGATGCAGCAGTTCGTGATGCTCTTCTGCGTGAATTTAATAGATTTGGTGAAGTGAGTGTTAAAATATTTCATAGTGGTAATGAGCGTGTTGCATATGTATATTTTAGAACATATGAGGATGCCCGTGATGCTCGTCATTCTAAAACAAGGCTTGTGCTCTTTGATAAACCAGTGCAAATTGAACCAGTGTTTGACAGAACTGTTTCTGGCAGAAGAAACAGAAGTGATAGTCCAGATTATAGTTTACGTGGTGTTTCTCCTGCCCATTCTTCAGCTAGCAACAACAGCATTGGGCGTCATACTATTAGTGGACGTCAGAATGCAGTAGAAAGAAATCAATCTTATCCTCATCCTCGTGATGGGATGAGACGAGATATGCATAATGATTTTCACCATCATCACCCTATCCATCGTAGAGATGAATCAAAAAAAGAAAAATTTCCTAATTACCTTCACCACGTGCCACCTGAACAAGATGATAAAGCAACTAGAACCTTGTTTGTAGGTAACTTGGAAGTAACTATATCTGAAGCAGAGCTTCGGAGGATATTTGAACGGTATGGTGTTGTTGAAGACATTGATGTAAAAAGACCAGCTCCTGGTCTTGGTAATGCTTATGCATTTATTAAATTTTTAAACTTAGACATGGCTCATAGAGGTAAAGTGGAAATGTCAGGTCAATATATCGGTAAGTTTCAGTGCAAAATAGGGTACGGTAAAGCAACACCAACAACTCGAATTTGGGTTGGTGGTTTAGGTCCATGGACATCATTATCACATTTAGAACGTGAATTTGATCGCTTTGGTGCCATTAGAAAAATTGACTTCGTAAAAGGTGAAAATCATGCTTATATTCAATATGATAGTATTGATGCTGCTCAAGCTGCATGTCAAGAAATGCGTGGTTTTCCTCTGGGGGGACCTGATAAGCGGTTACGTGTGGATTTTGCTGATCCAGGTCCATATAGTTATTATCAGTCCCCCTCAAGGGCTGGTTTTCGGGAAGAAGAGGGATATGCTCCTCCTCCACCTCCAAAAAGACAAGCATTTCGTAGTGATGTGCCACCATCTTCTGATGATTACTATGGAAGCATGGATAATAATTGGTCAAGAAACAGTATGTATGAGAATCAGTCTTATGAACCAGTGTATGATAGATCACCAAAATTTCAAGGCAGAGAGTCTTGGGGACTCTCTGAACATGAGGAACGCCATGATTATCGTGGGTGGAACCGTAACCATCAAGGCTGGTGGGATGATCATCCAAGAGGTAGCAGAAATGATAATTCTGATCGCCGTAAACGTGGACGTTCTCCTGATTTGGATGATGCAGGTCCTATCAGTCGTGATATGTATTATAAACGACCTAGGTCACGAAGTCCTGAAAGAAATGAGTTTGAAAGGTCATCTATGAACAAAGATACTCTTTCACCTCGTCGTAATAGAAGCAATGGTGGCATCAATCGCCGTATGTCAAGAGAAAGTCACCTAGCATCTGAAGGAAGGTCGGATTTTCGAAAAGATTATGATTATGATTCTGGTAAAAATGACAGAAATCGTAGGCAAGACTTTGATAAAAAGCGGATGCCTCATGATGGCTTGTTAAAAGATAGTGTAACAGTTGCTGACAGTGTGGATAATCTCCAAGATTTGGCAAAATGTTGCCCTGTTGCTTGGCATGGAGGATTAGTTTTAAAAAATAGTGCTTTTCCAACACGTATGCATGTTTGTAGTGGTGATCCTTCTTTAGTTGATTATATGATGAAGGATCATGAGTGTGAAGTACCTATGTTGAGAATAACTCAGCGTTTGCGATTAGATCCGCCAAAACTAGACGATGTGTCACGAAGGATATCGACTGCTGGACCTCACGGGCACTGTTTACTTTTAACGTTTCCTGGTCCTATACAACCTGGTGAAGACCAGTCTGCTTCTGTTCAACAGCGCCCTCTCAGAAACCTTGTGTCATACCTTAAGCAAAAAGAGGCAGCAGGTGTGATATCATTGCCATGTAATTCTAAAAAGGATGGGAAGGATACTAGTGGTGTTATGTATGCTTTCCCACCATGTTCGTTTGCATTGGATTTATTAAGACGTATTGCTCCTAATTTAACTTCTGACTCCTCGAAAGAGGATCACCTGGTAGTGGTAGTAGTTAAAGGATCTTCATAAATACAATTTCACAAATGTTTTAGCCATGCATAAGACAAGATGGTTTTTGTTTGGAAGAAGTATTAATGTGATCTGCTGAAATGGTTACAAAAAGTGCTTAGATATTCACACGAAAACCATTCAGTGCCACAGTTGTGAAGGTTTATTTTAGTGTATTTAAGGTTATTGAACTTACTGACTGGCACATGTATATGTCTGTGTTTTCACTGTGATGTGCAGTTTTTATCTTGTTAAATATTTAGTAATGCTTTTTCATCTGCAAAAAAAATTAATCAGATCTGCTTCTTGCTCTCTGCCTCTTTTGCTTTTGGTGTGTAATAACCTGGAAAAAAAATATTCAAAGGTAGTTTTTAGTTCATTAAAATTACACTGGTGAAGTAAAACATCCATCTCTGAATCAATTTGCTCTTGTGAAATCTAGCCATATGTAACATATTTTTAAGGTAACAAGAGAAGCTCAATTTTTTTATGATCTACAGCTGCCTAAAATCCATTACATAATATGCATTAGTTTTTAAAGTACTATTTATTGTTTTTTTCCTCGCAATTTTAGCCTTTGCATTTTGTCAATGCAATAAAAGTACATAAATTGAGTTGAAATGTTTTGTTATTTTTAATATTACATGTAAACATCTTTAAGGATTTAAAATACTGTATAAGAATTAAGTTAAAGCACATGAATCATTTCCCCTTTCTCTCATTTTTGACATCATGCAATATTATGGTAATATTAATATTGAAAATGTTTTGAAATCAAAGTTCGTCAGAGATTTTAAGTGAATTATATTTTGTTTTGTACAAATGAAATTCTTGAACTGGTAATAATTGCATGTAAATTGAGAATACATATTGTTTTAAAGGCAATGTTTTTATTTCATAGCATTTCAAAATCAATATAATCCATTATTTATTGCTATAAATATTTAGTAATAATATATTTTGATTGTATTTTGCTTAAAATCATGGTCTACATTAATATTTCTCTATTGCTTATGTAGCATAAAAATTTAATTGTTTAAACCATTAAATAATACTTCAGAAGAATTGAATTTAAATAGCAGTAATTTTTGTGTTGAAAAAATAAAAGATTTGCAAATACAATCAGTTTGCTCTGCTTTAAATATATACTCAATATTTTGATTTAAAGATGTACTTTTTCAAAGTTTCCTGTAAACACCTTTCAAAAGAATGTGAGACTTAAAAATTTATAAGAACTAATTTTGTGATTAAAAAATTTTTTTTTTAATTTTATTTATTTTTATTTAATTTTTTTTAATGAACAGTCAAATACTTTAAATTTATAGTGTTTTAAAATAATTAGTTTATTGTAATTTTTATATGCTTATTATTACATTAAATGTAAACCTGTTTCGTTTTAGTTAATGGATTGAACATAATCAGTATTATATTAAGCTTACTCATAAATATTTTGAAAGTAACAATCTCTCAAAAAATTGCTTTAAATAGTAGTTTTTGTATTGACTTATTCTCTTATTAAGCTTTGTTGTTAAAACCTGTTGATTGTGTTAATATTTGCCTTACACTGTACTAAAAATACTCCAAACTATCTTAAACCAAAAGGCTTATTGTAACTATCAAGTAATTTTATTTTTCTTAATATTCATTTCTTCATTTTCTTATTTCCTAAGTTTTTCTTCAATATATATATTTATATATATATATGCTATGTTTTTCTATTCTGTTGTAAAAGATATTTATGTTTTGGTGTTTAAATAATTAGATAATTTTCACCATATTGATTGATTGATTGATCTTATTGAAATGTATAAATTCAAATCATTGTAAATTTCTTTTGATATTTATTATGCATTTGTAGATAGTACAAAATATTTATTGAGATGTTTTTACATGAGTGCATACTTTGCATTAAAAAGTTTTATTTTACAATGATTTCTCATTTATTTTTATCTCATGACATGTTTTGTTACCAGAAAGGTAAGGGAAAAAGAGATTAATAAGATTAATTTAACCTTTGTTAAAAGTTTGGCTGTTTTAGAGTTACATATACATTAGGGAGAGTTATTAACAGATTATAATATATTTTCTGTTTTTATGATTGGAAAGCATTCGATTCTAATCAGTAATTATATCTATGGAACAAGGAAAAGAGGTTAACATTACTTTAAGATGTATTAAATCTATTGTTTGCTTGCTTCTTACTTACTATATTAGTATGATTTGTAAATGTTGCTTTTATGGGTTTTTTGGTTTAAATTTATGGTAATAATAAAAGGTTAAGTAGAAAAAAAATTCTCTAAATTATGCAATAGTGGCTAAATATGGTAGAAAAACTCCATATTTAGCCACTATTACATATAAAACTTTTAGCTGTTAAGAATTCTATGTGTTATATATTTTAAATGTTTTCATATTTAAATTCTTTCTTTCCGGAAAAAAATGAGTATGATAGTACTGATATTTTCTTAATAATAATAAAATTTAAGAGAATCAATTTGATTTTTTTTAAGTTAAAAAATATAAGAGGAATGAATAAGTAAAAATTCAACTAAACAAATGCTTATGAAAGTGTGTTGACTTGTTTTGAAAAGTCTTATAATTTTAAACCAATTTTTCTTGTTTATATTTACTTCCTATTGTTATTTGTTTACTTTAGTACGTTATCCCTCTTCAGGCAATAGTGTATGCTGCCCTTTGGTTATTATTAAGTTACATTATTTGTTAATAATCTGATTGGTGTTATTTTGATTTCATAAAACATAAAATTCTATAATAGTGTTAATGGACTTGCTTTATTGGTTGCACTTATTAAAGGTTCTGAAAACATTAAGTAAATTTCTTTGATTTTAATTTCTAAAGTAGTTTAGTAGCATTTGCATTTTTATATTATACTTGAAATTGTGCAATAATATTTAAAAATTCTTATAATACTCAAGTACATATAATTTTTAAATATACATTAAAATTTGTCTTCATTTTTTCTCTTTAGTTTTGATCAGAAGTAAAAATACTAATGTGTTAAATGCAAATAGATTTCATGATATTAATTAAGAATATAAATGGATGTACACTAATTTGTGACTCCACAAGCCCCTCCCCTTTTCTTCCCCCTTTGTTATAAAAAAATGTGGGTTAAATGTTGTGTGTTTGAACATTGCGTTGAAATATAGTAAATGCATGAGAGCTACATTTTGAAATTTTGCTAATTCCTCTAGTCTTCGAATGCTATACTTAAGTCATCTTATATGTTAAATTATCCATTTCTCTTTGAAGTACTACATGGCTTTCCAACAGTTGATAGCTATGTAATATTGTAGAGACATGCAGGACAATAAACCAAAGTTCATTATAGTGCAGGATTCAGTACTTTGTTTTTATCAGCATTATTTCCCTTGTTTTGAATAGTTACTTCCAGATATTTTTGGCTTCTTTAATTGTTATGGTTCTGAGCAATAGTTTTCAGAAATATTCAACATTCACAATGCTCTTTTTTTATGTAAGTTTTTGGGGTGTAGCTATTCATTAATGCCTGTAGAAAAAATTCCGAAATTACCATAATTTCTACATGCTTTTCAGCAATTCCTAAGTTTTGTGAAAATAATTTATATCAATATTTTCTCTGAAAGTGTGCAGAAAGTGTTTTTAAACATGAGACTGAAAAAAAAATTTTTTTTTAATTAAATGTGGAAGATTAAAAGAACTTAACAAGTGTATAAACTTTTGGGCTGTAAGTGATAAACTTAAAAAATATTGCAAAATTTATTGCATGAAAACTTTACATTTTGCAGAAAATAGAATTCAGCTATTTATAGTGAAAATCATAATAAAACACTAAAATCTTGTGAATCAGATAATTTTACTGCAATATTTAATTTTAAGATTTTGTATATTAATTTTGGTTTCCTATTTTATGTGTATATTGCAAAATTTTTTATTTATAATTATTATAAAGTGGTAATTAGCTATAATTATGTCTATAATCATCACTTATATAATACTTATTGCTTATTTCCTCAGTAATGTCCTGAAATTTTTTTCCTTACTACTAAAAACTCTGAAGGTTATAATATTAGAGTATAGAGAAAGAAATTTGATATTTAAATTAGTTCTTGCATATTGCGGATAAAGAGGCAATGACATTATTTACAATAATGCATTCATAGGAGAAATAATTAAAAAGGGGGGGGGAGACAAATTGATTCATACCAAATTATTTTTCTTAAAGTGCATTTTAAAACATGGTACAGTAGACTTTTTGATAGGAGTGATTCTGTTATTTTATATAGTTTTCTATGCATACAGAATTATTATGTTTGCATCTTTTATTTTTCTGTAATCCTTTTTATAATATTTACACTTTGTTCTCATTTTGAATTTGAAAGAATTATTTCTTGTACAATTTTTTTTCTATGTTAAAGCAATAAATCTTGCAATACTTTTGTTTTCTATTTAAATGTTCTTCATAACCTTAGTGTATAATATGATTTACTATTTTAGAATTAGATCAAGATTATTCTTATATAAATTTATTTCTGAAAGCTACTTTAATAATAAAGTAATATTTCTTCAACAAAAGAAATTGATCAAGGAAATACTAATATTAGCTTAGCATAAATGGGAGAAATTAAAGAAATTGACTCTGCATAGAAAAACTTAAGTTATTAAGATGCAGTTATTAATTCAATATAATAGTTTTAGAGTTAACCTATGTAGCTGAAATATCTGTGAAATTGTTGGACAAAAGTGCTGACCAAAATTGTATAAACCTTGAGATCTATAGCATAAAAATTGCTTAAATGACTTAAATTGACAATTACAGCTTTAAAAAAGCTTTGCCTTATTAATATTCGAGGTTACTCATCTTTTAAGATTTTATTTCCATTAACAGTCCTGTTTGTTTAACACTATCTTTTACTCAAAAAACCTATATAGAATAGGTATTTATCTAAAAAAAAATTAAACTGTTTTTCAATTGCTTTTGTGAAACTTATTCTATATTCTAATATTAATCAATCTTTTATAATAGCTGTTTCTCTAATGTCAAAGTACATAAGGGTATAATAGTTTTACTGTAAAATTATTTTGGATGTTTAATTGATAAAATATATATTAAATTTGACTAAACTACATAGCTGCTATAATTTTATTATTAAAATTATATTTTTTTCATTAAAATTATATTTTTTTCATTAAAATTATATTTTTTTCATTAAAATATATACTGCTAGTTGCTTATCACTGTTGTTACAAAATTATTTTATTTTTAATGATACTAAAAGGTTTTTATTCCTAAAACATTATTTTTTCTTTTAATTTAAAAAGATAGTATATTTGAATATTGAACTTCAAAGCTGCCATTGAAAAGAATAGTTTAAAAAGAAACCATAGTATCACATTTAATTAATAATATGGTCCTTTATATTAATTTGGTTGTTAAATTGATAAATGTTATAAATGTAAAGAGAAAACCTCCCTTGTGTGCTTTTTATCTCATTTAAAATTAGTAATCTGTAATTTACCAGTTCTACCACATATTTGGTTTTAAAATATATTCTATGTTTTCTTAAAAATATATTTCTAAATATATATTAATTCAGTTATGTTGATGATTCATTTTGTTGTAAAGTGCGGAAGTATAATCTTATAGCTATAAAAGAATACAGATTTTTTTAATTGTTATTCGAATTTTCATAAGAGTTTAGAGTTAGTATTTTGCATTTATGTAAATGACTACCATACATGCTACTAAGTTTATCCTATGCTTGCGAATCTTTAGAATGTTGCATGTAATAAGAGAAAAGTAATTTAAATGCATTTCACTGTACACTTTTCCATGTAGCAATTGTAGTTCTTTGCAGGTAGCGAACTGCACACACATGTATAGTATTTTAAATGTAGTTATTTAAATGTTTTTACTTAACAGCTGAAATTACAAAATTTTAGGACTATTTATTAAAAATTCTGAATATTTTCACAATTTCTTAAAACTAATTCTGTACACTATAGAAGCATTTAAGTAAGTGTAAAAACAAATCAACATAGGAAAATAAATATCTAAATTTAATAAACCTTTAAAAAAAAATTTAATGAGATCCATGCATAAATATCAAGTAAAATAAATCAAAAAATATATTGTTTGTTATGACTGTTTTGTTGCTAAGATTTTTGAAATATTAAAAATTTGAAGTTAAAATGGTTGTTTGCGAAAAATTGAAAGTCATAATATGAAAATTTGGATTTCTCCTCCCCACTTCATCTGGCATATAAACAATGTGTTTCTTTTGTTCAGTTCGATGTTTTGATGAATTATACCTTTTTATTACCTGATTATAAAATTAATTATTGAGTTTAACTTAACTATGCCACATAAGTTGCCAAAGCTGATGGGTATTACTTAGTTACTAAAAGCTATTTTACATTTTGTTTTGTCTTCTAAGTTTTGTAGTTGCATCATAGAAAGTTGTTTCAGTGTAAATGCAACATTATATTATATCACTCTTTCTTACCTTCTTTTAATATTTAAAATCTGAATTATTGAACAGTTAAATAAAATTTTAAAGTTTTGCAAGTATTAGAGTCGTGATGTAAAATCTAAGTAAAGAACGTATAAAATAAGTACAAAAATTCTGCATCATATTACAAACATTTTATTTACTGATAATTGCCATTTGGGTTTAAAATTTAAAAATTGATTATCAATTTGACTGTCGAGTATTAAAATAACTATAATAAACACAAAATAGGCACTTTATATGTATATATATATATATATATATATGACAGCATTATCTTTGTATACTCCTAGGAAAGTTATGGAGGACATTGTTTTGTTTTTAACAATACAAATACCTTATGTATAATAAATCCTGTAGATTTCTACCAATAAATAGAACTCACTGTTAGTGAAGTAAGGCATGGCAACTTCTTGAACACTTTTACTATTGGTTTCAAAGCAGTTGCTTTTTTTGTCCTTGTTGAGGAATATAAGAAATTCTAATGGACTAAAAAATATATGCGAGTTATTTAAACTGCTATAAAATTTCTTAATTTTGCTGCATTATTTTCCTAAGTCAAAGTAGAATTCTCTTTAACCTTTAATGTTTTCTTTTTTTTTAGTGTTTAGTAAAATTATCTGTTTTGTCAAAAGCATTTTATATACTAAAGTTATTCTTTCCAGTTAACTAGTAGTTATCTAACCAATACGTAACCAATATCTTTCAATTTTTGAAGTTAAACTTCTACCAATTTTTGTTGCATCATACTTAAAGTATTTACTTTAAATGTTACCAAAATTTTAATTCAAACCACAAAGTACTTTGTACATGACTGTATTGTTAGAATATTTATGGAAAGAACTAATTTCATCAGCACCCATAAAAGTTTTTTTTTCCTAAGTTTTCCAACATTTCTCTCTCTCTTCATTTTTTTTCCATGTGTTGTCATACTTTTTTTTTATCACCAAGTACTCTGATTGCAGTTTGTGCTATTTCATTTGATTTAAAAATTTATTTTTAATAAAGGTATAATTCCCAAACTCCTGAACACAAAATGGAAACATGCCCCTTCCTACAATTTTACAAATATTCTGTAGAGGATTGGGGGCATCAAATCAGGGTTTATCCTGTTATGATTAAAACTTTAAATGTTTTACTTTATTTAGTTTGTATAATTTATTTTACCATTATTAATGTTCTTTATGCTTACTTTCTGCCTTTTCTCAGTTTATATGAACCATTTCCTTACAATTTTGCAATCCTCTATTTAGATTTTTATTTCTTAGGATTTATTAAGCAATATTAACATTAGAATTTTTAAAATTATCTGTATTTATTAACCAATGTGTTTGTGATTTTCTCTATATTGCGATCATATATGCATAATTTGTTAAGAAAACTACAGCTCTGAGCATTTTCTTTTAGAAGCATACTATTTACTATTTAAAATGTTTCTAAAATAAAATACACCCATAGTTATGGTACACAATTATTCAAAATATATTCTAACCTTGTTTTCAGTATAGTCTTGGTATGATAAAATCATAATTTTTATATATCAAATTAGATAAAGCTATTTCTAATACAAAGAATTGTATTTGGGAGTTTGGCTTCTAAGGCAAGTTTCAAACTGCTAAATTAGAAGGGGAGAAATGTTCGAAGATGATTTCTTGTTTCTTATGACAGTGTATAACCTAAAATTACTAGTTTAAGTTTCTGCATAAATGATCTGTTTAACAATATGTTATTAGTGTAATTTTGTTGAAATTATTTGATAAGCATTTAACTTTTTTTATAATTGTACAATTTAAATTAAAAAATTATAATTTGTGCAGTATAAATTTTTGTATCAAGTATCTTTAGTTAACTGAACATTTTAAAAGGAACTTTTCTTTGATTACTAACAACTATGTTTAAAAAAATATGCGTATTTATTATTTGTCATAAAGAAGTGTGGTACTGTGAGGAATACATGATGTTTTATTTTAAAACTTAAGTATTTTAAAAGTACTGTGCACTTATGGTTGTGCTAGCTGCTAAAAATACAATAAATTTGTATCTAAGCCTTAGTAATACTAGGAATATATAATTTATGATTATTTAACCTGGCATACAGTAAATAAATATCAAATTTAAAATGTATTATGAATAAGAGGATTAAACTAATGTTTAATAGTTATTTTGGTAGTTTTCAAATAATACATTTGAAAATTGATCTAAAAAGTTTTCTTTGTCAGGAATTTTATCAGACAAATTATTTTTCATTCATTGGTAATCTGCAGAATCTTACTCTGATAAACAAATTTACTTTTTAAAAGACCTTTTGGCAGAAGATGCATGCCTTAACCTTTTTGGTGTCAAATACCACAGCTAAATTTAAAGAGAGAAAAACAGGAATTGAAAAATTTTTATTCTCTATCACCAAAGACTGTGTTGTTCATTATACAAGTTGAGTTAACATACATAGCTATAGTTATTGTAATTTGAAGGCATTCCATAGCATTTTTTTATGTTGTCATGGAATTTTATGAAAAGTAGTTTCTAAATCAATGTTTCTCATTATGTACAAGTAAAGATATAATTTTAAAATGTGAACCACTAATAATAACTGTTGATTCACATTTTGCAAAAAAAAAAAAAAAATTATATATATACTGATGTATTTATATATAAATGAGTTGCTAAATTCAATTTTTATATGTGTTGAAAATCATGAAGTTTTCAGAAAATAAATATAAATTATGGGCATAAAAATAACAGGACTGAAAAAAAAAGTTTAGATAATGAAATGCAACACATTGTCAGTGTGATGTAATAAATGAATCAATTTATTTAAGAAATAAAGATGCACATGGTATTTAAATTAATTTAGAGAATTACTTAAATGTTATGGGCATAAAAATAACAACTGAAAAAAAGTTTAGATAATGAAATGTAACACATTGTCAGTGTGATGTAATAAATGAAGCAATTTATTTAAGAAATAAAGTTGCACATGGTATTTAAATTAATTTAGAGAATTACTTAAATGTTCGGTTACATTTTTTGTTTGTTAGCAATAGTATAGTAATTATCTTATAGTAACCACTAAAATATTTTGTACAGACCACCAGTTGTTCACAAGTCATATGTTGAGAAACAGTGATACATGTTACTAATGCAGACTACCTACATAATTTTATTAAAACTTTACTTGAAATAAATAAAATACAGAATTGCATTTTAAGTAATTAATAATACAAGTCTTTTTGTCTTATGAAGTAACTTATTCTTGATGGGAAACAAACTTACTTAAAGATTGATATGAAATGAGATTATAATTTAATTTTTTCTGTTCTTCCTCTTATTGCTAGTATTAATGTTTAACTTGATATTTAAAGAGTTAAGTGTACTGAAAAAACTTAATTTCATCTTTTCTGCAAATGTATTATATAAATTGAATTTGAAAAATTAAATAATTTTGAATGAGATGATTTAATTCATAAGAGGCAATTTTTATAATGATATTAATCAGCATTATTTAATTTTAGATAGTTGTAGTTATTGTATATCGTTCTTGAAGATTTTAAATTACGTTTTACCATTATTACAACTACTCTCAGTATAAACATTATTTATCATTTGTACCAAAATATATTATTGCTAAAAATATTTTGCTTTTAGCCAGTATGAAATGGTGTTAAGGGAACCTGGTAATTTCTGTTTTTAATATTAGTTGCTGCATTTCTTTGAAATTTTATAAAATCTGTGATAAATTAAGTGAGAAATCAAGTAAACTTTTTAATTATATTGTTCCTTAAGATTCTTTCATGAATTTAGTTTATTTGTGTTAAAACATTTTCCCTGTGTAAATTTTTATAGTTTACAGTATCATTAGATGGTAAAAGATTCTGAAAAAGTGTATAAATATATTATGCTATGAATGTGAAATCTGGTATGTCTATGTATTTATAGTTTTGAACAGGATCTTTGAAAGTGCCTGTATTTGAAATTGTTGATTTTGTCCTATTAAGAATATTTGCCAAAGACGTTTATTTTATAGATAATTTTTTAAGCTAGTTTGTATATAAAATTAAAATTCTTACTGTTGCTTAGAAATTACCCATAAATATGTTTCATGAGACATATGTTGATTATTTTTTATTCAGTAAATTGTGCCTTGTTTTTATATAAATGCATTGCTGATTAGAAACTTTTTTTTTCTTAGAAAAACATAGTATATATATACATGTATATGTATATAAGTGTACAGGAATATCTATCTCATTTAGTACTATTAACTGGTTACTATAAAGCACATCTGACCAGCCTAAAAAGCACCAGGGACTGTATATATATATACACATATGTTTGAGGTGAAATTTTTAAATAATACAAATTTTCAATTAAAAATTTTTATTATTATTAATAAATGAACTATAAAACAGTTGCAATTTTTTATAACTGTGCATAAGCAGTTATAATAATTATTATCTGCAAATCGAATAATATTACATTTATTGTAATAAATGCAATATTTGTTTCATTTATAAGTTTGGTGAATTCTACTGTAAGCAGCAAAATTTAACTGATGGACTGCATGTAGCCACCCCTGTTCTAAAGTTCCATATTAAGTGACTAGTATACTGAGTGAAATATTATTTCTGTAGAAAAATAAATAATTCAGTCCTCTTAAATTTTGTTAAAAAACATTGAAAAATAAAAATAGTAGAACATTTTTACTGCTTAATACTCATAAAATGAAAAACATTATTTGTTAGCTTTAAAATCAGTAAAGTTTTTTGTTCCAAAATATTTATTTTTTTATTTGTGTGTTATGTGATAAGACAGAATATCACTTTCTAGTTTTTGCCTTATTTCATTTCAAAACCTTTTTTTTTTTTTTTTTAAATTCACATTATATTTCATTAACATTGAAAATAACTCTTCAAAATTATTGATTGTAAAGTTTTTTTTGTTTGCACCTTTTCTTCAATTTCACTTTTTTTTATAAGCTTGTTTTTCTTCTATGCTGATGAGGAATTTGTCAAGAGACTAATAGTCTGTTTAAATATGGTTATGATGTTATCAACATTCAATGAATTGAACCCTAAATCATGGATAAGTTTCATAGCATCTACTAAGATTGTATGTATTTGATGATCAAACTCCCACCACCACCAAAAAGAAAAAAAAAAAAATCATTTACACAATGAACTAAAACATACATCTACAGTATTTTCATTTTCACAAAATATTTCCAAACTGTACAATAGGGAATCAATCGGTATTTTCTTACTCAAATTACCAATTGAACTACAGGGGGTTTGGCACCAAGTGAAGTTGCACTAAGCAAGGTATTCCTGTATAATTTTATCTAATGAACTTTTTTTCTCTTGTAATTGTCATATGCCTGAAGTAATGCTATGATTTAATCAAAATTACCAGTATTTTAAAAAGCAGTAAACAATAGTGGTTTTATAGTATTTTTAAAAATGTTTTGTCATTATGTAAGCTTTTGAAATAAAACAGATAAATTATTTTGCTTTTATGAGGCATGGAGAAGAACTGCTGAAAAATCTTGTTTTAATACAGTGACACTTTGACAGTATTTGACTCTTCTCTGAAGCTTATTGTTATAAAGGACATTAGTAAAATGAAAAAGGCATTATTAAAATAATGCTGGATGGTTTAAATCTCTAGTAACATGAATTATTGACTTATGTTTTAATCAGTTATGTGGCATCAATTTCTTCCATGAATTATTAAATGTGCTTGCTAAAAGTTATAGATATGTTTGAATTGTTTCAGATGATTCAAAGGTATTTGATAACTTGAAAGTATGAAGTGTAAGGCGAATACTAAATTCAATATGTTTTAGTAAGTAATGTATCATTTTGAAATTTTTATTTTCTAACTTTCTTAAGTTTGGATTTTAAATACAGTTCAGTTTAAACATGTAATGATAGAATGAAAAAATTTTAATATATAACACATTGCTGAAATTTTTTCTTTATGGTAATAATATATTACATCCATGTAACTCTATCTTTGTATTATATTGTTTTACTAAATATTTAAATTCTTATTGTTTTTATGTTCAAGTTACACAGCATTTTTTTTTATAAATGACTTTGATTCCTGCAGCTATGTTTAACAATATTTGACAACAGGAGAGCTATTTCTGTTAAAATTCTTATTATGCATGGAATTGCATGACTTCTGAGCTATAGAAGCAATTCTAGCACCTTGCAGCAAGAAGAAAAGGGTACTGTTACATCTACTTAATATTTCTCAGTTAAGTTGAATGCAATGTGTTTCTCAAAGCGAAAATCCTTCATATTGACTGTTTCTATCTGTCTGATGTTGAATAATTTTGGACATTGCATTTTCATTTGGTTACATTTTGTTATAAGTCAAGTGAGTAATAAACTCATTGTAAGCCTAACATGTGTCATTTCTAGGACGTCAAAGTTGTAACATATAAATGAGACTTTGTATCTTAATATAACCATTATTACTTGTTAATACCTTCACATCTGTATGGCACTAAATGATCATTAGTAAAATGTTATCTTAATTTCAAACAAGTCTCCTTCTCTTTTAATTGCATTTTTCTTAACCACAAACAAATACAATAACCGTTAAATTTTTATACCACCATGTTGCATATCTGCAATATGCATGGTTTCTGCGCACCTGGAAAGTCATGAAAAATCATGGATTTAAACAATGGATTAATTTTGTCATGGAAAGTCTTGATTTTTCAAGTAAAATGAGTAAAAGTCATGGATCCGCTAAACTACCGATTAAAAAAATGTATTGAATTGTTTAATTCTATTTTTACTTGTCATTTAGCTGAAGTTACTGAGTTTGGTATTTATGTATTATCCTATTGACCCTATTGGCAAGTAAAATTTGTTCACCAAGGAAACGCAAAGCAAGAAAGCTTAATGGGTGGGTAAATGTATATTATTCTGGTTTTTTCTTAAATTGTAGATTAAAATTTTATTAATATAATAATTATTTTTTTAATAAAAATTATTTAAGATTTTTGCACAAAATATAAGTTTATCTCTAGGGATATTGTATATAAACATTATAGGGTTATATTTGGCTATTATTCATGGTCACCCGGATAATACCAAAGTACCCTGAATTCAAATTGGAAACATTTTGATTCAAAAATTGCTATATGAGTAAACTTAGGTATGTAGGTACAACAATTTATTTTTATGTATACGAGTTTATTAACACTTATAAAGTAAGTTTATAGTTTTTTATGATAAAATTCCTGTAATTTCTCTAAAAGCATATATTTCATTTGTATGTACACCAGAAGTTTTATTTATATTTACTTTAACGAAAGCTTTTTAAAGTCATGGAAAATGATCTGCTAAATCGGGGAAAATCATGAAAAGTCATGGATTTGAAAAATTGTATTTTGGCAGATACCCTGATATACAGTGAAACCTCTCTGAGCGGTCACCCCTCCGTACCGAGTATATTTGGCTGCTTAGAGGGGTTGGCCGCTCTGAAGGGTTTTATTTACTATTATAAGATAATTACTATAATGCATAATGTAAACAAGTCTGACATATATTCCTTATGCAAATGAAATTTAAAACTTATCTAAAGAGAAAATAGTACTTTATTTCATGCTTCTTTACATTTTTTTTAAAAAAAGGCTACAATTTGTTTCTGTTTGTTCTGTAGTCTTCGTACTCCTTCAATATCAAATTTTTTCTTTAATGACTTTGTTGATTTCCTTTCTTTTGCAGTTAAATAATTCAGCTAACTTTCTTGCCGATTTGCCATTGTCATATTCACGCAGAACTTCAATGCTTTGCTCGAGGTTTAGAAACACGCATCTCGACATGGTTGCAACTCAGATCACTGACCAACTAATGAAATGAAACTAGTTTGAATGACATTTTTGCTGGCAGAGATGCAATTCTTCCTTAACTTTACCAATTGGAATTCTAAACAATGGCCCTAGGACACCTTCAACCCTTGATTGTCCAGTTCCTCCCTCAGTTTCTATGGATGGTGCATTAGGGATTCCCTATCTGAAGGATGTGGGGAGAATACAAAAGAGATAACAAATTTAATCTTTCTTAGAAAGGGAGGGGGGACAGCAAGGATGGTCTTCTCAAGTTATTCCTTTGTCTGATATCTGACCATGAGTTTTTTCTCTCAAAATTAAAGCATGGAGTGAGTAGAATTTTCCGAAAAATGAAAGGAGCAATGCCACTTGGTGGCCGTTTAGAAGGAGTCAGGTGGCCTCTGATATAGGTTATTTTACCATTAGGTCTATAAGTCTGTACCATGAAAAATTGGCCATTTAGAAGGGTGGCCGCTCGGAGAAGTTTCACCATACCACAAAAAATCAATGTCATTTTCTCCAATGAATTTTAATGGTTTTTATTGATTGTTTCTATCCTACAATACTGTAATCAATACAATTTCTTTGTAGAATCTCTAATAAATAGCAATATTAAGTTTACATTTCATACCAAAGTTTCATTTATCGCTTAATCAGTTTCATATGACTTTTTCTGAAATACAAACAAGATTTTGTTAACCCCTTGAAGATCACGATTAAAAATTCTTTGATATTTAATGCAATTAGGTTATAAATTTTATATAAAAGCCTTATAGATTTGAAATATATGAAAAAAAAAATTTACAGTCGGGTAGGGGGGGGGAGATTTAGAGAGGATGATTTAACTGGGAAACACCTCCCTTGTACAGCAAAAAATATTTTTTTCTTAAAACTTTAATTAAATTAGGAGAGCAATGAATAATTACCCTTAAAATAATGTAATTAATAAATAGTTAAACAATTTATAAGTAATGTTTTAGGTAAGTATTTTCATATGAGATAAAGAAGAAAATCAAACTCTTGATTATTCCGTATAAAGCAAATTCAAAAAAGTATATTTTAAAGAGAAATAAATTAATTGTAGTGATGCCATCTATTTATAGGCTTGCCATTCCGTCACCTTTCTCACCTTTAGTCACTTTTTTTACAACTGATCACTTTTTTAAGTAAACAGTCACTTTTTTTCATGGTGTATCACAGCAAAAGTCTGTTGTTGAAAAAATAAAATCTGAATTAATAACAAAATATTTTAATAACAGACCAAAAATGTGATGCTTTAATCTTATTTTTCTTATTAAAATGTAATTAGTCGTATGGTTTCCAGAATTTAGTGATTTTAAAAAGTCGTAAAGAAGTTCCTGAAATCTACATTTGTACTAAAATGTACATTTGATACATTAAAGCAGTAACTTACGTCAAAGCACACATTTCTCTTTTTCTTCACAATTTTTGTTTAGCTACTCTAATCTAGCTATGTACATATTTCAAAACCTCATTAATATATGCAGAAAATTATGATTATAAAATTAATGTATTGTATGTATTCAAATCTAATTTATAGATTTTCTTAAATAAAAAGCAATGTTGAGTTGTTTTAAACAAAATTTTTAACCTTTTTTGTATTTGACGCTAAAATCATGTCTTGCATGAATCATTTGATTTAGAATTAAAATAAATAGAAAAATCTTAATAATAGCATCTGTAATCAAGAGGAGAAAAAAATCGCCTTTTTTTTTTAATGTTTAGTCAATTATTCTGTATTATTTGTCACTTTTCTCACCTTTTTGAAAGTACCTCAGCAGTTGCAAGCCTGTGTCTATGATATATTAAAAATTTATTGTTCAGAAACATAAAACTTGAAAACCCTCATTGAATTTTTTATTCATGGTAAGCCTGATTGAGATAATAATTCACCAAAGTGGCCTTGCATGAAAAGAAAAAAAGGAATTTCCTGACAAAATGGGTTTTTTAACACTAGATTTATGGATGTTGATCATATACCTATTTTTACTGAAATGAGCCAATTTGACTCATACAAGAAATTTGAAGTTTTTTGCAAAGAAAATAGTTCCAAATTAATTATCTAATAATTCAGTAATCTTTTTGATATAAAAAGTTCAAAAACTTATGCAAATAGAAGTATATTGGATTTATGACTAATTATATGTTATACTTCTATTCTACTTCTACTAATTAACTAAAGATAACCTGCATGTTTCATTATCATTCAGAAAAAAAAAATTATGCTTATTTATTGGCTAGAATTTTTGAAATCTTCTAAATATTGACATAGCATAAATTTCAAATTCTATATTTTTACTGCAATCAATAGGAATAATTAAATAATTTTATGAAAGTTCAAATAGATCTTAACACTAGATTTACGGATGTTGATCATATACCTATTTTTACTGAAATGAGCCAGTTTGACTCATACAAGAAAATTGAAGTTTTTTGCAAAGAAAATAGTTTCAAATTAATTTAAATGAAATGTCTACAAGGTTTCCGCACACCTGGAAAGTCAGGAAAATCATGGATTTAGACAATGGATTAATTTTGTCATGGAAAGTCTTGATTTTTCAAGTAAAATTAGTAAAAGTCATGGATCTGCTAAACTACCAATTAAAATAATGCATTGAATTGTTTAATTCTATTTTTACTTGTCATTTGGCTGAAGTTACTGAGTTTGGTATTTATGTATTATCCTATTGACCCTATTGCCAAGTAAAATTTGCTCACCAATGAAACTCAAAGCAAGAAAGCTTAATGGGTGGGTAAATGTATATTCTGGTTTTTTCTTAAATTGTAGATTAAAATTTTATTAATATAATAATTATTTTTAATAAAAATTAGTTAAGATTTTTGCACAAAATATAAGTTTATCTCTAGGGATATTGTATATAAACATTATAGGGTTACATTTGGCTATTATTCACGGTCACCTGGATAATACCAAAGTACCCTGAATTCAAATTGGAAACATTTTGATTGAAAAATTGCTATATGATTAAACTTAGGTATGTAGATACAACAATTTATTTTTATGTATGTGAGTTTATTAACACTTATAAAGTAAGTTTATAGTTTTATGATGAAATTCCTGTAATTTCTCTAAAAGCATATATTTTATTTGTATGTACATCAGAAGTTTTATTCATATATACATTAACGAAAGCTTTTTAAAGTCATGGAAAATGATCTGCTAAATCAGGGAAAGTCATGGATTTGAAAAATTTTATT
This sequence comes from Pardosa pseudoannulata, assembly GCA_032207245.1. Taxonomy (NCBI): domain Eukaryota; kingdom Metazoa; phylum Arthropoda; class Arachnida; order Araneae; family Lycosidae; genus Pardosa; species Pardosa pseudoannulata. The sequence goes on along the minus strand of CM063500.1, from coordinate 103,722,626 downwards.
TTGGCAGGTACCCTGTGTTTATCAAAAAATTTATGGAAAACATTTTTTACATATAAAATCTGTTTTTGAAACCCATTTTCCGCAAACATTTCTATTACATTTAGCACAATGGTTTCTACATCTGTTTCTTTTGCATGATTGTTGAACTTGACAATTCTTCCGTGCGTCAGTAGCATGGATTTCTGTCATTGGAATGGAAGTGTTCTAGACTTCTTCTCTATATTTACTTTATACTATACTTTATATTTACTTTATGCTATATTTATTTATTTTCGTATACATTCTATGAGTCAAATTGGCTCACAACCGTGAAAATAGGTATACCCCATTTGATAATGCGAAATGGAGAGGTCTGCGGGGAAGAGGAATGAAAGTTTACATATATTTTATTACTTAACTAAAAACCAACGTGTATTTTTCAAAAGTGATATTAAAGTTTTGTATATTAGGTTGGGGAAAAAGAAATCCATTATTTTTTTCAGTAGGTGGCTGTAGTGATAAATATCTCGTAAAGTATCGATCAAATAATTTCAAATTAATTTATGCTCGTTGTGGCATTTTATACTTTTTTTTTTTTTTTTTTGCTGTTTTTCGTTTGATCCATTCAATTGTGAGTTACAGGGTGTTAGTATGGAAGTCAACTAAGAGAAAATTCGGTACATTTTACAGTTTTCATTTGATAAAGGCGAAAATTCAAGCCAGGTAGATGAAATTGTAAATGGTTTTTATGGTGCCGATACTGTAACAGCTAATTACGTGCAATTTTGGTTTCGTCGATTCCGTTCAGGCATTTTTGATGTTAAAGATGCACCTCGGACAGGCAGGCCCATCGTCCAAAATGTCAATAAAATCACAGAAATAATCAAAGTATAGCGGCATATTAGTAGTCATAGCTTTGCCCAGAAATTAAAGATCGACCATAAAACAGTTTTAAGCCATTTGCGCAAAGTTGGATCCAAAACGAAGCTCGATGTTTGGGTGCCACACCAGAACTAGGGTGCCAGAAACTCAGGGAGCTTGGCTGAGAAGTTTTAGCTCATACACCATATAGTCCGAACCTGGCACCAAGGAATTACCACCTTCTCGCATTGCAAAACTTCCTGATTGATAAGAAATTGAGATCAAGAGAAGATTGGGAAAATCGATTACCAGAGTTTTTCGTCAATAACGACCAAAACTTCTATGAGAGAGGCATTGTGAAGCTACCTTTAAAATAGGAACAAATTATACAACAAAACGGTGTATATTTGACCCAAATCGGACTAAATAAAGTCATTAATTTTTAGCAAAAATAATGGATTTCTTTTTCCCCAACCTAATATATATAGTGATCAAATTTTTAATGAATCAAATTGGCTCGGTCCGTAAATCTAGTGTTAAAATTTACAGAAATACATTGGTAACTTTTACTTCAGGAACAAAATATTTTTTTAATTGTTGCCCTTACAAAGTTCTAAATATTGCGTACATCTTTGAGGGACAATTTTGTAGTTTTAGAACGTTTATTAAAACACGCTCAAGGCAAACTTTTATTTTTCGAAAGTAACTCTATGTATATATACGTATATGCAGGCCGAATGGTGGGGCGCTGCATTTCCGTATAGGAATTTGCAGTTTCTTAATATTGCTATTCCTTTCTTGCTGGTGGCATAATGGATGTTCGTAGCCGTTCGGAATCGGCCTTAAGCAGTAGGTACCGGTCTCATAGCATTCGTGTAACAAAAAAGACCGTAGCACTCCAAACACACATTACAGTAGAACCTCGATTATCCAAGCTAATTGGAACCGCTAGCATCTCGGATATTGGAAATCTCGGTTAATAGAAACAATGTATAAGAACCTTCCGTGCTTGCGAATTTAACTAACTTTTAAAGCAAAAAACAACAGAACTTTCTTTAAATGATAAAAATAAAATATATGAACTTACATTTCATAGCTAAAAAGATTTATAAAGGAAATCAACTCTAGTAGTAAATTTTAAAAAGTAAAATGGAATATATTTTTAACTATACTTAGAAAAATATCGAAAGGCGCATTTTCAAGAATAAGACAAATCTCAAGAAAATATTGTATTTTTAAAATTTAATATACATTAATTTGATAAATTTACATTCTTTTAAAAAAAGTCTGTAACCTTTCGTTGCAAAAGTTCAGAATTTCTGTCATGGGCAAACCTATCGCGCCAATTTTTGAACAACAGATCCATAGGTGTAGCATCATTTCTTTGCACCAAATATTTTAGGGCAGTTGTCAGAGTGTTTGTACACCTTCACTATGACTTATAGCCGTAGAATCCCTAAAGTTCTCATCTTCCTTTTCAGCATGATTAATGCCCGTTGAAGGATTAACGGCTTGTATGATTTCTTTGTCACTGAGAATTTCAAAATTTGGATATTGATTTTCAACGTCCAGCCACTCGCAAATGTCCTCTTCCAAAACTTCCTCACATCCATTGATGATCTCAAGAAGTTCTCTGTAGGTGTGTTTTTCGTCTGCTGGGATTCACCATGTCTCCTCTTCTCAACAATTATTTTGTTGAATGATTTACGAATTGTAGCTGGATTCACTAATTGCCATGCCTGAGCAATCATGTTGTGGGGAAGAAGTGCCTGCAACACGGACAATGAACTAAAGTGTGTATCATTTTTTCAAAGCTCATTTTAGAAAGGAAAAAAAAAATTAGACTTCGTTATTGACTCGGTTAATCGGGGTTCTACTGTATATACCGACAAAATCGTTACAAAAATGTGCCTTGTATGCATAATGTATGTGTAGAAGCTTTTATTTTAGCATGAAAGAAATATATACATTTGTATAGCCTGTGTAACAGCAGTGATAAATATCAGTTAAATATTTAACTATAACATTAGTTTTAAGTCTGTGAGTTTATTTAAAAAAGACAGAGGTATCGTTTGAGAACTTGGAGCACATTGTGATCACGAACCTACTTTAAGTTTCCCTGCCGCCATTAATAAACACGGTGGATCTTTGTCCGGCTCAAGACTATTCCGCTACCCTTCAGTTAGGAGATCGCAGTCTTTACCAACTTAGCTGCCGCGGCTCTAGTCGTTTAACTCTTTTTAAGACCCCCCCATACTAAAATTTCAAATGTTCTCCTGTTCCCAGCCCAAATTTTGCATGTTTTCATACCCCCCTAATTAGTTTTTTTCCACCTGCCAATCTAAGTAAACAAGTTGAAAATTGGATACAATAGCAAGGAAATGTTTCATATTATCCAGCAACAAGTACTGTTTCTCAACGTGTAAAAACCTCAGGAAAAACACCTGCTTACATCGGATGTTACAATGAGTCCTCTGTTCAACACTATCACCAGTTTTACACGTGGCTGTTATCAGTTACGCTTCTAGGGGAGAAAGAATTTTCTCAGAGGGCTTCGGCTATTCTGGTCTGGCTATTCGGCTAGAGCAGTGGTCGGCAAACTTATTAGCCAAAGAGCCAAATATGAACATTACAACAATTAAAAAAAAAAAAAAAAAAATCGGGAGCTAAATCAAAAGTATGCGTGCGCATGCTTGTGGTATCTTTGTATCACACCGAAGAACGGCGAAAACATACGAACAATTTCAGCCGGTAGCTTGTAAATGGCTTGTGTTTACGTTTACAATAGCTAATAAAATTAAACTCTATTTTCGATACGTATTTTTACAACAATATAAAATTTTAATTACCTATCTATCCTTTAACTTAAAAAATTATACATGTTCTCGATTTATAGAAGAATTTTATTTTATCAAAATAAGATGTAATTTTTTTGTTACCAAGTTTTTTTTAAATGAAAATATTATTGCGTCTTCCGGGGATATTTGTGCCAGAGCCGCACTTAGGAGCTAAATAGCCACATGCGGCTCCGGAGCCGCATTTTACCGACCACTGGGCTAGAGGTATCGGCTATCGGAGGCTATTGTGGGAAAGAAAGAGATAATATACTATAAAATATCGATTTTGAAATAGCTGTAAACTTAATTTGGGACCCATTTATTCTGGACGAGAAACGGCTAGTTTGTATGAATAAATTCGAATTCGTTAGGACTTGTTTCTCATGGCTGATCACAATCTCTGAAAAGTGGAATGAATACAGATTTACAGCAAAATATCCATCCTTATTCAAGTAATCTATTTTGTTATTGCATGCTGTAAATGTCACATTTATTGATGAATAATATTGATGTCGCCAAACAATAGAAACAACATGAATGGCTGCTAAGTATTGTGCCATTGCCAATTTATTAAGCGTTTAATACAATAAAAGCCGAAAACCATGGTGAACATTTTCTGGGCGTTCCGTGGCTTTCAGAAATGACCGAAACATTACTTGTCGTTTCATAAAAGAATATGTTTGCGTAGGAACTACTTCTCGAAATTACTGCGTTTTTTTTAATACGTCACTTGTCACAGGTGAAAACAAATTTTCTTTTCCCCTACTCGAAGCAAAGGACAACGGCAATTAGAGTAATTGTGTTTCCGACCTATTTGAACACAAACAAGAATTCTAAAGCACGCCTTACAAAAGCTGAGACATTATAATAATTTTCCAATAATTGAACTATCTCTGAAATTGTGCTAGCAATATTGGAAATAGACGAAACTTTGAAAATTTGGATCACAGGGGATCGATAGCCTGAAATCCACGCTGCGTATTTATTGATTTTCTTTTCTGCAGCCCAGGTTTCTTACTTCGGGTTTTGTTCTTATATTAAATTATGCTTCGCGGTAATGAGAGCCAGACTTCGTAGTTCTCATGATTTCTGAAGAAAAGAAAGTGTTAGGAAATGTGCCTTTCAACATTCAACTAGGCTGAACTATAGTACAGTAAAATAGGTTCATCATGTCTTACAAATTTTTAATTCGTGTGATATAAACTGAATTTTTTGCAGAGTGATATCATACACCAACTCACTAAGGCTTGACATTCTTTTTAGGAACAGTTAAAAATCAATTTGTAGGTTTTCCTTTCTTTTTTTTTTGAACAATTTTTCCCCTTTTTAGCGAAGGTAGAGGGCAATTCTGTAAACAATTTTTCAAATTTTTGAGTATTTGCTATTGCTTATATTTTTTTTCATTTACAGCTCTATATGTCATACCAAGTAAATCTTTTATCACGAAGTTTTAATTTATATATATATATATATATATATATATATATATATATATATATATATATATATATATATATATATATATATATATATATATATATATATATATATATATATATATATATATACATATATATATATATAAATATATATATATGTGTGTGTGCACATACATATATGTATATATAGGGTGTCCCAAAACAACCGCATAAACTGCACAGCTAGATTGCTCATTGGGAGTACATAAAAACTCCCCAAAGAAGAGTTCCTGCACGATCCATAGTTTACGAGAAAAATACGAAAAACAAAGTATGACGTCACTTCCGGTGCAAGAAAAAAACACTTTATTGAACATATCAACAGCAAAGTATGCACGGGTACACTCCCTAACAGTTCATAAGGCATTTCCATTACATGACCCGTACATCAGGTACATGTGGCAGTAGTCACAAACGGAATACATGTCCACCGTACGAAGACTACCGGTAGCTGCAAGATGCAACCTTTTAAATACCAGTTCAACGGCGGCTTAACGTCATTCCATAGCACGCACGCATGCATGACGCGATATGCGCGGCGAACGTTTTAAACATTATCGTCTGGAATATGCAAATACTGTTGTTGATATGGCCAATAAAGTGCTTTTTTCTTGCACCGGCAGTGACGTCATACTTTGTTTTTCGTATTTTTCTCGTAAACTATGGATCAAACAGGTACGCTTCTTTGGGCAGTTTTTATGTGCTCCCAACGAGGAATCTAGCTGGGCCGAGTTTATGCGGTCATTTTGGGACACCCTGTATATATATATGTAATAAGACGGACTTCACGATGGGTGGTCGCAGTCGTGGCCAGAAGAAAACACCGTTTTAGTCAAAGACTTCTAATAGCAAAACGTTGGGTGGGCAGGATGGCCACATAATGATGGGCCACATCATTATAGGGATGGGACAAGCTGAGGGACCAGTTCAAAAAAATTTCTAAGTAACATCTGGGTAAAAATCTCAGTCAAAATCTTTGTGAAAATATGTCTCCGATAGCGTGCATCTCCATTTTTGTTCGGGAATTTCCTAAATTGGCCACTAGGGAAGTGTAAAGTTTTAATTGGTTAGACCCTTCCCTGAGGGCGTGAACAGTAGCCTCTGGGATCAATTTAGATTAGGGGTCAAAAAGGGAAAAGCAAAGAGGCTTTGGGATTTTTGCCCTTAACTTGAGATTTGAAAAACGGAGAATTTTCTCGAGCCTTAATGAGGGCTTTCTGCTACAAATTTACGTCGGTATCTTTCAACTCTCACATTACCGGAAATTTCGCGATACTATATTCCTTAAAGAGCCGTCTTTAGGGTTTTATACAAAATACTTACATTAGGGGTCCCGATTTAGTTTAATTTTCCTTATATATATATATATATATACACTCAAGAGCCAAAACATTATGACCACCCACCTTGGCATTGATGCCACAAGTCCTTGGTAGATGGCCGGAGACAGATTGTACCAGATATTTAAGCAACGGTTACGTAAATCCGAGATATTACGAATGGGTGGTCTTTTAACTCTGAGCTGCCTGTCCCATGACTTCCCAAATGTGTTCTATCGGACTGAGATCCGGTGTATTACGTGACCAGGACATTAACTGGAATTCAGCATCAA
>CM063500.1:103700859-103710859 GCA_032207245.1 Pardosa pseudoannulata | reverse complement strand
CAGAAAGTTTATTGTCGTGATAAAATTTAATTAAATCCCCCATTAGGTATTACGTCAGATATTTTTTAACATCCACATCCAGTTTCGATTCGGTGCAGAATCGCTCGTCGTGTTCACAAAGAATTTTGAAAGTTGTAAATTTAGATGAATCGTAATTTAAAAGAGAGATGAATGTTTTTGATTGTTGGACTGGCTTCTCCCTGGTAAAAGAATCATTAAGGCTCTTTGTGGCTTGTACTCCAAAACGAAACAAGAACACTAAATCCAAAAACGAAACTCTAAAACCGGAATATTCTTTCACAAACCTGGGTTTTTCTGCATAGTCCTTGAATCCTATGGGCTTCGTTAACTTGTGACACTAATGAAAGTGAAGACATCTTGATAACGATTTTATTTTCTTAAATGTCCTACGTGGAATATAAAAAGGATACAAATCAATAGATAAAGAACAACTCTTTGACGAGCACTTCTCCTGATTCCAATCATTCTGCTTAGTCAGCATATGTTGTTAAAGGCCGTATCCCCAGTTATTAAGATGTTCATAATCATAATTAATAATGTGCATCTTTTAACTTAACCACAATTTAAAATAAGGCGATTTCACGCCACAGGTCACATCTCAATTTATGACAATTCTGGCTTTAGTTTCAAACTGAAAGGCAATTTATTGTTTTTCTATTGGCTGTTGTAAACATGAAAATGAATGGGAAGAGCATTGTAGTAGTTCGTGACGTTGCGATAAATTGCTCTATATGTAGGTCTTAAAAGTTATAATACAAGGAAATGAATAATGGCTCAAATCAGATTGTAAAAATATTAACGAAAAATATAAAATTAAGAAAAAAATACGCGATGCAAAACAGTATTAAAATTGTAAGAAAAAATAAGCACAAAGTGCAAAAATTAAGAGATTAAAATGTAAAAATTAAAAATACGGTACGAAACAGTTAAAAATTAAAATACACCGTACACTTACAAGTAAAAGAAAAATCGAAGCGATCTGAAAAAAGCTCAGATTAGATCCCGTGGCTCCATCTATTGGACGGCCGCGCATTAGGGAAAGTGAAGGGACTTGGTGAAAAGAAATTAATAATCATGGGAGCATTGCGTCTCTTGGCCGCTTGCGATGCTTAGACTTACAGTAATCATAGTCCGGTACTACTTCTAGTTCGAAATTGTTTAGGGCACCTAGGCCTAAGCCTAGGAATCCCCGGTAGTTAAGATGAGAGTTAATTGTCAATATGCATCAGTAAATTGGAAGTACATTTAAAGGTACGTAAACAATTATAATAAAATAAAATCGTAAAGTGAAATAAAATATTTGCAGACCCTGATTAGCTTATAATTGCAGTTTAAAAATTAAGATAAAAGATTCAGATTAAAGAAAAAATTACACTATGAAATTGTACTAATAAAAGAAAAATATATTTTTGCGGATGCAAGCATCCAATTTTTTGGTAATTTTTATAATTTTTCGGTTTTTTATGCTTTTGTGTATGTAAGTAAGCAAATAATTAAAAAATAAAAGTTTAATTTGAGTAAACATTTACAGAAAAAATTAAATACTTAAAGAGATTACAAATTATGAGAGGTAAAGCAAGAGTCATCATGGCGCCATCTAGTGTCGGCTCGATCGCTAGGAAAAAATTTCAGATTTCAGATTTTGAATAAGAAATTTCGAATAAAACGAAAATAATTAAAGAAAATGAATCGCACGAGTCTGTTTGCAATTTTTGTCTTCCCTAAAATCATAATAAAAAATAATTTCATTATTAATATTATTAATATTGTTATAGGATTTCATGGAGTTTTTAATACAAATTTCTTTAAATGTTAAAATAATCAGATCACGTCTGATAATGTCGTTAGAATGATACCGTGCTTCTAGTTCGAAAGTATGAGATTGATTTGGGGTTCTTATCCGAAGACGAACCCCCAGTTAGTGAGATATATAAATTAATAAACTCAATGTCCTTCTTTTAACAGACGAATACAATTTTTAAAAATGAAGGTCTAACAACTTAAAAGAAATTTATAAAGACTTGAAAAAACTTAAAAATAAAAGGAGAATATTAAGATACACGATGCAGTACAGTAGTAAAAAAGGAAAAAGATTTTTTTTAATTTTAAGAGTAAAAGCACACAAGTGGACACACAAGTTAAGAGATAAGAAAGATATTGAAAACCTTTCGAAACAATTAAAAAAGAATTAAAATTAAGTACACTGTGTAGTTACAAAATGAGAGTTAAGATCGAAGCGATGTGAGAGCTCAGATCAGGTTCAGTAGCGCCATCTATATATTAAAACACATAATCTATAAAAGTTGGTACAAGAAACAGATATTTTTCTTACACTTTTTAAAGTAACGTTGTTCACCTTTGCAATTTTTATACGAAATAATAGAACAAGTTCTACCAAAGTGTAGATTTCTTTAGATTCTAATTGTTATTTGATAACAGGGCTATGCACAGAAAAGACTATAATAATCACACTGTAAGATTACCTCAATACATTGTAGTAGAGTTTAATCTACTATTTCACCTAACAGTGTATTGTTATGGAACACACGCTAAGGCAAATGATAAGTACACGAAGAGCCGCAGTAGCTTAGTTGGCAAAGACAGCAATCTCGTAACTGGAGGGTTGTGAGATCGACGCTCGAGCCGGACAAAGATCATTTTTGTCAGCTAGGACACGGAAAATATGTTCGAAGTCGCAATGTCCTCCAAGTTTCCAAAGGATACCTCTGGAAAGGGTACATCAAGTCCAGAGATCCTCTGCTTGACCCCTGCTTTAACTAACGAGAATCCGCTTGTTTAAAGTCATTTTTCACCCTTTGGTTTCATTCGAACACCCTCTGGTTCACCCATTTGGCCCGTCCAAGTGCCATTAGCAAAAACACAGCTGAGTACACGAATAACACATGTTAAGTCTGAACCTACTTGAATATGCAGGTTTGGCTTGGAGAGCTAATAAGACCGAGGTTTATAGCTTACAACCGATTTCAAATGGACTACGAACATCTGTGCCAAAAGAGGAATTCGAACCCACGAAACTTTGGTACCGAAGAGCAGTGCTCTACTGATTCTGTCATCGTTCGGCGCATTTGAGATTAATTAATAGACGACATAAATGTATGGCGCTTATTCTTAGATTAGCTCTACTCGATTATGGTGAGATATTTATCTTATCTGCTACAAGTTATATATTATTAAAACTAATTAATTTAGTTATTATGTCCTTGATTATTTTTATAAATAAGGGGAAATGGCTTTTTAATCAGGATCGTTACTTGCTCTTTTTAAAAATTAGTATTTAGATATGAGATATTGATTTTTTGTTGTTTGGGATATGTGCTGCAAGCTGAGTGGTCGGCTTCATCCCTGATAATCTTAGATAAATAGACAGCTTAAACTCATGATCCAGGCTCACGATTCCTAATGGTAATAGACCTTTATAATGTACCCATAGAATGTAGATTTTAGAAAAGACCAACCAAGTTGAACATCCCCAGGCCTAAACTGCCATCCGCAGAGGTATCGTTTGAACTTAAAGGACGTTGCAAGCACGAGCCTATTTTACCAAATATAACAAAATATTGTTTTCTTATCGTAAGTCATAACGATTCCCTCCACTATAATTATTACAACTAGTTAGATCTCGCGACATACAAATGAAACTTAATCGTCTATTAACTGTGACCAAATATGAGATTCAAAAAATGTCCTAATATTCATATGAGAGTGGAGATTTCATTAATGTTTATAATAGGCAATGGCATATTCTTGTTCAGCAGCGCTACAGCCTGGTGCAGGCCAAGGCTTTCTCTGTCTGCTTCCTCCAAACGGCACTACTTTTTGCAAGGTTTCTCCTTCTATTAATACCCAAGATCTCCAAATCTTTCTTCACACAATCCAACCATCTTGTTGCTGGTCTACCTCTTTGTTGTGTATTAAAACAGAGGCTGTGTAAAAGGCTATACGCGTTTATTTACATACTGCAAAAACTATGTACACTGAAACAATAGAATAGAAACTACACACAAGCCGGAACGCTCTGATAGCGCCATCTACTGCATACATTACAATCTCCCACACTTAATTTGACACATTAGAACTATAAGTTGAAATATAAGATTAAATTGTAATTAGTAATTTAGTTGTAACAAATAATAACAAAAATAAACAAAGAATGGTTATATTGTTCATTAAGAGTTCTACGTAACGTAATCGGAGAGATAGCCCGGAGGTCGGCACATTCTTCGAGGTCTCCGGTTCTGTGGTTGGACATGGTCGCCTCGGGTGCTCGGTGTGATTCGGTGATCGGTCAGGGGCGATTGAGTTGTCGGCTCTCGGTGTCTCTCACGCACTTCAGTGGGTAAATCGTTTCCCCAATCTGCATCTGTTGGTATTATCTCTTTCTTCGCAGCAAATATTACGTTTGGTTTGGAGGTTTTAGGAACTTTGCACTTCCTTAGTTGATTTATATGCCTCTTTTGGTCATATCCTTTATCCAATTCAATTATGTAATGGAGCCTGCCGATTTTCTTCTTGACTGTACCAAAGTCCCATGACAATTTGTTATTTACATAAGATCTAGATTGTACGCGGTCTCCCACACTTAAATTTCGACTACGTGGAAGTTGTGGATAACATACGGTGGAATTTGGCTTCTTTATAACTGGTGGGCGTAACAAGTCTAATTTCGTTCTAATTTGACGTCCTAAATATAATTCTGCCGGTGTTCTGCCAGATTGTAATGGTGTAGCTCTGAATCGAAATAATATCTCTCGAATTTTGTCAAGAATTGAAGAATGTTCACCAGACATGGATTTTAATTTCGTTTTGATAGTTTGTACATTTCTTTCGGCCAACCCATTTGTTGCTGGGTGCCCTGGTGCAAGGAACTTTTGAAGTATACCGTTTTCCACACAAAATTCTTTGAACTCAGTACTTTTAAATATAGAGGCATTATCAATATCTGATAAATTTATGTTTAAATGTCGAATCCATGTTCTTCCTAAAACTGATCTAAACTCATTCGGTACTATAAATGAAATTTCTGTACATTCAATGTTGTTGTATTTCACTGGAACGCGAACTACTCCTAAAGGTTCAAAAACCCCATGAGTGTAGGATCGAAATTTTATGCCTGTTGGATAGATTTTACATTTTAATTTCATACAATTAAAATCTTATTTAGGAAGCAAAGTATAACCTGCTCCGGAATCAACTTCAAATTTCTGAAGCTTATTTTCGATTTGGACAGTTACAAAATATTTTTCAGAATTAGATAAAATATTAGATGTTCCTCGAAAAATGTTTACAATCTTCGAAATACCGGAAAAAATATCAATGGCATCAACATCAGTAACATGATCATCACTTCCGCTTTCAACTGATTGAATACCCGTGTATCTCTTTTTCTTGAGTAGAGTCGAAAGACAAACTTTTTGCACATGGCCTATTCGATTGCATGCCTTGCACTGAAGTTTTGACGCATCTAGTCGACAGGCACGAGACAAATGATTTCCTCAGCCGCACCGTAAGCACATATTTTGAATACCAAGGTCATGAAAATTCAATTTAGTATATCGGGATTTTGAAACGGAACGATGTCGTTTATCAGGAAAATGGTTCTGTCGAAAATTATAATTACTTCTCGAATTAGATTTACTTTTGGATCTTGAAACTCTGTGTACATCTTCTAGTGTTTTGTTCGGAAATGTTTTCGATAATTCCTGATTATTTAATTTTAAAGCTTCATAAGCCAATGATCGATCCACAGCTTCATTGAATGTTAAATCACAAATTAATAGTAGTTGCTCTCGAATGTTATCATCCTTTAATCCACGAATAAATTGAGCTCGTAAAAACAAATCTGACACTGAATTTTTACATTCACAAGTGAAATCACAAGTAGAAATAAATTTACGAAGAGCAGCAACATAGTCTGAAATCCTTTTGTTTTGAAAACGGGATAAAAATCTGTGTTGTTCGATAATAACATTAGGTTTTGGACATAGATGCTTTTCTAAGACAGATATAATATCATCGTACTTTAAATCATTTGTAGATTTGGGCGAAATTAAAGAGCATAATAAATTGTAATGATGAGAACCGATACAGTTTAGGAGCCTTTTCGAACACAAGTCTTTATCGCTGAATACATTTTTAATTTTTAAATAATTTTCAAATCGTTCTTTGTACTGAATAAAGGTTTCCTTAGATGAATCAAATTGTTCAAAATTACTCAAAAATGTCACAGTACCTGAGTCTTCGGCAGCAGATTTTCCTTTCGATTCGGCATTTTGATTTGTAATTAAAGCTGCCAGGCGTTCATTACTTGTCGTAATTGCCTGTAGAAGGGCTTGAAATTGAGCAGGATCCATGTTTAGTTTTCGAAATTTTACCTCGACACCAATTCTGTTGTGTATTAAAACAGAGGCTGTGTAAAAGGCTATACGCGTTTATTTACATACTGCAAAAACTATGTTCACTGAAACAATAGAATAGAAACTACACAAGCAGGAACGTTCTGATAGCGCCATCTAGTGTATACATTACACTCTTCTTGTACCCTCAATCACTGAAAAAAGTTAATTTTTAACTGGGTCCAAATCTGCTCGTCTGAAAACATGTCCCAGCCACAATTCTGTTTGATTTAATGAATCTCAAGATGTTAGGTTGTCTTTATTTAGTATATAATTCATGGTTATATAAACCTCTCCATGTATTATTTTCCTTTACTGCCCCAAATATTGACCGAAGGATTTTTCTTTCAAAAATGAGTAGCCTATTTTCTTCTGTTTTGTTAATTGCCCATGTCTCACTGCCATATAAAATGATCGGTCTTATAAAGGTTTTGTATAGGTTTATTTTTGTATTGATGCAGATGAGTTTAGATTTTATTTGGCTCTTTAAACCAAAATAGCACCTATTTGCCATTAAAATTCGGTTTCTAATTTCAGTCTTTATCTCATTTCTACTGGTAATAAGTGTGCCCAAGTATTTAAACTGGGTGACTCCCTCAAAAATATAGTTTCCAATATTAAGCGATTGTACATCATGTATTCTAGGACTCACCACCAAAAACTTAGTTTTTTCCTCGTTTACTGCTAAGCCAATATCCCTAGCAGCACTCTCAAGGGCAATAAATGCCTCAACCACACCCAGTTTTTTTCGCCTAACAATATCAATATCATCTGCATATGCAAGTAAATGGCATATTAGTATTTATTAATTGGAAGAAAGAAGTATAGTTCCTAGAAATACACAAAAAATCATTGTTAGAATAATGAATGGAGACTAAAGTGACGTCACTCTCGAAGTCACACTGCATATCTTTCTTGCTGTTGTTCAACTGTAGCATTTCTGAAAGAAGTGCAATGAAATAAGCGTGATTGATAAAATTATAAAATAACTTCTAAATTATTAAAGGAAATTAACAAAATTAGATAAATTTACTGTAAAAAGGCGAGAATGCTGCTTTTATGAAGATTTACACAGATTTACAACGGATTTATAAGAAGAGATTTTAAGTGAGACACAACTTCATTATCAAAGAGGCTCACAACTCGGACCTATATTAAATCATTTTGTGAATATACAAGTTTTAAAACAGCAGGAAGGGAGAGACATACAACAAAATTCCACCCCATTCATCCACCCAAGAAAAACCCTAAAATGGATCAAATTATTATTAAAACATGTGATGTGTGTCGGTCCAAGGAAATTAGTAAGAGTCCTTCCTAACAAAATATATCTTTAGGTGGTTAGTTTATCTTATCTAAAATTGAGGATTTTTTTGTGATGCCCATCTTCAAACCACATTATGTAATTCATCAATTTCTGAGTTTTCTTTCTCCTGCAAAGCTATTGTCATTGTATGATGATGCCTATGTGTGTTTTATAAGTTAAAATACTCGAAATTATCTCAAATACTCTCAAATCAGAAACCAATTTATGTATACAATTTTAAAACCATTTGAAACATTTGATGCATTTCAAACGGTAGAAACCCATTTTGTTTTTGAAAACATACTAAAGATATACTTCATATTTTATGGCGGCATGAATACTTGTTGCGGAATTTCATGGTATTTGCTGCCGGTAAATTTTTAAATTATCAAACATTTTGCTAGTACTCCTTTCTCCTTTATTGCATATCACGTTCTGGATAGATTTTGGAAGTAGTTGGCAACTACTGCCGCTAGGGTTATTGTTCTATTATCTATAATAGTTTCTAATTTAAATGGCAATTATTATCATTTCGTAGTTTAACCGCATTTTATTTATTAAATTCGTGTTTCTACAGATTACTTTTTCAGTTTTAAATTAAAGTACTTTTATCTCCCACTAATATATAATTTCTGCGCAAGGGTCAATGAGTTAAGCAACAAGCATTTTCTTCTGGTGTGAGCTATCTGTGTATCTGTATTTTTTGGTGACAATATAGCTGTGATCAATAACCAAACAGAGAAAAAGATGAATGCTGATGTTAACAGAAAAGGTAAATTTTAAAATCAGGCATAATCGTTAAATAATAAGAATTCCCATTTCCTTATCACAACTTTTATGTCTATTCTAAAACGTTTATTATTATTTTCAGTGATGGCTATTCAAGCAAAGAAAAAGCGATCGAAAGGCCCAAAATCCAAATTAAAAAACAGATCCGATGCT
Source organism: Pardosa pseudoannulata (assembly GCA_032207245.1). Taxonomy (NCBI): domain Eukaryota; kingdom Metazoa; phylum Arthropoda; class Arachnida; order Araneae; family Lycosidae; genus Pardosa; species Pardosa pseudoannulata. The sequence continues at coordinate 103,702,177 of CM063500.1, read as the reverse complement.
CCAGAAAACAAAAAAAGGTAACACTTTTATAAAGCAAAGTATTAAATCCATTAATTTATCAATAATTTACTCATTACATTGTCAATGAAATAGAAGGTTATGGTGCTTGTCTTTTGTGCATTTAAATTTTTTTTCAGACTGCTTTAATTTAAACCCTACTCTAGATTTCTAAAATAAAAGTGTTGATAAATAGGTAATTCTTTTCGCCAGAAATGCAGAATTTGGGCAGACTCAACAATTCGTCAAACTCTAAAAATTTCACGAATATTCACAATATAGCATATCAGTGTGTGTAGTTGTCATACAAAGCCCTTTAATTTCATAATGTTTTGTATAATGAATGTATTAGTTTAAAATAAAACATTTAAGCCGCTTAAGCTGTTAATTTATTCAGTGAGTTTGGCGCTCTCCATTAAATTTGCCTCGTGTAATCTCGTGTATTAATTATCATTTAATGAATTGTAGGGAACGATTATAACGATTGCAACGGTTTATTTGTTTGATTTTTAAGTTAATATTAATTTATGCTCATTTTAAGAAACGTTCAAAAGTATTTTCCTAATAATTTTATATTTCCTTATATGGCTTTAAAAGATAGGTAACTTGCTTTTGTGTAATTTTGTCCCATAAAGAGTGTAATGCATCATGTTAACATATTTATTTTTTATTTTCATCATAAATTTTACACTCAAGGGTTGAACTTTGTATTGTCTGCTATTATTAAAGTTTAGTATATTTCAATAATCCCATAAGAATGTTATAATTTGCTATACAATTTAATAGGTTTAGTGTTAGTAATTTATAAAGAAATTAAAAATCAAGAAGCCTGCATAAATTATTGTATTGAGTGATATATTTATTATAATAAACTGATATTTATTCTTTAGTTTTTTTTTTTTTTTTTTTGATAGCCTCTTACATATATATGCCTTTGCATTTAAGATAGGTTTAAGCAGTTCTAAAATGTATTGTTGTGTACTAATTTGGCATATTAATATATTTATTTTATAGAAACTCTGCTTCTCAGTACTATACTGGGATATTTAAAAAAATATTTTTAATATTTTTATATAAAGATTTAATTTTAAAGATTAAATATCTTGTGACTAGTCTAGAATAAAATGTTTGTTTTACTTGTATGTTTCTATTTGTTAAGCATTTTCCCTCATTAATGTTTATAAGTATATTAATTTAGAAGGATTTTTTCATTGATTTCATCATTTAAAACTTTGATATTAAATAAGAAAAAAAAAACAGTTACTTAAAAAATTTAATAAATTCTGTTTGCGGTTGTTTCTTATTAAAAATTCATATTTTC
>CM063500.1:103608359-103693359 GCA_032207245.1 Pardosa pseudoannulata | reverse complement strand
ACATTTTACGATTAAGTTTTCATAAGATTGGAATCTTTCTAAAATTCAGAAGACTATGAAAGAAGAAATATGCTACAAATTTATGTGTTTTAATATGACTTGTAAATACATTATTGAATTTGTGACTACCAGATTTAGATTTAGATTTTCATAGGATTTAACTCTTGTTTATACAGGCATGTGCAATACAAGCAGACATGCCAACTTCTCCGGAGTAGCTCCGGAGAAATAAGAAAATTTGATAACTCTGGAAACTCCTGAGATTGCTCCGGAAAATAAAACTTTTGAACAGCTAAAAGATATAGATACAGCAATTGAATACAAAGTTTTGTAAAAAATAATGCTGAATATTACTCTTTTCACACAGTAATGCCACATGTTAAAAGTTTTCAGTACTGTGTGGAAAAACCAAACTGAATTTAGCTCAAATTTGAGTAGACAAACTCTAGAATCCCTGATGATAAAAAAATGGAAATATTTTAGTCAGGGTCGATGTTGCTATAAGAAACACTGTTATTAAAAATATGTAGTTAAAGCTAAAAAAAATACTCAAATTTTTAAATGCCTACATTTTAATTTACCTTTTTATAATTTACTGCTGTATAAATATTTTAATTTTAATTTAGAAACCAATAAGATATGTACTTATGTATAATCTGTAATTAGCCTGTTAAAATTTCGAACCACACTATTGCTCCAGACACAAGAGCCTGCATGTTGGCATGTCTGTACAAGACCTGATAGTAAAATCTTTTCTGATCTGTCTCCTGATTTTGTACAGCCTGTGACTTTCCAAATATCACTGAATCTGGTTCATTTACCCTCTTACTGAAACTTGTTTGTTCTTGTATTTGTCTTGGATTATTTTTGATTAACCCTTTCGTGACGGGAAGAGCAAACACGCACTTTTCTCTGAGGCCGGCAGTCACTTTCACGAGTGAGTATCGTGGGCTGGAGGGTTTTTTGCTATTAAGCCTAAATACATGAAATTAACGAAGTAGCAACGCGTTATTCAATAATACTGCGTGAAGTATTTAAACGGAATGCAATTTATGTTATATGTTTATAGATATTTTATTTAGTTAAGCTATTTCTTATTTAAATATATATTTTACACCTTTTTCCATTCTTTACTTACTATTTAATGACTTTTAACTTTAAAAAACTGAATACTATGTTATTTTAAAATTTTTTTTTTATGAAAAATTTTTAAAACAGGGATCTACACACAATCCTTGCACTCTTAGTAACACATTTGCCATTTTGGAGAATTTTTCCAGGAATGTGAAAAAATGAAGCATCATCATCATCTTTGTCAGAAATGTCCTCCTCATCATTAGAATCCCTAGATCCATTATGAACAGAAAGAATAATCCGAATATATTATATTGTCACTATTACTACCATCCTAATCTGTTTCAGAATCAAAATCTGAAATATTGAGTCATATCAGCTATTTCAAGCTAGTTAAACACTTTCGACACTTCGAAAATCTAGCAATAAAAAGAGAAAAAAAGATCAAGTGTGTCAGATCTAATTCTCCAGTAAAAACTGAACTGCAAACTGCAATACACAGCGCTTTAGCAAAAATAAAACTCCCTTGCTTACATAAACAAACACCACGTGTGAATTTAAAGAGCCATCATAAAACATGTCATTCGGAAGCATTCCTTTCCCCTGATGTTTATATAATCAAAAACCACGTGTATGAGTTTCAGACTACTATCATATTCAGTACAAGGTCAAATCTACATGTATCTAAAACCATATGGATATACAATGACATCTTGTGTCAAAAATTAGATGATGTTATGCAGTACATTGTGATTTAATTATGTCTGTACAGTAAAAGTTCAACATAGCACTCAAAATCAACTTACCTGCGAGTTATTTAATTTAATAGTTCTTTTGTCAAGTATGAAATGACCATATGATATCTATAGTATTTATCGAAAAATTTGTGGTTTATTAATTTTGTATGTGGTTTAATTTTCCTCAAATTAAATGAATGAGCAGACATTACAAAATAATTGCCATTATATGCACTTGTAGTTATATTTATTTTTGATATCTTTTAACTTATTTTTTCAATGTGATAAAAATTAATTCAATTTTAAATATTTTAGGGGCAAAAGATTTGTTGCTCTTAAAGTTGTGAAAAGTGCTACTCATTATGCTGAAACTGCTTTGGATGAGATAAAGCTATTACGATGTGTAAGTTCTTACTTGTTAGATGCTTTTTTCTATTAGTTAAACATTTAAATATTTTTCTTTTAATATTTATATGTATTGTAGCCGTGATCTATGTATTTGTCAAGAACAAAACCAAGTGTACCACCCCAAGAAAGTGTAAAAGGCATTCATATTTTTTTTTTTGTTGACCAAGAGAAACTCAGAATTTAAGCAATGAAAATGTTATTAAGTTGATTTAAGTTATAATTTCATGTCATTATGGGATACTTTATTATTTTGTAAATTCATTACTACTATAAAATTTGAAAATTCTAAACCAAAATTCATATTGCTGTTGAAATGATTTATCTTTTAAAACAATATTAAGAATAGATATGTGATCTATTCTTAATATTGTAATAAATTGACTAAATTTATTACAATAAGTTAGTTTAACCATCTGACATTGAGGTCTGAAACTGAAAATATGTATAACTAGTCTTGCAATCTCACTAACACACTAAATTGCATTCTGTGAAAAAATCGAGAACAAGATAATAAAAAAATGTTTGTTTCGATTCAGAATCATAATTTACAAACCATAACCTATGCTTTTACCAACAAAAGTGACATTGAGTGAATCTGAACATATATGGTTTTGACAATAAGAGGGTTAAAAATGGTTCATTCCTTGGGATGTCTGTGTATATATATATATATATATATATATATATATATATATATATATGTCAGGTCTTAAAAAGGGGGTAGTTGTAAATTACATGAGTTTTAAACGATTTTAAAAATTGAACTCTTTTATTATAAAATAAATGAAAAAGACTCTCACTTGCATCACCTTTTAGAGTAATACAGTCAGGTGTAGAGATATTTCACAGGAAGTGCGTGACTAATTAAGCGAGAAGTTCAGTCAGCGCATGAACATGGTGCTGTCAACACCTTTCCATGTTTGGCTTTGCCACGAATAAATGAAAATGGCGCAAGCCATGCCTGAAACGGAAAATCCAAATGAAATAAAGAAGTGTTTTTACTAAAAAGGACTAACTATTCCTTTCGCCTTAACACTGGACCATGTCATATATATATATATATATATATACACATACACACATATATATATATGGGGGGTTGGATTTGCGCTCTAGCCTCCCCCCCTACTATAATGGACCCTCCGGGTTACATAAGCTGACGGAGACGACACCACCAGCAAGCGGGGGAGTTGAAAGTTAGCGACGCGGCATGCATAACGGCATAGCGTGCATATGATGGCCTTATATGTTTTTATGTTTTATGCTTAACTTTGTTTCTGTCCTGTGTAAATGTTCGTCCTTAATAAATATATTTAAAGGCATCTGGCCGTTGTCTTTCTCTACATATATATATATATATATGTATGTATATATATATATATATATGTGTGTGTGTGTGTTTTTTTTAATGCAAGAAACAAAGTTAAAATTTAAACCCTTTTTTTTATTTAGACCATTTTGGTGCTATATATATTTGCTTGTTCTTTGTTTTTAATATGAATAAGTAAATTAAAATTTTTATAAATTTGAAGCATGCCATGCTTGTGACAGACGGAACTTCTAGTTTAGGTTAATGGGTTATTCTTTGTGTCTTTGCAGGTTCGAGAAAGTGATCCTAGTGATTGTTTTAGAGAAAAAGTTGTACAGTTGCTTGATGATTTCAAGATATCTGGGGTGAATGGAACTCGTATCCTTAAATTTGTCTTATTATCAGTTCATTATTTCAAATTTAGTGCTTATTTAATTACTATCTCATTTATATCCCTTTGTATCATCTTGGTGCAGATTTTCCGCATCTATACTGGACAATTTTATAGATATGTCAAATTTACAGTTTTTGTTTTAATTTTATAGATTTTTAAACAGATTGAAAATATGGTTTTTGGTACTCTTAATTTGTAAATATTATCCTGCAGATTTTGATTTCGCTTATTTTTGGAAAAGTATATTATTTTTAAAAGATATTAAATTCATATAAATATTTTCTAGAAATAAAAAAAATAATTATATCATTGGACTATAGGCTACATGTTTTATCAGTGTTTTGTTTAAGTGCAACTTTTCTAAAATTTAGGAATATTGAAATAAAAGTCAATTACATTAAAACAATTAAATCTTGGTAATCTATAGTTTATATTGTAACATCTTATTTTATTGATTTTTCTAAATAGTTTGAAGCTTAAGCAAACAGTTTGAAGCTTAAGTTAATTTTACGTTTTTCAAGAATCAAATTTATTTGTAAAACAAATTAATATATTTTATATATGAATGCATAAAGATGCATGCTTTTGAAAAAATTGAAACAGTTCTTAAATGTCTTTCAAATTTTTGTATAATTTTATTAAGTATAAGACTTAAAGTCTTATCAAAAGAAACGAACTTTCAGCATATACCAACTCCTTTCACCTTCAGAAGACACCTTCAGAAGCACAGGAGTTTCATATGTTTAAAAGTAAACTATTTCAAATAGATTTTAAATTTAAGAGTCATTTGCACTTTTTATTTTAAATTTTATTATGGTTTAAATGCAGTTGTATGCTTTTTTCTTCCTTTCTTTTCATGTTTTTTTAAAATTATTTTAGTTGCATTGTGTACATAATCATAAAATATTTTAAATAATTTTTAAGCTAGTTAATATCATTCTTAAAATTCCTTATTTTCTCTCTCAATTAAAAAAAAATTTTCTCTCTCAATTTAAAAAAAAATTACAAGAATCAAATTTTTGATTTGTTAATTTGTTATTTTGTAATTTTTTCATTTATTATAATAATGAATTGTTAAACGTGTGTGTGTGTATATATATATATATATATATATATATATATATATATATATATATATATATACATAAGGATTCACCAAAGAGGATCCTCCTAGGGCCACGTGAAAAGACCAGATTGGTTTTTTTCAAGTTTTTTTTTTTTTTTTTTTCAAAACTTGCTCTACTACATAATTTTTACGTTTAGACTCAAAATCATAGCTGAAATTACCAGGGTCTGAATATTGTTAATCTTCTTTGGAATTTTTGTCACTTTTCAATCCTTTGTTAAATATATGTTTATGATAGTTTTTTAAATTGTTTTAGTATATACAAGTTTAATTAATGTAAATCAACAAAATTTATTCTTAATATATTCAAATTCAGTTTGGTGCTAAAATTGGCCTTCTGACTATACCTTTGTTGATAGGGCAGGAGATCTAAAGTTAATTTTTAAAAGTTAATTTTTCAAGTTAATTTTTTCATGACAAGAATATCTACTTCACTCAGAGGTCTAGTTTAATAAAAATTTTCATTGCATAGAGTCCTCTTTTTATATTACTATTCCATTAAAAGTACTTGTTGTAATGTACATACAACCTATACACCAGTGTTCGTTACAAGGAGGAAACACAGAATGAATATAACACTTTATATTGATAGTCAGACATTTATTATATACATTCATTTACACATAGATCCTTGGTTATCATGTATCATAATCATCAATTATTTATGTCTTCCATTTACACTATAATTATCACAATTCTCTTTATAAGGAGTTATTATTAACAGAGGCCTAAGTTAAGTGACTGTAAATATTATTTTATAAATTACCTCCATTAAAGTCACAGGGGAGCAGGCAGGGGCTTTTCTCCCTACGTCAGTCTTCAGTTGGTGCAGAGGGTCAGTAGAGGCTTTTTTTTCATACGGTGAATCGGTCCGGGTGTTCGGGCGCACGAAACGAGTCGATGCTGGTGGATTCTTGTCCCACTTCTTTCGAATCCCGACTTCAACTCCTCTCCTTAACTTCGTTTCCAAACTCCTCACCTCGGTTCCAACGCCCCTTTTTCCTTCCTTGCCAATCACTTGTTTTCGGGAAATTTTCCCACATCTCTATGCCCTTCGGGAGTGCAGGTGGGCTCATTAAAGTAGCCCCTTTTGTGCAAGCTGACATTACTTTTTAGCCCCTGCTCCCATAACTCATGGTTACAGCTCTGTGCGAGCTTGACCGTTACGCTGCCATTCCGTGATCTATACCTTCTCTGCAGGGGGTCCCTAAACTTGACGTGAACAATTAGAGTCCTAAATTCCTCTAGGAAAATCCTCCCACAGCTGTGCATGCACGTGCAGATCACTGTGGGAAAGTACCTCGGTACAGTACTAAAGCCAGAAAGTATGCTTTTTTTCAACGATAGCTTTTTGGTTTTATTATAATTCTGTATAATTAAATACATGAAGCAATAGTTAAGAGTTTAAAAAATTTTTACACAAGAATGATTTTATATTTTTTAGATTAATTATAAATGTGTGAAAAATAAGCATAATAATTTTTTTAATAACTGGAAAGGAATTATCAGCAGTTGCATAGTCATTGCAACAGTGCCAGTGATAATGAGCAATTAACTATTTAATTTCACATTTCATTTAATTCTTTGATTTTACTGAAAAAAGATATTTTATAAAAGATATTTTTTATATATTTTTTAAAAGATATGTACATCATTTACACAAAAATTAGGATTTAGAAGTTTCTTTAAAAATTTTCTTAAATTTTTTTTCCTTTTGATGGAAATCTTATATGGATTGGTCTTTATAAAAATCCATGGGAGTTTTCAAACGTACACACGCACATATATGTGCATTTATAATATAAACTTTTGCTTTTGTCAGATGCTCACTAGTATTAATACCAAATTGTATATTGTATTGTTTCTCTTTTGAATAATAATAACGATAATAATAATGATAATAATCTTTCATGACATATATATGTAATGTTTTCCTTAACTTTAAATTAGATGTTTGTATGGTTTTTGAAGTCCTAGGGCACAATTTGTTGAAATTAATAATACGTTCTAATTATCAAGGAATACCCCTAGCAAATGTGAAAATCATTATACAACAGGTTTGTAATATTCTAAGTATTTTTAATAATACATTATTTTTTATATCTTTACAAAAGTGATTTCCTATAATTACATTGAAATTTAGTTAGTTTTGGATATATAATTTTGTTTTGCTTTTGTTTTAAAAAGGTATGTAATGTTTACATGGTTTCCGAGCACCTGGAAAGTCATGGAAAATCATGGTTTTAGACAGTGGATTAATTTTGTTATGGAAAGTCTTGATTTTTCAATAAAATGAGTGAAAGTCATGGATCCGCTAAACTACCGATTAAAAAAAATGCATTGAATTGTTTAATTCTATTTTTACTTGTCATTTGGCTGAAGTTACTGAGTTTGGTATTTATGTATTATCCTATTGACTATATTGCCAAGTAAAATTTGTTCACCAAGGAAACTCAACTTTTTCTTAAATTGTAGATTAAAATTTTATTAATATAATAATTGTTTTTTAATAATAATTAGTTAAGATTTTTGCACAAAATATAAGTTTATCTCTAGGGATATTGTATATAAACATTATAGGGTTATATTTGGCTATTATTCATGGTCACCTGGATAATACCAAAGTACCCTGAATTCAAATTGGAAACATTTTGATTGAAAAATTGCTATATGATTAAACTTGGGTATGTAGATACAACAATTTATTTTTATGTATGTGAGTTTATTAACACTTATAAAGTAAGTTTATAGTTTTTTTTATGATAAAATTCCTGTAATTTCTCTAAAAGCATATATTTTACTTGTATGTACATCAGAAGATTTATTCATATATACTTTAACTAAAGCTTTTTAAAGTCATGGAAAATGATCTGCTAAATCAGGGAAAGTCATGAAAAGTCATGGATTTGAAAAATTTTATTTTGGCAGATACCTTGTGTTTAGAAATTTAAATCTCGATGAATTTACAAATTAATGTGCCATGAATTCAGATATATAATGGTATATTAGAATTGGTTGATTTATTTTTCTTTGATGTAAATCAGGATTTAAATATCTGAAATTTTTTAAAAATCATTGTTTAAATTAAGAATACTTTTTTTTTTTCACATTATGCGAATTTTTTAAGCATGAGTTTTTATTGCATGAAAAAGTCCTTACCAGTAGAATTAGGAGGCACAGTAACTCATACCATACGAAAAATAAGGTTTAAATATCTTTTTTAATAATAAAATTTCTAGCCAAATCGGACCCTTTCAGGATTTTTTTTAATTGGACATTTATTCCGTAGTATTTAAATACCAATACTTTATAAACTGATTTGATGGATAAATAATTTTTTATGTTTGTAAACATTACAAAAAAATTTGAATAGTTTGTACGTTTGAGGAGGGATGAAATAGAGAATGGAGATAAATGAATAGATGAATGGCATTTAATATATAGTTTGCCATATGAAAATAATATTGTGCATGTTAGGGAAATAAATAGGATGATGAAAACTTATTAATCTTAATTTCATCCCAACTTAAATAATTTCATTTGTATTGTTTTATTTAAAAAAATTAAAAGTATAAGCAGTCCAATTTAAACCCAATAAATCCTGATTTAAATACAAAAAATTTGATGTTAAAAAAAATTTAAATTGTTACCAACCCTGGTCTTAATGCATTCTGTTACACTTTCAAAATGAAATTATTTATGTATATGAACTTGCACTATTGGAAATTCTTTGTAAATAATAAATTAATTTTTAGGCATTTTTAAAAAACTTAATTCTGAAATATTGGAGGGCATTTATTGAACATGCCTTGTCTGGTTCATAATCATTAAAATATGTTCCTCAGGAAATAGGTTTTATGTTGTTATGCCATGTATTTAAAGTAAGTCCTTTTAAAAAGTTACTTTGATTTTTAGGAAGTCCTTAATTTTTGTTCTAGAAAAAGAGTGGGAACCCTGTTTTTGACCTAATTTGTATGCAAAATATGATATGGTAATTTATTTTTAAAATTAAGTCTTAACATGTGATTAAATTGAAGTTTTAAAATAAGTGCAATTATCTGTTATATTTAATTAAAGACTGGTTCCTGGAAAATAGTTTTTTTATGAATAACAAAGAGTTTTCTTTTTAAATGTTTAAATACTTGTATTGTGCTGAAACAAAACAATAATATATTTGTATTCTGTATTTGAATGCTTTTATTTCTTTTTTTAAGGTTATTGAAGGTTTAGACTATTTACACCGTAGGTGTAAAATTATTCACACTGACATTAAACCTGAAAATATCCTCATTGCAGTAGATGAAACTTATGTTAGAAAATTAGCCTATGAAGCTACTCAGTGGCAAAAAATGGGTATACGTTTACCTGGTTCTTTAGGTATGTTTCTTTATTGTTAATTTGTTTTCTATAAAAAATTTTTTAGATTAAAGCTTTCATTCATTTTTTTAAATTCACATTTATCTTATTGGAAAATTTAGAAGTAAATATTTTGTGAGAGAATGTTAAATTATAAATCATGTCAGAATGGTTTAGTAGATATCATAGTTGAAAAATTCATACCATCATTGTATTAATTTCATTTTTGGTTATATTGTTAATGGATTTAACCCTACCTCAACCTTAAAATTCAGGAGTAGCTTGCACTCCTTTTTCTCACATACTAATAAAAGAGAAAATAACTATTTTCATTAGTCATGTTTTTGTTCTTACTGTTACAAAACATGAACACTGTCACTTAATATTGCATAAATACTATACCTCTTAGCTGTGCTTAATACATTACTTTATGAACTGAAATAGCAGCATGGAAAACCATATTGTACCTGGAAGTAACCTGAAAGTGGATAAAATGTATGTGTTCATAATTTGGTTTTTCTAGGTCAGAATGCTCTTATGTTATAATGTTCACATACATAATAATTAAAAAATAAAAAAAAGAGAGGTCCAAAATGGAAAAATCAATAAAAATCTTGAGATCAAAGTTTTGGATGTTAACAATACTTTTCATATTCTGCATATATGGAGAAATAAAAATATTTTTTTAAATGTTAAATACATTATTTCAAACAAAATATAAGTAAATAAACTAAATAATTTAAATCATAAAATTTTATTGACAAAACCTATCTTCTACATAACAAAAAGATTACACATGTCTAATAAACAGTGTAAATTATTTAATATAAAAGTTATCTTATTAAAAATGTAAATAAGAATAATGTAAATAATTAAATAAGAATTTTTTCAAATTTTTAAATGTTAAATGTTAAGTTAAAAGATTGTAAATTTTTTATTTAACACATTAGATGTATTTTCAACGTGTTTAGGTTGCATGACAGAAGTGCTGTGTGTCTCAGACACCAAAGTATATCTAGCCAGCTGCACTGCTGCCATATGGGTCTCATTGACCATTGCAGCATTAGTGTTTGAAAATTAGATGGCCTGGGAAACCAGAATATGTATTTGATTCCCAATAAAAATGATTGTTTTTATTGAAGTTTTCTGTCAAAGTGAGATTCATGCAAATGAGGTACTTATCATATTGTACATTTATCATTCAAATCATGACTTTCAGAAAAAATGAGAAAACTACTGAAATATTGCTTTATTTTTGTAGATGTATTACAACAGGGTTCCCACGGTCCTTAAAAGTCCTTAAGAACTCCTTAATTTTAGCTTCATTTTTTTAAGGGCCCTTAAAATACTTAATTTTTGTCAAAGGTCCTTAAAAAACGCCTTAATTTTTAAATTGGAACAGGATCAATTTCTCTGTTGATGAGATCTACCATCATCATAAGTCTATTTCTGTCAAGAAAAATGACTTGGTTTGGGACATTTTTTTCAACATTGTTATAGTTAACGTGTTAAAGGTTATCTTTACATAATAAAATTGAAACTATATATCTTTGTGAGAAATCTTTTAGTCATTCCCCCTTTTTTTAGTTACCCAGTGTTTATTTTAGTAGTAACCATGTGCATTTGATCAAATGATAAATTAAGTTGTTACGTGAAAATTAAATATATTATTGTTATTTTGCTTGGATTTCTATGAACAAACTGTTAATTGCAATGGGATAAGATAGCAAGCCAACAAAACAGTCTTTTAAAGCTTACTGTTTTTATAATTTTCATGTTTGTTGCAGATCTGCAACATGATGAATCATAGCAGGGTTCCCACAGTCCTTAAAAGTTCTTAAGAACTCCTTAAATTTAGCTTTCATTTTTAAGGACCCTTAAAACTACTTAATTTTTGTCAAAGGTCCTTAAAAACTCCTTAATTTTTAAACTGGAATGTGATCAACTTCTCCATCAATGTAATCCACTGTCGTCACGTGATTTCCTATCAGTTTTCTTATGGGACAGTTTTTTTTCTTAGTTGCTTATTATTTGACCAATAAATAATCTTTCGCATTTAAAAGGTTTAAAAGTATAAAGTCAGATGCCCTTTCCTAATAGCTAACAGTCCTGCAGATTTTAATTAAAGGAAGAATGGAGGATGTGGAGTTTATAGATATTTCAGTTACTTATGGAAGTTTAATTTTCCTTGCATTGAATGTAATAGAAAAGTCTAAAACTTTCTTCTTTCCCAGGCAACGTCAGGTATATTCAGCTAGTATATATATATGTCATTTTTAAACCCTCAAAAAGTACTGTTTATAATATTGTATTTTATTCACAATTTATTTCTAGTTTGATCACTCTAAAAGCTTAAATGTACCTTTTTCAAAATTAGTTTTTGTCAAATAGATATATCTTATTACTAATTTTTAGGCATTTTAAAAAACTTAATTCTGAAATATTGTAGGGCATTTATTCAACATGTCTTGTCTGGTTCATAATCATTAAAATATGTACCTCAGGAAATAGGGTTTATGTCATTATGCCGTGTATTTCAAGTAGGTCCTTATAAAATGTTACTTTGCTCCTTAGAAAGTCCTTAATTTTTTTTCTAGAAAAACAGCGGGAACCCTCCATAGGGTTTAGCAAACAGTAACATGATGTTGAAAAAGGTAGAAAAATATATGCGTCTACAACCATAAATCTTTCAAAGGACATTTAAAATCATTGCCCATTTTTGGCTTGATTCCTTAAAATTAATTCTTTCAGCCAGATATGTAAAAATTTTGTTTATAAAAATTTAAAAATGGAATTTAAATATTTATTTTACTCCTTTTAATTTTAGTTAGTTTTGTTAAAGTTTATCATTTATCAAATGTGTTAAGGGAATTTGATACTTATAATAACATGAAAAGTGTATGTACTTGTCTGCTACCGTTTTTTTTTCAATAACTTTTAAAATTATATTAAAGATATTTCATTTTTATTAAATGAAATATCTTTAGTAACTTTCTTTAGAAAATGAAAAAATTTGTTCGATTTAAATATTTTTCTTACCTTTTGCTAGATATTTATAATGGGTATCATCTGTGTCTTTAAATGTGTGGTATTTGTTATATATATGAATTGAATATTCAGTTTATTTCTCTGAAATATTTTATGTAGTTTTTGATTTTGAGTATCATTAATCTTTATAAATATTATATCATGGAATACATGTTTGAGTAAGTTTCTTTTTATAAACACCAAAGTTGTATGATATTGGGGGAAAAAAGAACAAAATATTTTACAACTTTAGTATATTTTGCAAGCTAAAATTGTATAGGTTTAAATTATCTAAATAATAGTATTTAATTTATTTTTGATCTTAGCCGTTAAATTGTTCCATCATTTGAGTCACTTGGTGTCATTATTTGTATCTATTCTATTGCAAGAACACAAAGTTTATTAAAAGTTGTAAAGCAGTGAAATTTATAGAAAACATAGCCTACATTATTTTGCTTTCAGTTTTTAGAAATTTCTAGCATACTGTATCAGAAACTTTTTTCAAGATTTCTAACATAAGGAGTTTTATAACAAACTTTTAATTTAGTCACATTCGGTGACATTTTTAGAATGAATGATTATTACTTTACTCTGATGAGGTAATATAATATATTGTATTCCTACTTTCAGTAAATTAATTTAATGGATTTAAAGTATATATTTGATGTATTTATTTCACAGCTTACTAATAAATGTTATAAATTTAGCCTTTCATTGATTATTATATATGTAGAAATGTATGTTTTGGTTCCTAATTGCAGCTAGTATCAGTATCAATACATAAATTAACAATAGAATTGTTTTGACTGCTATTTTGAAACTATATAAATCTATTTGAAAAATTAAAATAATCGGTGTTGACTTAGTTTTTATCAGTGAAGTGATCAGTGTTTAATTTAATCAGTGTTGACTCTTGACCCATAACCCAAAATACTAGAAAATTAAATTGCAATTATTTGTTTTCTTTTTACTGTAAGTTTTGGTGTTATATAAGTATTATTGCTTGGCATTTCATAAAATCTTAATGTGCATCACGTTGCGTGCTTATTAATTTTTGTATAAATAGTAAAGCTCCATTTATACGTCGTTCAAGGTACTATTGTAAAACGGCATATAAATGAAAAGATACGTAATCAGAATTTTTGTAATAACTTTGATTATTGAAAATTTATCCAATACAAAGTTTATGTAACTGTAATAATTTTAAAGTTTTCGAAAATTCTACATAGCATATTGAAAGCAGAATAGTAATTCAATTTTAAAATAAAACTGTGATCATAAAAGTGAGAAAAACATGTCTTTATTACATTTCTTGAGTACAAATTATAACATTTATATCCATACAGATCAAATTTAAAAATCTATAATCATTGTCTGACGCCCTGCTTGTCTGCAAGTATTAACCATAACAATATGAATTGAATCACGTGCATTGAATGTTTTTATGCTAATGTTTTGTTATATAAAAAAGTTTGAAGTTTTTGAACAGAGTCCAGTGGGTTTTTCAAGTATAGTAGATTCATTTCTTCACATTCTTCACTATTATTGCCTTAATTAGAACCAAACAATAAGTTTTTTATTTATTCAACAGTTGTTTGTACCAGTAGCATAGCCATAATTTCTTTCTGGAGGGGGCTAGAATACTTATATTCTTAGATGAAAATTGCAACTTGAGGGATCATGTAATTTAAAGGTTTTTGCAGTTAAAGCTAGTTGGGAAAAAAAAGTCGTCATTTTACAACTATTGATTTCTAAGTTGCTGTCTTCAAAGGTTGTAAAAGCTCTTTAGCACTGGAGTTCATGGGTTTGAATCCTGGTGTTGGCATGAATAATCACAGCCTTTTGAAATCAGTTTTAGGCAGTAATTCCAGACTTAACTGGAAGTAATCATTTTATATCATACACAATACTTTCTCTATACTATGTATACAAAAATATAAAAATCACCTGATACAGCAAGACTATATTTAAAGTAATTATTTTTTACTTTATGATGTATGCTTTAAATTGTTGTTCACTAAAATTTGTTATGAGTAAAATACTGTATATCATTATCACTGACACTATAGTTAGGCATTCATTAGTTTTTCTTTAGTTTTATGAATAAAAAATAACATAACTAAAGATTATCTGTTATTCCTCCCATTTTCAAAAAATAAGTTAATGAAATTAAAGTTATTATTATAGGAAAATATCTTAATTCTTAAGAGAGCCTTGAGCCCTTTTAGCTCTCTGTGTTTATGGTTGGGCCACAGATTATATAATTCATGAAAGTGATCTCAACTCTCAGAGTATTTCAGTCTTCTTTAGGAGAAACAGTGTATAACTTAAACATTGCTGAGTTTTGCAGTGTATTAATGAAAGATTTTATTATCACAATGGTTATAAATGCATAAAGATTGTGATTACGCAGCATATAAATATGAATAACATATAAATAAGCATATATATGCTTTACTGCATATAAGTATATATATAAAATATTTATATATATATATATATATATATATACTTTATATATATATATATATATACACAACAGTTAACTCTTGATAGCTTGACTTTGTTTTTCTTGAATTTCGTCTTAAAGTTTTCTGATGTATCATTAAAAGAAAATTTTTCCTTACTATCTTTAAGTTCACTCTACTTATCTCGGTTCTTCTGGGAGCATTTGTATACAGTAATTCTGTAAGAAAATAGAAGAATTAAAAATAGTAAAGAGTTTTGAGCTTATGATTTCCATCTGTGTTTTGGAAGATTATAAAAATGGTTTTTTTTGGTCTTGTTGAAATAGAAATTTCTTGGGAAGTATTTCTTGTTTTGCAAAATTCAGGTTGTTTTAAATAATGAAATCAATATAGGTTGGTTAAATTAGTATAATTTTCTGATTTTGTAGATGTAGATTTCAAAAGTTACCAGGTGCAAAGAATTCAGATGAAAAATTTATCACAGAAATAACAGCTCAAAAAGACATAGATATGGAAGAGTATTTTTTTTTTAAATATTATAGATAATGTGATTCCTAATGCTGACACCAATTATGCCAGTATCAGTATGCACAAAGTTTAGAAAACATGCCAAAAGATATAATTCATGCTTTTGTATAAAAGTAAGTTGTTCTATACCTAAATAAAAATGAATTAAAAAAAGAATAAGAATTATGAATACCTTATTCCTAATTCATACATAGTAAAAAAAAAAAATTTCATATATATCAATCATTTTTATACCACTTCTATTACTATTTTTAATAATCTATGAGTTTTTCGGGTTGAATGTAAAAGTACTTTGCTTTATTGCTGTGTTTTAATTAGCATATTTTTGCCAAATGGTCAAATATATCCAAATAAGTATGTATTTTTTTTAATATCTTGAACTTCAGTTATCTCGAATATTTTTCTTTGTCCCCAGGACTTTGAAATATCGAGTAGGCTGTATATATATTATTTATCCATAAAACACCTTAATAAGGTTAATGTTCTTCTTGCTTCATCTTTTATCTATTTTTTTTATAAAAATTTGTCTCAAAATGTATTATCTGCTGTATTTTTTTTTGTAGTCTGCATTATCTTAGGTTTAGTGTTGTTCCTTAAATTTTAGTGAGCACAGCACCTAAAGAGTTCCGAGGTCCTAATCCCAATGTAAAAATGTCAAAAAACAAAAAGAAAAAAATGCGTAAGAAAGCCAAGCGACAACAAGAGCTTTTAGAAATGCAAATGCAACAGCTAGAAGAATTAGAAATGGAAGAAAATTTAAACCAGGTAAAAAGTTTAATTTTGTAAATTCTTAAAATTCAGAAATGATCAAAGTTATCTAAATATTATTATAATCATTTTGTGTTTTATCTGTCTGGTATTTTCAACTACTTGAAAATAGCTGGGAGTTTGGAATTGAAACAGGTAGTCACAGATTTGGAAAATTGTAATGACCTCATTCCTTTTTGTAGGGCAATAATTAATGTAGATATTGAAATCCTCCCAAAATGTTAATGCTTTTAGTATGAATTTGTTTTTTTTCTGTGCAAATGATTCTTGTTCATTGAAATCATGCATGAAAGAAAGCCCTGCAATTAGCTTTTATTGTGTCCCAACTAAATTATTTGGTAGGTGAATTTTACCATAAAGTTTTTATCTATTTGCAGGATTTTTTTTTCATCTATTATATATCCTTCCCATTTAATTATTGTTTCTTACAATGGGACTTTGACTTTTGCAGTAATGCATGACTAAATATGCTTATTCATACTTTAGCATAGAGTATTATTTTATAAAACTTATTTATCATTTTTTAAAAACTTTTTTGTTTTTACTTCTTTACTTTTGTGTAGTATTTCAGGTATTTCAGGAACAATAAAATTTGAGTAGTTTCATGTATGTATTTATATATAAAAAACAAATAAGCAGTTTTTTGCTACTTCCATGGACAGTTTTATTCTAAACATCATGGGAAATCTTTATAAAACAGTTTTAAACTTGTATCTTAAAAATTAAACGATTTTTCAAAATGCACAGATTTTGAAAAAAAAACCTTTAAAATTTTCATGAAAAGAAAAAAAAATGCCTATAAATAAAATGCTATATCTAGATAACTTTGAAATTTTAAAAAATTTTAAATTCTACCTTCGATGGATAAGAATGTAGAATTAAAGAAAAAATTGGAGTGTTCTTAACATCTTCCTCAATGATCTTGACCCCACCTTTCCTCTCTCAGATTTCTACTACCTCTTTCCTTTTTCTAATTTCTTCATTAACCAATTATCTAAGCAAAAAAGTTGCCAGTGAAAACTGTTCCAAGTTATGTGATCCAATGTTTGGACAATTAGCTGTTAGCCGAACAGCAAAATGGTGATAATGGTACATTCCAGCTACCTGTGGGATATTCTTGATAGCACTAGAAAAGTAACTCTAATGGGATTGAAAAAAATTAATGGAGCACCTGACTGGTGAATAATATCTGTGTGTGAAACATCACAGGTTTAACTTTTTTTTAAACACTAATTTAAATTATGTGTTTCCTTTTCAATAAATGTGTTGTGTCCACAAAATTTTTAAGTGTGCAACATATATGCCAGGTGACTTATCCTCTGAACTTTCACTTTCTTTCAGTCAGTGATTATGTCTGCAGTGTGTAAGTCAGAATGACTTATCTCTCCAAAATTATAGTATATGTAGAAAGGTTAGAATGATTGTTTAAGCCAATAGTAATTTTTTAAAAGAAACTATGATATTTTGACCTTATTTGAGGTACCATGTCACTTTAAAGCTGTGTGATAGTTTATGTTGAAATAAAAATACTTATTTCCTAAGTTTTGTGGGGAATTGTACTACATTGTGTTGGTTATAATCACCCATGTATGGGTACTTTTTGAATGAAAGGTATTTCTTTTAATACTGAAATAATATCTTAAACTTCTTAAAATTAAGTGATGTAGATATAAAATTAATAAAGAATAGTTCTCGACAACAGCTACTAAATTAAATTTAATACACATATTTGTATAGTTATAATTCTATATTATTCAAAGTTAATTTTTAAAGTCAGTTAAAATAAGTCCTGGCCTAGTACTAATTAATTTCATTTTTCGATTTGAATTAATATATGTAAATGCATTACTAATTATTGGCTTTGTAAGAAAAATAGCTTTAGCTCTAACTAGGGTTGGTTATTTTGCCAGGACAGTGGCAAAAACTGGAAAAAACCTGGTGAAAACCAGCAAAATCTAGAAAAAATTGGCTGGATTTTAAAAATATACAAAATAATTAATAATTAATAAATAACAAAGTAATAAATAATTTTGTACATAATACAATTGAGACTTA
Source organism: Pardosa pseudoannulata (assembly GCA_032207245.1). Lineage (NCBI taxonomy): Eukaryota > Metazoa > Arthropoda > Arachnida > Araneae > Lycosidae > Pardosa > Pardosa pseudoannulata. Next base: position 103,675,109 of record CM063500.1, on the reverse strand, counting down.
AATCAGAATATTAATTAGGTATTTCATTAGTATTAATTTGACAATTTAAAATAATTTTCATTGATGTTAGCAATGAAAATACAATATTCTATTTTTTTTAAATAAATTTATATGATGGAGGCATGGAATAAAAAGTGTTTTCTTTATTTATCAATTTAATATAGTAATGTTATCTTTAATTGTAATGTCTATATATACATAAGAAATATATATTATATAAGTACTAAAAGCATTTAAACCTACAGTTTGTAGGGAAATAAGCTAATAATTACATTAAAAACAACATTGCACATAAAAACTTGCAAAATCAACCTTCATTTCATCTTTTTTTTGTATCTCTAGGTAGTATAACTTTAGATTTAGACTACTGTTTCAATAACGCATTGAATATTCTATGTTAAAAAAAAACACTATATTATGTATCTTTAGATTAGAATTAAAATTAGTAAAAGTTAAAATAGTTACATCCCTGTAAATAAAACATCCATTTTTGCCACTTGTAAAAAAGTGGCAAAAATGTATTTTTGGTTTTTACCGTTTTTTTCCACCTTTAGCAAAAACGTGCCAACCCTAGCTCTAACACTATTCACTGAAATTATTAGATACTTTGATGGGCAGGAAAGCAAAACCTGGCCCAGTTTAGCCATGGGATTTTATGTAATTTTTAAGGAATTGGTACTTATATTGGTTTGTTTTCTTTTTTTCTATTGTTTTCTTTTAGAGTTCTTAAGAAAGAATATAACCAAATTTCATTTTACAATAATTATTTATTCCCAATTCTGAAAAATCTTTCAAAGGAATAGTGTATTACAAACATACTATCTCAAATTATGAGGATTACTTCAGAAATACAAGTCAGAAATGTTTCATGGGCATCGTTAGGGTGGAAAACCCTGTTCTAATTCAGCATGCTAGTATTTGCTCTTGATAAATATTCTCCTTTACTTAGGAAAGGATTGGAGATGGAGATGGTGATGGGGATGGGGATGGATATGCAGAAGGAGATAATGCAGATGAAAATCTAGATAACGATAGCCGGTGCAATGGAAGTTCTGATGACAATTGTGGTATGTATAAGGACTGATGAATTGTAAATTTCTTCCCATTAATTAATGTCAATTTAGTGGGCATGCGTAAATTTAGATATTCATAATGCAGTAGAGCACCATTGATATATTTCTCAGATTTTATTTTACATTTATATGACTTCCCAGTGCATCTGTAACCATTGTAATAATGAAATATTTCATTTATGCAGCGCATAAAGCTTTGGTTATACGTCATTATCCCTTTTCCTAACATGAATTTTCCTATTCAAGACCTTCATAGGAAAACTTCACATTTGTTATATGATGCTAGTGAAAAAAAATTTAATGCACTTAATTTGATTTACATTGCTGTACTTTATACTTGCAGACAAGCAACATGTTAAATTATTAAATATTTTTTTTAAAGTTAAATGATTACCTACATGCACATATAAGTGGTATAATTAATACTCATGATATGTTATAAAGGTTTGATATTCTTCACTTTTATGATGAATGCTTAATTTTAAAACTTAATTACTATTTTTTTTTAAATAGACTATTTAGCAATATATTAGTACTGTCATCTAAGGAACCTTTAAAATTATTTTGTCTAAATTTGCCATAATCAGTGTTTCTTAAAGTTTTGATATGTTTTTTCATTTTTATGCCATTTACCCTTGGACGATGATCAAATGATGCTTTTCTGTGTATGACATTATTTGCTTACTGTGGAGTTTTTCTTCTATAGTAAGGGATATGTCACAGACAGAAAATAGACAAGGTTAAATGAGATATATCAGTTAAAGGGAAGTCGTATTCTCTTTCTTAAATTTCTAACTGTGTTACTTCTGTTCTATTTGCCTTACCATATATGGGCAGCTTCTGTAGATATAAGATATAATTTATCAAACATTTAAAGACACAAGATACCTTCAAAATGACTGAATTTTTTTTGAAAATACAATGTTTTTCTCCAAAAGCATTAAGCTATGTTTACACTTTATAATTAAGTCAACTTTGTGCAATCTCATTGTTACATTATTTCATTCAAACTTGTTTTTTCTCCCATACACACTTGTTTTGAAACTGAAATAATTTTTTACAGTTTTTTAATACCTTGGGTAATTTTTAAAATGTTCCAAGTGCATTTACAAATTGTACCTGATATATTAGTATCAATTTTGGTGACATTTCTTAAAGTTGCTAAGAGCTATATGACCACCCTCTTTATGCATTTTTTTTTTTAAAGAATTTTCTTGAATTTCATAGATAACTAGTTTTTCAGCATGCATGTATGTATATATTACGTAAATGTAAATACTGTAATTTTAAATTGTCTAAGCATTTATTGCCAATTCCAAATTTTGACTTTTTGCATGGCATTCTATTTGTAGGTCAAAGTATCTCTGTCACCAAATCCAGTTACAGGCATTCTCCAAGTGCTTCTGTGTCTCCTTCAGCAAGTTGTGGAAGTCCTACACATTGTGACAACATGCCTAGGATTGGCAGTGTAGAAAGACCACGTTTGTCTGTTTCAGCTGAAGGGCTGTGCAATGGTCATGAAGAAAATCCAGACGATGATTATTTTAGGCACAAAAGGCCTCTTGAGAGGTCTGAAAGCACACTATCTCCATCTTGTCATCAGAAATCCAAAGAACCAGAAATAAGACGTGTTGCATCCTGTCCAGGTATACTTTTAATCTGCTACCAAACTGTTAATAGTTATGCATAGCTCAAATTTCAAAGAAAATATTTATTTTGACTATGACTGACTTGAAATTTGACCATTCTAAGTATTATGTCTATATGTAAGCACAAGGAAACTTAAGGTATCCGTCTACGTTGAAAACATCATTTTTTTTGCCAAAACTCATAATTTTTTTTTATTTCTCTGTTGTAAAATTTCAACTGTCAGGCTCCTAAATCTGTTTTTGTTTTGTCTCTACATCATTTTAAAGAAAAGTTACAGTGTTTAAACATCAGTGACAGCTGTCAAAACAAAACGGAAGTAGCGATTTCGGAACCAGAAGTTGTGAATTTAAAGCCTTTTAAAGAGCATTTTTTTGGACAAAACTTTTTAAATTTTCATGAAGATTAGTTTAAACATTTTTCTAGTATTTTTAATAATTAGCAACTTGGTAATTAGAAAGTTTTGAAGCAAGAAAGTATGGGGAATTTTAAACATGTATTTTAATTTTTTAATAGTTAAAGTTGCTTTCATAAACTTCAAATGCTTTTTTCTCAGAACGGTATTTTTAATAAAATGTTGAAACTTGAAATGTGATTTCTCAAAATGTTCTTAAAATATTTTGTTGAAAATTATTATGAATGCTTTTGATAGTATTTACTAGTGAATGACCTGAAAGCTTTAAATTTGGATAATTTTTAATGATGTTACACTCATAGTGAGATATAAAGGTAATGAAAATTCGTTAAAAATTCAATGTGTATGATTTTGAAGGACCAAAATTTTTTACCAAATGTAAATTAAGCAAAGATTTTAGGTGATTCACTAGTCCAGTGTATAAGAAATGTGTTGCATCAAAAAATATTGAAATAATTTAATTTATTAAAAAATTGGACCTTTTGAAAAATTTTCTTTATTTTTATAAAAACTTCTCCAGTAATAAATTTTTAAGTGCAATTCTCTATGATAATATAAAAAATAAATCTAAAAATGTGAAAACATGAACTAGTTTCTATGTTTAAAGAAAAAAAGTTCTCCAAACGTAGACGGATACCTTAAATTGTGAAACTTTTAAGTGTCCATTTTGACCACTCGTAAACTATCTTTGATTAGTTCTCTTGTGATGTCTGTATATATATGCATGCACGTATCTCCCATAACTTAGAAAGAAAGAGTTGTAGAAAGTGAAAATTTTTGAATAGAGGACTATTACAATGTGTAGTTCTGCACCTTTTCTTTTGATTGTTTTCTGCACTTAGGAAAATGTTTCTACATAGCAAGTAATTAAGCTGTGGAGCTTAACTGAATTAGATGTGAAATGTTGAAATTTTTTATTCAGGACTATTATAACATCCTACTGTGTTTTTCCTCAATTCATTGTAATCTGAACTCCATATTGTGAAAAATTTCAATATAATATATATAATATATACAATAATATATCAATATAATATATATACAATAATATATCAATATAATATATATACAATAATATATCAATATAATATTTCAATATAATATATATACAATAATATATCAATATAATATTTCAATATAATATATATACAATAATATATCAATATAATATTTCAATATAATATATATACAATAATATATCAATATAATATTTCAATATAATATATATACAATATAACATATGTACTCTTTGACCATAACTCAAAATTAATTAGCCATAAAATGTTGAAATTTTGAATTTAGGATTTTAATATAATGACTAATTATGTTGTGGGGCTTAACTGAAAATGATATTGTCGAAACATCTAGTTAATATCTAGTCTTTTAAAGCTGTGGGGCATAATTAAAAAAACTGCTGCAAAGCAGAAATCATGTATTTAAGACTGTGACAGCATCTATTTGCACTTCTCCTGTTTTTATTTAATTACAACGAAAAATTTTGATGTAATGTATGTCAGTGTTATGTGGGCATAAACCAAAAGCATTTAATTGTAAAATGTTGACATATTCTATTTAGGATTATTATAACATCTAGTTGTGTACCTCTTTGGATTGCAATTTAGGCTGTATATAATGAAAAATTTCAATATAACATGTATTAAGGCTGTGGGGCATAACTAAAAATCTATTATCTGTAGAAGGTCAAAATCTTGACTAATATAGCATCTAGTTGTGCTCCACCTCTTTTGATTGAAAATTGAAATCTACATAACAATAAATTTCGATAGAATGTATATTAATGCTTTTGACCATAGCTAAAAAATGATTAGCCATAGAATGTTGAAATTTTGTATTTGCAAGAGTTATAAGTCTAGTTGTGTACATCAGCCTTTTGATTGTAATCTGCATTTTATAAAATGAAAAATGCAGCGGCATTACAGCACGTAAAGTGTCAATTAAGGCTAACAACACTGCCTTTAGTGACCATAAAAGTACGTGCAACCAGGTGGGACAATTTTGAACTCAGAGACCCCTGTTATCATGCGAACTATGCAGACTGTCAGCAGCTGGCTAGCGTGTTTGCTTTCTTACTTTTTCTTACTATGTAATGTTAAATGTTTTATTTAATTAAATTGTTATTTGTAATCCATACCTGGCTGGCATAATTTAATTGTTTACACATGTATAATAATTAGTATTATCCTTATAATTTTGTAGCAGGAAATAATCCACATGCCTCAAAAATTTTAATATAATGTGTATTAACAGCATGTAAAAAATAAAATTTCGAAATTTTGTATTTAGAACTATTATAACATGAAGTTGTGTTGAATGCACTTTTATTAACTTTTTATAGTGAAAAAACTTAAATGTAATGTATATTAATGGCGTAGGGGATAATTTCAAAATGGTTAGCCGAAAATGTTCATATTTTGTGTTTAGGAAAATTATAACATCATCAGCATATTCCTATGCATTTATGCATGTGGCATTGGTTTAAACTGCTGAAACAATGCTTTAAAGTCCATTTTTAGAAAACAAAAATACAAGTTTAGTTATAGAGAATAATTTTGAATTTTTATTGTATATTACTACCTGGTATGGAGTAAAAGTGGTATTGTAATAGCAAATTATTTTGGTTTAGAATGAAATATTTGTGTAATGAAATGTCCCAGTGTGAAAGAAATGAATGCTTCAGGGTTCCACCAGAAATCAGTACTTGAGCCCTACTGACAACATGGTTTCCTTGAGAAACAAAATGTTCTTTGAATGTTGAAGACATTGTGTAAATGATAATTCTGATGTTGCATCATACAAAGTAATAATAAAAAAATGTGTTCTATAATAGGCATACAAGGAAGTCATGTGTCCACATCAGATTTTTTGTAGTATCATATTTATGCAAGGGGGTAATTTTTACTTTGATAAAATTCTAGAAATGCTGTTTGGAAATTCACAAAATCAATTATAGTGAGAATATTTCCAATTTCCTCTTATGTGAAAAATTTGAATTTCTTAACAATATGAATTGTATGATTGATCTAAGTTGTTGTATCTAGATTATAAAATGTTTTAACAAACCTTGTGACTTGAAAAAGCAAAAAATTCTGTCGATATGCAGAAGTAATGAAATTCCAAAAATATCTATGTAAAAAGGAGAGTTACAAATTTAACCTTTGAAAGAATATACTTGTCTAGGAATATTATTAAAATTAAACATTTTTTAAAAAAAGATTTTAAGGTAACTTTTTTTAAGATAATTTTGTACTCTCTTTTTATTAAATCACTATCACTTTATTGTATTTTGTTTATTCTTATATTCTTATAAAGGAAGTTTTTGGCATTAATAATCTAGTATTTGATATTGATTTGGTGCACATTGTCATATAAATCATTTTGGTCTTCTTTTACTGTAACATTTATATTTATCATTGGTTAAAAGAAACCTATTAATACTACTAAAGAATTCATTAACATTTTGCTTCCATTTTTTAGAAAATGACAAGCCAACAGAACGTAAACCTGATCCTGTTCATGAAGTATGTGATATATCAGTGAAGATTGCTGATTTAGGGAATGCTTGCTGGGTTGTATGTATCTGTATTTATTCTTATTACTTTTTTTTCACTGAAATATTGTGTTATTAAATTTGTACATTATCCAAAGATGAAAAAATTTGATTGAAATAATTTTTTGATGAATATAACATTAGAATGCTTGTTGGTGTTAATTTTGACTTTAAGCCATGTCTGTTGTTTTGTAAAATATTGCAATTTTAAAACAAAAAAACAAGAAAATCTGAAAATAATACAATTTTAGAAATGCTTTAGGTTTTGTTAATATAGCGGTATTTTTAAGCAAATTTGAGATTCGATTAACATTTGTGTAATTTATTACATTAGATTGACTAAACCTTTTAGTTATTATCAAGTGTCAGAAGGATTTTTTTTTTTTTTTCTGCTGGCAAAATCAACCAAATGTGAGTTTGAAGAAGACATTTTAAATCATTGTTATTTGTATTTTAAAACTGTTATTAAAAATAACATAACAGGACGCACATAAACATAAGAAAGAAATATAAAAATTTAAACATATTCTAATAATTATAAAAAAAGGCATAATACACAGATCTTGAAATAATATCTCTTTATATTTTTGTTTGCCCATGACAATAATTTTGAATTTTACCATGGTAATAATTTTCATTAATAATAAAAAAATTTATAACTATAAAATTGTCTCTTGTTTTTCTGAAATGCATTGACCAAATACCACAACTGAAAGAGTGACGCACTCATCGAGTAATTATAAAATTCTTTCAAGCAAAGTCACTGCATTCTGCCTGTATTTGTTGTTACAACTTTATTATTGAACTAAAATGTAATTTTTTATTTTCGGTTTAATTTTTTATATACTCTCAAGGTGTTTACATCAAGTTTATCTTTGTACTTTATTATTATATTTTATTTTTGAAACTCAAGTAGGTCATTTAAAATTATTAAATGGGCTGCTTGGTAACCCACAAGTCATGAGTTACCAAACCTTGGTTTAAAGCAGGGATAGGCAAACTCCGGCCCACGGATAGAATTTTAAGTTGCCGGTCTGAGGCAAATTAAAAGAAATATATACATATACATTATATAGCTATCTCCTTTTCTACTTTGCTTACATGTATCCCGAATTTATTATCTCATGCCCAGAAGATCAGAGGTATATTTGCTTCTTATATGTGAACAAGTGTTTTCAACTTTGAACCTTAGAAAGAATAATTTCAGAAGTAGACTGACAGATGAGCATTTAGCATCGTTCCTTAAAATCAGTACATCTCACTTCAAACCTCAGTATAAGGAACTTTTAAAAATGAAATCGCAATTTCATTCATCTCATTAACGTATTTAAGCCGTTAGGTACTTGTATATTCTTTTTAAAATTTTAGAAAAATTTATCTTGGCCTGCCAAATTTATTTTCTTTCGATTTTTGGTTCGCGACTGAAAAAGTTTGTCCATCCCTGGTTTAAATGTTTTTCAATTCTCTTTCTGTAATTTAATATTGTGGAAATTTTAATCCAGAAGTGGAAGCTGCAGTCAACCACTGAGGTCAGAACCACCTTTGTTGTTGCTGTAAAAATGTTGTCAAAATTTGTTGTTGCTAGTGCCACCCTAATTTCCATGTTTAAAAAATATTTTGTTCCTCAAATATATAACTTTGTTAAACTTACACCCTTGCTTGTGACTAATTAGTTTGGTATTACATAATTTTTTTTTGTTTTCTTAAAATGTGACACCCAAAGTAATTTGGATATCCAAATTTAGAAAAATATATTAAAAGTACTTTTAATCAGATACATTTAATGGTTATGGTAAAGAACTGTATTATTTTTTAATTCTAAAAAATTCTTCATAAGAGATTACATAATCTATACTTTGAACCAAGAACTGGTCTTTTTCTAGATTTATGTATATTTCAAAATGTAATTAAATCATTACATTTAATGGTTATGGCAAAGAACAGTATTTTTTTTTTTTAATTCTAAAAAATTCTTCATAAGAGATTACATAATCTATACTTTGAACCAAGAACTGGTCTTTTTCTAGATTTATGTATATTTCAAAATGTAACTTAAAATGCAATTGAAATACACATTACTTGTAATGTGTATTTCATAAGTTACATGTGCATCCTCCATGTTAGCAAACATTTGTAATATTACAAATATATATATATATATGTATATATATATATATATGTATATGTATTGTGTGTAAGACAGTGCCAGATTAATGTATAACCTACACAAACTATAGCTGAGGACCACCACTTTCTTGGAATCCCCTAAAAAAATAAATATATCACTATCTCTCTCTCCCTCTTTCTCTCTCTCTTCTCTCTCTCTCTCTATATATATATATATATATGTGTGTGTGTGTATATGTATATATTATATATTGAGGGAAAAATTAAAAACAAATTATTATAGTTTTTATTGTTCATAAATTACCAGTAGATTAGCTAAATATTTATAAATGTACATAAATATTTATAATAGTGAATCATTCTAATAGTATTCTAGTTATTATAATGAATGTAGTATTTGTTTCAGTTGTAAATTTTGCAAATTCTGCTATGGGCTGCAAAAACTTACTGACAGCCTGGGGTTTGACTACCCTTGATTTATATTAATCTGAATGAGCCAGTCATGTGTGTGTGTGTGTATATATATATATATATATATATATATATATATATATATATATATATATATATATATAGGACCCTATACATCAAATAGTGTTGAGTCTTATCAAATTTAAAAGATTTCAAATTTGTATACATGCATAGAAAAGTTAGAACAATAATTTGAGAGGAAAATCTCAAACTTTTTACCTTATTTGGAGTATTAAGTCCCCTTGTTTGAGTAAATTCATCATATTTCTCATTTATATGGTAGGATTTTTTTCTAAATTAAACATGTATCAAACCTTCAAAATCTTCCAATCTTCAACTTTTTTATATATTGCAATGACCCCAATTTTTTTCTTAATTTTTGTGAAATTTTATTCCTTCTTATTATGTTTTCACTCTCATATAGATCTTTGTTTTAATTTTAAAAAAGAAAATTCTTTAAATTTGTTGTTTCCTGTAAATTATAAGTGTGGGTATTATATAGCTTTGGTGAATGCATATGAAGCCATGAGTCTCACTTTAAATTTTCTTACATTATAATGAGTTACATAGTATTAAATACACAAAATTTGAATTTTTATATTACATATTCTTACATATTTACATATTTTACATATCACAAATCATAAGTACTATGAAAGTATTCATGTGAGAAAAAAACATTAAAAGAAAGAAATAACATTGTGAAGAATTATTGGTGAAATCTTTGCCCTGAAACTAATCTCAATTTTCAATTCTTTATATTGTTGTCAATCTTTATGTTTAACATTTAAATTTATTATCAATAAGCATTGTTCTGTTTTAACTGTTCAGCTAGTACTGTTAAACAGTACTTGTACTAACTGTCCTAACAAGATATTAACCAAACTTTTGGCAGCAATCTAAGATGAACAACATATTTAAAGCATCCATAAACAATTTAATGCTATATATTGTTAGGTTTTGTGTTCAACTTTATTAAAAATAAGCATCCATCTATTTTAATTGATCAGCATTTAACTGAACTTATGCAAATTCTCCTTATTAATCATCCATTAAACTAAGGCAACTAACTACTAAGCCGAGCTATATACATGAAGCATCCACAAATAAATTTAACTTAGTATTATAAAGATTTTCATTATTATTTGTTAGAGGAAATTGGTACATAATCTTTTATTTTATTAATATTTTAATAATATTAATTTCTTTTAATTAGCAAGATGTGAAATAAAATAGTTACTTTTGGACATAGATAAGTTTTAAATTACAATTACTTTTAGATACTGACCAATTTTAGTTTACTGTATTTCATGCCCATTTTATTAGCATAAGAATTAACCAGTTCGGGACGGGAGTTGTTACATGCGAACTGTGTGTACAGGCCAGGGCATTTTCTCCCACTAAGCCTAATAATTAAAGTAATTGTTATTTAACAATAAAAATATAGATATATTGTATTTTACTAACCAAAAGTACCTAAATGTAGAAACAAAATATAAAAAGACTTTAAAAATATTTACACTTAACATTATAAAATACTTGAAGAATATTGTAATAATTAATATTTCAAAGCCATATGAAAAATCTCAAATCACGGATGAGTGCGGAGACCGACATTGAATGTTATACATTCATAATAAAAGTCGTCTCTTATTATGCTTTGAGCAAACTAAATGTCTCCTAAGTTTTTTGCCCTCTTTTTTTAGCTCACAATTCGGGAAATTACTAGAAGGACGGTTTTCTTATAGTACACATAAGTATAATGAGACCCAAACATACATTAATTTCTCCAATTTTATAACATCATCAAATTTTTTTGACAATGAGACTGTAAAAGTGCTTGATTCATTAATATCTATTTCACAGATTTCTCTCTCTCTCTATATTTTTTTTCATAGGAATTAGTTTCTTCTAAAAAAGTTTAATTCGGTGAATTTTTTTTTTCATATCAAGTTCCAGTTTTGAATTAAAATTAATTTTAAGAAGTTCCTCTTTGTCAGAACTCCATTCACTTAGATAAATCGGAAACAATATATTACTTAACTATAATCTTCTAATCTAGAATCAAAAGATTTAAAACTGCTATATAAAGAATTAAAAAAATTAATAGTTGTTTCAGTGTCATCGTCTGAAAGATCCACAGATAGATCATTCATAACTTTAGATATTTCCTCCTCAGAAAGATAATGTGGTCTTTTAGCCATGGCTACAGAGATTCTAAAAGTAAAACCTTTGTTAGAATATATCCCATAAAATCCCATCCTAAAATAGAATCGAAACTATAAACAACCACTTCAATATGAGTTAAAAGGCTCTTTATGATGTGTTATCCTTTTCACCCACTAGCATGTGTTTATGTTTATATTCACTAAAATAAAAGAAATACTAATGTACAAGAACAATCTTTTGAAAGGAACATGGATTAGTAATGCCATCTGATAGTAAATATTTCTTTCTAAAACCATGACACAGCTGTGCGGTGTTAGTCCCTGATCAGCATCTAGTGCAAACGCATATTTGCGGCGTTTGTCCCGAACAGGTTAAACCACTCTTCTGTGATTGTCACACTATGGTCAACTTTATTATTATATAGCTCACAGGGTGGGAAAGATTTCTGTCTTATTGTTAGGAGTGGTTATGAAATTGTACATGAAATTTTTAAGTGAATTGATTTTGACTTTGTTTGGTTGTATTAGGCTTTTGAATTAGCAACAGGAGACTATTTATTTGAACCCCATTCTGGAGAAGACTACTCAAGGGACGAAGATCATTTAGCTCATATAATTGAACTACTCGGTGATATACCAAAGCACATTGCATTCTCTGGAAGGTATTCAAGAGAATTTTTCAACAAAAAAGGTTTGTGCCTATATATTTTGTTTAAGTTTACTTTTTTATTGTACAACATCCATTTTCTAGGTCATCTGATTATATTATCTTTCATTTTTAAATGTACCTGTTGCTTTATCTGTTGCAATTTGATGATTTGCAATCTTTTTACATATCTCTTTTATGATTAACTTAATTACTGATGCAATCTCATGCAATTTGCTCTTCAGTGCTATCCTTTTATACATACAAATAGTGACACAGTACATTTGGAGAAAAGCAGGTAAGAATTTATATTTTACACATTGTATGCGGGACACATACTAGTACGTTTTTTGACAATTGATACTTGAGCGCGGGCCACATACTAGTACGAGTTAGTGTAACACCGTGATTTGTTTGTGGGTACAAAAATAACAATATATATAGTAAAACTAATTCGAATGTTTTTGTCTACTACATAGATTCGGGAAAAATTTAGACAAAAAGTAGTTTTTACATTATTAGTTTTATGATTGCTCTTTTCATTTTTTTATAATGTAAAAATGTTTATATATAACATAATTCGAAAAAATTAAAACTATATACTACTATTTCTATTTGATTTTTCATATTTACGATACTATTATAAAAATATCCACTAAAAATATATTTTTTGTTTACAAAAATCTTATGGTTGTTATTTATATTTTTCTTTATATTTGTTTATATATTTCAATATAAAATACGAAAAGCTGGTTAAAAAATTAAATAATTTTCTATCTATTGAGATTTAACTGAATAACTAAATTTATGTGCAAAACGCCCGTTCCCTGTACAATTTCGCTGTAAAATGTACCTGCATACAAAGTTTTAAAATAAGGTGTGTTGTTCCAATGAAAAAAACACACTTTAAGGTACATAGTGTTAAGTGTGATTAAACATGTAATCCAACATGACATATAACATTGACAAAGCTAGATTCAGGATAGAGAGTCAATTTTACAATTTCATAATTACAATATAATACAATAATGCTTCTTTTCTAACATATGGACATGTCTTATGCTGGTTGTGGTGAACATATGACTCATGAGTCAGATACTAATACACAAAGTTATTTTTATAAGCTTTTTTTAATGTATCATAAATTAGAAGAAATACATTAATTAAAAAATTCTGAATATTTTCTGTAGAATTTATAAAGTAATATGTGTAGTAATTCATAGTATCACTTCACTGATATTAGTTCTTGACATTAACTTTTATTTTTTGCTCTTCACTTCCTAAAATAAAAATTGTAAAATGAAAAGAAAAGTAACTTTTTTTTTTTTTTTTTTTTTTTTTCAAAAGTGAGAGCAACACCAAAGTAATTTTCCTTTGAACTAATTTTTGGAGAATTTTCCAAAATTTCACAAATTCCAAAAATACTATAAAATTATTAACATTTCTTAGTTCAATGTAACTAAAACTTAATTTTTTTTTTTTAAATTTAAATTTTTTTAAAAAATATTATTTTAAATTTAAAGTTTTTTGCACATTTTACTAAACAGCTTTAAATTAAGTTGTATTTTTCTTTAAAGGAAAACTCATTTATTTTTTTCCTTTGTTGTAAATAATTAGAATAATGTAAATATTTAGAAAATATTCATTCTGTATATTTAAACTTTTCATTAGTTTTAGTTGTATTATTGATACATATACCAATTTAGACTATGTAGTTGAGAAATTACAATTGTAATATATAGTCTGTCTAGAAAGTAATATGCATTTGTGAAGTGTTGTATTTGTAATTTGTGAAGCGACTGTATGTTATAGTACTCTCTATCCATACTGGGATTTATGGTGCTATAGGCAACTACCAAAGTAGTGCTTGTTCAGTTTTCTTAAGGCCCCTTCACACTATGGTCCACTACAAGCCATTACCACTGTATACCATTGTGTACCAGGATATAGCTTATAGAGATGCCAATTTAGACTATATAGTTGAGAAATTACAATTGTAATATATAGTGTGTCCAGAAAGTAATATCATGCATTTAATTGTAAAGCAACTGTATGTTGTAGCACCCTGTATCCATACTGTGATTGATGGTGTTGTAGGCAAGTACCAAAGTAGTGCTTGTTCAGTTTTCTTAAGGCCCTTCCACACTATGGTCCACTCTAAGCCATTATCACTGTATATCACTGTGTACCAGGATATAGCTTATTGAGGTTGGCAATGGCAGACGATAAAATGTCCAATATGGAATGTCATATGAATATTAGTACTTAATATTAGTGTTATTGAATAAATGATCACTATTGTTTCTTGCAGGTGAACTCCGCCACATAACGAAGCTGAAACCCTGGGGTTTATATGATGTGTTAACAGAAAAATATGAGTGGGACCCAGCTGAAGCTCAGGCATTTACTGACTTTTTAATTCCTATGCTAGCCTTTGATCCAAATGAACGTGCTAAAGCTTCTGACTGCTTAAAGCATCCTTGGTTATCTTCATGACTTCCAAACAAATTTAGCTCCTTTTACCTCTAAATCCACGAACTAATGACAGTCATGCATTTTCTTGGCATTCAAATTAAGTGAAATCATTTGTACATTTTATTTGTCATAGGTGTTTCATTTGAATAACAATAAAATTTAGATCTGGCATAAAAGATTTTTTCTCCCTTTACACTAGGACATACTGTACATCATTTATGTGGATTGTAAAGTAGAGCATCGACTCAATATTTTTTTTTCTTTTCAAAATTTTTGCCTTAACCCTTTCAAAACCACAAGGAATATTTTTGGATTCTTAGTTTAATGATGATGATATAAAATCTATCCATCAGTATTTGTGAAGTGAGATATTTTATCATTTAGCATCAGTGTCATATGGTATAGCTAAATTTAATGGTAGTTTTTTTGGCTCAAAATATGCAATGTGATGTTTGAAATGAAAATGCCTGTTTGTAAATATTTGAAAAGATTCTTGTAAAAAAAAATTTTTGTGTGTGTTCTTCTGGTTTTGAAAGGGTTTCATTTAAACCATAGTCAAATTATTGTATTGTGTTTCACATTGTCTTTGTTGCTTGTGTATAATTTATTTATCATTTAAACTTATTTTGTATTTCTGCTAATATATATCATTGTCGCACATTGTGTTTGTCATAAATATTTTTTATCATTTATTTTGATTTGGGTAGAGAGTTTCTTTTTAAAAGGAATCCCCAAATATTTTTAAATTATGTTATTTTAACAACCAATTCTGTAGTATTATAAGCAGTCTATAGTAATAGAGTTAATCTGTTCGAAACATATATTTTTCAATGCAATTAAAGGTGGCTTAGACTTCAGTGGAAGATTATTATATTTGTACAAGTGAATGATTTAGTTCTGGAGGGAATAAGAATTTGGGGTGAGACTGTCCCTTAAACAATTTTTGATTAATTATGGTGCTCTTAACTATTGTTAAGTTTTATCGTCATTAATACTCAAATTAGCACGAGAAAGAAAGAATCAAGTCATAGTTCTCTATGTCTTCAAGCTTCATAGTAAGTCTGCTTGTTTCCATCTCCTAGTTAAGAAATCAAAGTACTTGGACCGATGTTAACTTGTGGTTTGGTGTGCCTAAATGAGACATCAAAATTAAATTCTACATTTTATAAAGATCTTTTTAACTGCTGTTAATCAGTCAATAGACCAGTTGGTTCTCGCCATCTTTCGTAGGGTTGTATTTGTTCTATAAGTACAAGGCCAGAATATCTAGCATATGCTTTTGTGCTAGCTTGTCTTTCTAGTGTGGCGGTTTTACATTGTATATGTATATGAATTATATGAGAGTCGACAATTCTTAATTATGTACAGAACAGTTTCACATATTTTGTTTCACATGTTGTGTGTCCAGTTGATGTAAGTCTTACAGAAGGTGACCTTGAAATTAAAGTTTTTCTAGTTGAATAAAAGAAAGAAATTTTGTTCTTCTCCTATTTGTTATGGATCTCAATTTCTTCTGTGATTTTATGGTTTGTTTCACTTTATGTATAAAGTTAAAAAAAATAAATAAACTGTAATCTTTTGATATTAGAACAATAAAGTGGGGGACTAAGTTAGTTACTTGAACTGTCAGAGTTGTTTTCCCCTTATAAACAATATGCTGTAGATTGTGATATTTAGTTAAATTGACAATGGCAGTCATATCAACCAAAATCATATTTATTCCAGGAACATGATTATAACTTTAAAAACATAACTATGCATTATTCATTTGCATGCACTGGGTCATTTCTAGCAATACACCTGTCTGAGGTACAGATGGAAATACCACACTAGTGAATGTTAGAGGGGGGGGGGGAAATGAACTACCAATTTATTGGAGCCTGTTCTGAGACATCATGTAATAAGAGCTATATACAATTTATTCATTAGGCTTTATGGTATCACAAATACATTAGGATTTGAGTAAAGTAAATGTTGTACTAAAAAAAACACCATTTATTAATTTTTTTTGTCATAAACAATCTTCAGCTTGCATGGTAAGTTTTGGTTATTTATAAAGGTTAACAAAAAATGTATATACATATATGTATATTTATATACATATATATATATATATATATATACGTATATAAATATACATATATAAATATATATATATAAATATACATATATAAATATATATATGTATATATACATACATATATATATATATATATATATATATACAGTGAATTCTGCGTAACTTGATCACAGTTAACGATATCATTTGCTTATTGTTATCAAAATCACTTGGTCATGATTTTCTCAATTCTTTTTTATGTTAAAATTATCCCTTTATGTGATTGTTACATCGGTTAATGTTATCAATTTTCGAACCTCATTCTAACTGGCAAAGGAATATACACAATGTATTCAGAAGGAACCCATTCTTTTTTTTCTTTCACTGTTTGAATGTCCGAGAATTCTCCCTCTTTCACCTAGGGAAATGGGGAATGGACAAAGGAGTCGGAGATTACGCATTCCTTCAATTTTTCAGAAATATGCACACTCTGCTGGTGGTCAGTGGTTGGCAGGTAAGCAGAAGGCAACACATTCTTATTGGAACTGAAGAGTGCATTCACATTTTATGCCTTGCTCGCTTACATGCAGCTTGTCGATATGGAAGCCAGAAAGTGAAATGATTTAACATGAAAACAAAAGATAGAAATTTTAAATTATTATGACAGGTTACCAAAAATGAGTCGGTGTAATGCTGCAGCGCAGTTAAACATTTCTCAGCCTCTATTGTGCAAAATTTTGAAAACTCATGATGAACTTACTAGAACAGATAAGCAAAATGAAAACACGGAGTGCAAACTTAATAGAGCTAGTAAAGATGAGCAAGTTGAAAAGGCTTTAAGACTTTGATTTGAAAATGTTTGAGAACATGATGCACCAGTGAATGGACCCCTTATGCAACAAAAAGCTTAAAGTTTAATTGCTCAAATGGGAAAAGAGAATTTTGTTGCAACAAATGGTTGGTTCCAGCGATAGAAGACACATGAAAATATTGTTTACAAGAGAATTCATGGCAAACAAAACGATGCCAATAAGCCAGAAGTGGAAAATTGACTAAGAGATGAGTGGGCAAAGCTAATTGCCTCATATTTACCAGAAAATGTGTACAATGACAATGAAACATCTTTGTATTTTAGAGCACTAGCGGAACATACATACTTATGTAAGAATGAAATCTTAAAAGGGCATAAAGTCTGAACAGAACGTGTCACAGTGTTATTTGCTTCAGTATGTCTGGAGAAAAACAGGGACTTTCAGTTATCGGGAAAAGTAAGAATCGACATTGTTCTAAAGTTTAAAAAACTTCCTGTCGACTACTATGCCAACAAGAATTCCGGGATGACAACAGTCCTTTTCAATGACTGAATATGTAAGTGGGACGATAAGCATCAGAATTATTCGTTCTTTTAAAGCCTATTATCGCCACGAAATGTGGGCATGATTACTGGATGAAATAGAGGACACACAAAATCTGAGGGCTATTGATTTGGCCAAGAAAACTAATATTCTTGGTGCAGTGCACCTGTTAACAGCATCTTGGAGTTGAGTTTCTACTCAAATGATCAGAAACTGCTTCAATTAAGCAGGATTTTGCAAAAATTGACCAGAAATCTCACGAAATGATACAAAATTCTTTGGATATGATCCCTGAAGAGTTTGAGTCATGGGTGGAAGTAGATTGAAACATTCCAGTAACTTCCACATCAACAAAATCTGAAGTCTGTCAGATTGTCATAGGAAAATAGATGAATGATGGAACTGATGAAACTGGTGAGTCAGATGAAGAATCTCTTGATATTGAGCCACCTTCTACAAGTGCTAAAATCAGAAATGCATTGAAAGTGTTGAAACGTGGAGTACAACACTGCTCTGATGACTTTTAAAACATTATGATTATGAACAATTTATTAATGATTTCAGAAAAAATTGTAGACAGTCAACAATTGATCAACTTTTTAAATTTATACATTCTTATGTTTCAAGGGATAATATACATTGCATAAATATAAGGTGAATTTTTAAAATTTTATTTTGAAATTTAGTATGTGTGAAATTTATTACGTGGAGGGAGTAAATTTATGTAATTTTGCAAATCGTTTATTGTTATCAAAATCACAGTGTCCCAAACTGATCACATTAAGTGGAGTCTACTGTATATGTTTATTAGCATACTGTTGAACCTTCATAAGATGTTTAAGAAGTTTTTCTACTTTGAGATATTCTGGCTGTATGATCCTAGTTTTAATAATAATAAATCTGCTATTTGAGAAGTTTAACTAAGATATTTAAGAAGTTAATCCTCAAGAAGTTTATCTCTTTCAACAAAACTTCCTTCTAAACCAGTCCAAAAGATTTTGTTCTTTGCTTTGGAAATTCATTTTATTGTGTATATATATAATTATTTTAGGTGAAACTTTAAAAAAATACATTTTTAATTTTTACTATTCATAAGTTAAGAATAGAACAGTTAAGAATGTATAGTTATAAATATGATATAATAATAATCAATAAACAATAGAATAATATATTTATTATAGTCAATGTGACATTTGTTTCAGTTATATAAATTTCTCAAATTTTACTACTGGCAGCATCTATCCTCTTAGAAGAGGATAGATCCTCTGGCGTGATCTATCCTCTTCTAAACATTTTATTGAGCTATATAATTTTTACTTGAAAGAAGATGTAAATGCTGTATTTGTGTAAGAAAAGGGTGATATGAGAAATAAGTACTGGCTAACATTTCTGTAAAACAAGCACTGTTCGAAGTTTACCTGGTTTAAGCCCTTATAAATTATGTGGACCTTTTTATATGTGAAATCACACTTGATAATTTGTATTTTGGGCTAGGACAGGAGGTTAGAGGCTCATGATGGATGAAGGTTAAGTTTTAAAAGTTTTTGTTGGAGAAAATCCTGAAAATTAAGTTTTTTTCACCCTGTTTCTGCACACCCTGCATGAACACTTACCGCATGCCACTGATATATATATATATATATATATATATATATATATATATGGATCATCTCAAAGGTATGGCCAAAAATCGGACACACACGAACGGAGGTGTTTATGGTAGACGGGGTAGAAATACTCTAAACATTAGGGAAGGCGAGATTTCTACCCAAGGAGCAAGCCCTGATTATTGCACGGGCACTTAGGGCATGTGCCCTGGGCACGAAAATTTAGTCGAGTGTTTTTACCTTTGTTCATCATTTTATAATGTGGTTTATTATAATTTGCAGTAGTTGATATCAATTTCTGTGCTTAAATTTTACCTGCTAAATATTTAGTCCTGATAAATTTCAATCAATATCTTTGACATTATTTTGTGCATAACAGTTGAATTTTATGTCAATGTCATTGAAGTAATTTCATTTTCCTCGTGATATCTTATGTTTAATTGAACTTCTTCATTATAATTTTTAATCCACATGCACAATTCCCCTTTCGTTGAGTTTTAAAGAATTATTGTACAGGGTAATTGTGTTTGTCATGAACACTATTGTTTTCTATTTATTTTAATTTTACTGTTATTTACCTGATAATTAATTCCCTCTACGAACCTGGTGCTCTTTTTATTCTATGGGTTATTGCCTATTTCTAAGACAGATTATTAGCAACGTATCACTATAAACCATTAAATCATCTCAATTTAAACTATTTTTAATTCTATTAATTTATAAAAAATTAATAGAATTAATTCTATTAATTTAAATTATTAATTCTATTAATTTAAATTATTTTTAATTCTATTTATTTTTAATTTATTTTCTGCACCACAGAGCTTGTGAGTGTGACAATGTAGAAAATAAAAAAGTGCATCACTCTAGATCCTTTAAAGTCCTTAATTTTTAACATGGCTAAACAGAGATAATAACATGGTTTCCGCGCACCTGGAAAGTCAGGGAAAATCATGGATTTAGACAATGGATTAATTTTGTCATTAATCCACTAAACTACCGATTAAAAGAAATGCATTGTGTAAGTGCGCTGGATTTAAGCAATAACGACACGGTTGTTTGCAATCCCGTTTTTATTTGCTCCGTCGAACAACATTGTTAATGGACTGTACATTACAATAAAGAGAGGGATTGTGGGAATGTTTGGAAAGCTCTTGGCGGCCCCCGCGACACATTGGCGATCGCCAAAGCGAATTCCCAACACATTGAATTGTTTAATTCTATTTTTACTTGTCGTTTAACTGAAGTTACTGAGTTTGGTATTTATGTATTATCCTATTGACCCTATTGCCAAGTAAAATTTGTTCACCAAGGAAACTCAAAGCAAGAAAGCTTAATGGGTGGGTAAATGTATATTATTCTGATTTTTTCTTAAATTGTAGATTAAAATTTTATTAATATAATAATAATAATTATTTTTTAATAAAATTTAGTTAAGATTTTTGCACAAAATATAAGTTTATCTCTAGGGATATTGTATATAAACATTATAGGGTTATATTTGGCTATTATTCATGGTCACCCGGATAATACCAAAGTACCCTGAATTCAAATTGGAAACATTTTGATTGAAAAATTGCTATAGGATTAAACTTAGGTATGTAGATACAACAATTTATTTTTATGTATGTGAGTTTGTTAACACTTATAAAGTAAGTTTATAGTTTTTTTTTTATGATAAAATTTCTCTAAAAGCATATATTTTTTATTTGTATGTACATCAGAAGTTTTATTCATATATACTTTAACGAAAGGTTTTAAAAGTCATGGAAAATGATCTGCTAAATCAGGGAAAGTCACGGATTTGAAAAATTTTATTTTAGCAGATACCATGTAATAATGATTACGTAAAATGAAAATTTGGTGTTTTTGATTTTGAATATTACTTTAATGCTAATTTCTTAAATCTGTTAGCTAATTCAATGTTATAATTTTTTATATGACTGTAATTATAACTTAAAAAAATCTATATATATAGCTATAAATTTGCATGGAGGTGGAGGGCACAAAAATTGGATTGTGCCCTGGGCACCTTAGTCTGGCCCTGCCAAGGACATTCCGCCTTCGCCAGCTGTCGCGGAGAGGTAAAGCATTCTTGCTGTTGGACACTGAGTGGTGTAGGAGGTTTTGCTTTTAGTTGGTTTACCATCGAGACTTGTTCTGACTGCTCGATGTGATTTCGTACTGCAATGGTTCTGCCGTGAGCTGATTAATCTTATGTTTTATATATCTATATTTGTTAATGTCCGCAAATAAATATCTGTAGTGTTATTCGCTCCAGTAAGATTTCTTGCCCTTATAATGGTGTTTTTTTTTTAGTAAAAAAGGACCCACAGTATCTGCTTCTGTAAAAGAGGCGGGCAAGTTACAATCTTATAATTGTCTGAACACCGTTCCAGTCCAATCGTGTTTACGTATATCCGTAATTTGCTTTTTACATGCAAGGCTGTGTAACTTTTTGTAATATAAATTTACTCATTTTAAGGAATTTTCAGAACAAAAGTTACTTTCCTCATTGCTTAGATAAGTGTCTGAACTATATACAGTATAAAAAAAATTGAAATGATAAAAGCTTCCCATGAACCGCGGAAAAACGAGAACAAAACATATTAAGAAAAAAATGTTTTATTGTCTGAATTTTTAAGAAATTTAAAAATTTAATAGTCTTGAAGACCCCTTAAAACCAGATTCCATTCAAGGCAGCATGATTGCACCTTTTACAGTTCTTGGATTTCAGTGAAAAGCTTCGAATTCTCTAGTTTCATGGTACAGTAGGCTCCTGTCCAATGGAAGGTCGACTGGCTGATGTGCATGGAAGCTGGTTGCGAGAACAGAGCGTCAATTTCTGTCTCGGTGACATAGCATAAAGAAGAACTATCACCAAGCTAGAAATTACAGCCCTATACTTCGCCACATCTCGCCAAAGCACTTGCTAAGATTCAGGTGAAAACGTTTTTGTCTGCTACTAGGAGATGTATCATTTTCGAAGCAAAATCAGTCAAAACAAAGTACATGAGAACAGCAAGAAAACATTTAAACATCAACAGCAAATAAAGGCAGAAATTATAATAATAAAACTATTGAAAAAATTGCAGAAATCAAGGGTGGGTAAATAATAGTTTATGTCCACAGTAAGAATTTAACCCTAACTAGCGTTCTCTCAGATTTAACCTCTGAAAACATTTCAGTTTCACCTCCTCTAGTAATTTCGATGAACGGTGGATGTAGAGTTGTGAGCGGTGGGAAAAAACCGGGTTTTTTGGGAAGGAAATTTTGAAAATTTCCAAAACATGGGAATATTGAAGTCGCCAATTCCTATGACGCAATCAGAACCACCATTTTTTTTCCGTCTTTGTTGTAGACCTCAAAAGTTGATATTTGCACAAAATTTAATTATTATATGCTAAGAAAAAAAAAAAAAATTCAATAATTGGGATTAACTAACTATATTTGGCAAGGTATCACGTTTAACAGGAAAGTATGAGTATATTTTTCCTCTGAGAAATATCCAATATTTTTATTATTACATAAATATTAGGCAATAATCTGTAGTGTCACAAAACCCATAAATCATTATTTTTCTTGGATAACATCTCTCTCTCTCTCTCTCTCTCTATATATATATATATATATATATATATATATATATATATATATATATATATATATATATACATGTGTGTGTGTGAGGAATTGGACACAAAATGCAACAGTGTCATTTGATTACACCTTTAAATGATATATGCATTACAAAAATAATAAACTTATTTGAAATTTAAAGATATTTATTTTTATATAAGAGGGGAAAAAGTTTAGCATAAAGCAATTTACATAATAAATAATGATAAAAAATAATGTATATAACTATTATATTAGCAATTAAAATTGAAGCAACCAGTCATGTGTTTGATAAGACTAACAGGGTAATTAATTACATAAGTACTACTATAAAAACATTTAAATGCTCATTGCTATTATTTCTTTATATATATATGTATATATATATATATATATATATATAATATATATATATATATATATATATATATATATATATATGATATATATATACATATATATATATATATATATATATATATATATATATATATATATTGCCAAAAAAAATCTCTTAGAAATAATATGCTAGTTCTTAAATAGCCACTGTTGAAAAAATAAATGTAAACATTGTTAAAATGATTTCTTCCCAAAGTTTCCAAAAGTCCGGGTTTATTCCCACCTCTTCGAAATTCCGGGTTTTTTACATCTCTAGTTGGATGTCCACACCACCCACCACGGAGTCTCATCAGTCAGAAGTGTACACTAGTGCTAATTAGGGTCTATACGAACACAGTCTGCCAATAGGCAACCTCAACCCAAATGAGATGCCCAATACAAGACCGATTGCTTGTTCCGAACCCATGACGAAAGTTGGACGATAAATCGATTGGTGCAGAAGGGACCAGTATACACAGACTTTGTTTGAAGCAAATTCCAAAGTAATGTACTCTCAATTACAAGAATCCTTCTTTCCAGAGACATGAGTCACCAGACACGTCAAGTCCGTGGGAAGTTTACTATTCCCGAGAGGCAATGTCCAGAAAGGAACATTCCATCACGAGAAGAGAGCTAGCTCACCTTCGAAAAGGAAACCACACTGAGGGGAAATTAAAGGGAAAAGTATGAGTCGAGAAAAGAAATAAGATAAAAGATCACTGAGATACCTTCAGGATTGAGACACCCGTGTTTGCCTGAAGTAGGTAAGAACCTTGGGGGCCTTTAGGTGTTGAAAGTTACGTTAACTTGATCTTTTCTCATGACGCTAATTGAAAAATAATTTGCATTTAACGGTGAATGAGAGGAGGGTTCCTTAATTAAAAACTGTTAGAACAGGAGGAGGAGGAGGGGTGTATATAGTAAAATGGCAGTGCACTGTATTTTTCAGTAAAGTTTTACTCCTATACCTCCTTTCACTGTAATGGGACATTTACTCGGATCTCAGTTCCGAATTACTGCGATTAATTCATTTACTGACAATTTCCCTCCAAAAAAGGAGAAAATATCTTTAAACTTTCACTATGAAATGAAAATCTCGGTGAATTTTTGTCACACATGTGTGGAACGTTTTGCGTTACAGTTTTTATGACGAGCTTCAAATTTTATTAAACATAATAATAGGGAAAGGAAAAACCTATAAAAATTTTGATTTTTATACTTTGCAATATTAAGATTTTTCTTTAGGTTTTGTTTTCCCCTCAAATTAATATATACACACATATATAGGTAATGATATTTTTAAGCTAAAACTAACCAACGTATTTTAGGTGTATCTAAAAATAATTTTCGGGCGTTTCTATCCTTTCATAAAAACCTTGGCACATATATTTTGTTCTTTCTTTAGTGTTGCGTGAACCATACACCAAAAATTAATTTTTGGTGTATTTGGAGTAATTGACTCCCACACATAAATTGGTGATTCTTAAACTGCGTCACAGGTGTACCCCATGTGACTAATCATTGATAACCCAAATTGGCTAGCTTATACCTCTATAAATTGATATTTATGGGTTTTTCACCCTAGAAGCTTTCGAGAGGAGTAGCCTAATAAATCTCTGATTTTCTTTTCAAAATTCTGTTCTTTGATTTTTCGACACCTTAATTACAATTGCACTTAGACTAATGTGAATTCCCTTACCTTTATGACGGGGTAAATTGTCCATTATATGTATGTATGTATGCATATATATGACATGGTCCAGTGTTAAGGCGAATGGGAAACAGTCTTTCTTGATAATAATAAGTTTATTAAATCATAGTTTCATTTAAAAGCAAAACTAGCGTCATTTTCATTCGTTCATGGTGGAGACGCGTAGAGTGCGTTGACAGCTCCATTTCCACGTGCTAGCTGACTCATATCGGTTCCCTTAATCATCAAAATTCTTCAAATATCTTTCCGCTTGACCGGATGATCCCAAAAGCTTACGCGAGCGTGGGTCTTTTTCATTTATTTTATTATTATAAAAGAGTTCCCTTTTTAAAATCGTTTATAACTCACGTAATTTCCAACTACCCCCTTTTTAGACCTGACACACACACACACACACACACACACACACACACACACACACACATATATATATATATATATATATATATATATATATATATATATATATAAAGTCATAGAAATAAAAAAAAAATAAAATAATCTTAAAATTTTAAAATAAAAATGAACCAAATGTCAAATAACAGTGAATAAAATAGAGTATATATATATATATATATATATATATATATATATATATTGAAAATAGGTAAAATGTTAAGTTTCATGGTCTCATTTCACTTACCAGGCTTGAAGACTTGATCACAAGGGTGGAACTTTTGTTTCCGATGAAATCGCGCTATCAGACCGGTGACCAATTAACAATCATGTGTCACCAGGATTGAGAGCGCGGTTTTGTTCAGAAAATAAGCAGAATTGCAATAACACGGAACCATGGCGTGCTATGATACAGGAAAGCGTAAGTGGGAGACATTTCTAGAACTTGCATCATAGTGAAAAAATCTACCGCATGCTCTGGTAAAACAGTAAGTTACTCCTGGAAAAAATATAGGAGTTTAAAATATATATATGCTTTTCTGAGCTGAAATTTTGAAGTTCTCAAAATAGAGACAAAAATATCGGGAGTATCTTCCTTTCGATTTTCTCGCATACTCATAAAAAAGAAATTATTTTCTTCAGTCATGTTTTATTTTACGAAACTTATGAATACTATCTCATAAATAACATCTTTTATGAACCCAAATAAAAATGGCGCGATATTCATGACGGAGTAGTAGGAAGTATGCTACTTCCGGTTCTTGGAAGTATGATAGAAAAAAAGTTGATAGAAAACTATAATTTTGCTGTAAGTTATATGCTGTTTCTTTGACAGTTTAACATAACAGCCACAACATGGCATAGAATGACCACAAATAGCAATTTTCTGTACTCATGGAAATGACGAGCATGTAGCGACATCTATTTGTCTTTTTAAACTCTACGTTGTAACTACTACAACTTCTACTACTACTTCTGTTTTCATCTCTGCCGGGGATTTCCCGTCGTATGTAATGTGCTAGAGAAGATCGCTTTGTTGTTTGGTTTAAACTACTAAATGTTTATTTTTCTAAATCTTGAAGATTATTTAGAATTACCATTTTATTACAACGTCTCGCATACTCCAAAAGCATTACATATTCGATTACCGTTAACTTTACCTTTACATTAAAAAAAATCGCTTAAATTAATACATTCCAAATTAAACAAAATGTTTCTCTGGTTGGTAACTAACATCCAATTCCTGCAAAAACCGTAAAAAGTTCTTTGAATTTGCCTACTTTAAGTATTTATCCTCTTTGCTTGCTTTTTTGAGCGGACTCTTGTAGAGGACTTATAGGACAAGTAAGACTCTTGTCCATCATGTGTACCACCCTTTAAATCGCTTTTATTTAACTTCCCTTAGGTGTAGTTAAAATTTTATAATAATTTTTTAACTACATTCCTGACTAGTTAGAGATCTGAAATTTTGTACATAGTTTTTTTTTTTTCCAGTGACAATACAATATTCATTCGTAAAAATTAGATAGAAGAAACAATTTGATAAACGCAATAAGCCATCCAGAACCTTTTAAAATTCCAATTGCAGAAATTATGCAATAGTATCGCCATTTACTTGCAAGTGGCATAACTAAAAACTAGTAAAGAACAAACACACTTGAATATTTTTTATGCTTTTGTAAAATTTTAAAGTTTTTGTTACATACTTTTTAAAGAATATTTCAACATTTTATGGTATATTTGTAATTTTTGTGTTACCATTTTGTTTCGTTTTCGTTTTTAATAAATGTTTCTCGAAGGAACATCAAAAAAGCCACAGAAAGCTGTTCCTTCTGAATAATACTGCTATAATGACCGTATTCAAAATTTTGTTTCTCTAAAGGCCCCTCCAACTATGGTCCACTGCAAGCCATTACCACCGTCTGGAGGGGGTATGGCTTATCGTGGTCGATGGTGGCAGACGATGGCTTTTCTCCAAAGATCAAAGACAGCCAGATGCGCAACTAAAGTACGCAGTAAATCCTATGGACGTATACACACTCTTGGCCCATTTAGTGGCTCAGCTTGTGGATGAAACCCGCGGACCATCGTTCAAGGTTACCATCAGGAAGTGGTGGACACTTGGCCATAGTGGGAGGCTACATAAGAATGTTACCATACTACAGTCGAAATATGTCTCAGGCGACATCCGTGTTATAATGACGTTATAAGTTGTTCTTATGACGTAGCAGAGAGGAGAACTTATGGTACGAAAATACCCTCATTAGTGACTTCTGACGTCAATATGACGCAAAAGTCGCCTGTGACATACCTCCACCACAATATTGCAACACCCTAAGTCACAACGTATTAGAGTTGCTATGCACACAAACATAATTCCAAAAATGGTACCTCATTAGCCCTCGTGTTGCAAAAAGTAGACCGTAGCATTCCAAACCAAATCAAACCAAAACCAAAAATGATATCTTCGGATTGAGAGGTCCAAAAGTTTGAATGAAAACCTCAAGGTCGAATTTAAGGAAGAATACAATGCTTTCCTTTTACTACGTATGCGAGAAAGTAAAAAGGAATGAAGTTTGCGTTATGGTTACTTACCTTAGATACAAAAAGAAAGGAAAAAGAAACAAAATGTCGACGCTGTGTCAGTAGAGGCAGAAAGTTCCGCCCAGTGACTGTTCTCAACCAAGAGTCACTCGGACGAAACTCACTACATCGGCTGACAATACCGGGAAAAAGTCCATCTCAGGTAACCGTACATCACTGCAGGTGTCCTAGATTCAAGAGTCAAGCATGGTCTTTGCAGCTATACATTATAACGGGAAAAAATTTCAACTATCTAGGCATAACAATGAAAATACAAAATAAAACCGAAATGAAATACATCTTTAAGCTTTTAAAAATAAAAAACGAAAAATAATCTACTTTAAATACATCTATACGCTTTTAAAAATAAAA
Organism: Pardosa pseudoannulata; assembly: GCA_032207245.1. Classification (NCBI taxonomy): domain Eukaryota; kingdom Metazoa; phylum Arthropoda; class Arachnida; order Araneae; family Lycosidae; genus Pardosa; species Pardosa pseudoannulata. The sequence goes on along the minus strand of CM063500.1, from coordinate 103,646,440 downwards.
TCGAATTCAAATGAAATCTTAAAGTAATCTACATGAAATACATCTACACGTTTCTAAAAAATAAAATCGGAAAGAAATATACGTGAAGTATATCTTTAAGCTTTTTCAAATAAAATCGAAAAGTAATCTACATGAAATACATCTATACGCTTTTAAAAGTAAAATCGAATTTAAATGAAATCCGAAAATAATCTACATGAAATACATCTATACGCTTTTAAAAGTAAAATCGAATGTAAATGAAATCAGAAAGAAATATACACGTAGTTTATCTTTACGCTTTTACATATAAAATCGAAAAGTAATCTACAGGAAATACACCTATACGCTTTTAAATGTAAAATTGAATTTAAATGGAATCGGAAAGTAATCTACATGAAATATATCTATACGTTTTTAAAAATAAAATCGAATTCAAATGAAATTGGAAAGAAATATACATGAAGTATAATCTTTACGCTTTTACAAATAACATAGAAAAGTAATCTACATGAAATACATCTAAACGATTTTAAAAATAAAATCGAATTTAAATCAAATCGGAAAGTAATCTACATGAAATACATCTAAACGATTTTAAAAGTAAAATCGAATTTAAATGAAATCGGAAAGTAATATACATGAAATACATCTATACGTTTCTAAAAATAAAATCGAATTCAAATGAAATCGGAAAGAAATATACATGAAGTATACCTTTACGCTTTTAAAAATAAAATCGAAAAGTAATCTACATGAAATACATTTTTACACTTTTAAAAATTTCAAACTATTCAATATAGAATAAAACGTGACTTCCAATAAGGCGATTTCACAAAGAAGGACACATCTCAACTTATGGCAATTCTGGCTTTACTTTCAAACGAAAGGGCAGTTTATTGTTTGCCTATTGGCTGTTGTAAACATGAAAATGAATGGGAAAGGCATAATAGTAGTCCGTGACATCGCACGAAATTGCTCTATATATGTTTAGATTTGAAAAGGCCTAAGCAGCTGGTCTTGATTAATCACGGCTATTCTTCTAAACGCAGTTTGAAAAATTGGGATATTCAAAATAAATAATCTAATTTCAAAATTCTATAATTTCATAAATAAATGACATAGAATGATTACTAATGCATGAACACGGAGGAAAGATATAGAAGCTTATTTTTACAAGGGTTCGATTTGACTTTTTTCAGTAATACGGACAACGTCAAAACGGTATGTAAATTCCTGCCGAACATGTTGTAAAGTATTACTGGTAATTGACTGTACAGCAGAAGTAAAATTCACTGTTTAGGTACCCATAAATTTTTGTGACTAAAATACAGACACGTTATGTCTCAGCCTCCAAAGGAATAAACGCATGGGATCATATCAGGTGATCTAGGTTGTAGCTGTGTGACATCGAGTTATCTGGTCCTCTGCGACTGATCCCGACATCCTTCACTGAACGGACGCGTCGATGGGAGTTCGACAGCTAATTCCTGTTCGAAAACGGACCTGTCGACCCCTTCTCGTTCGCACTCGTATAACACACTTTTGAGGAAAAAAATATTGCAAAGCGATAATAAATGAAAGAAACTAATTTTGCGTAACGGAACTCCTTTACCTTGCAGGGAAAATAACTTAAAAGTAGCCTGACAACTTTTAAACCGGCAACTCTAGTATGGTACGGTAAGTTCCGTCTGGAATTTACGAAAAGGGTGACTGTTTTGAAAGGGAAAAAGGTGGGGAGGTTGGTCGGTGGATGGGTTAATGAAATTTGAAATTCTGGTAAGTGCAGCTTTCGCTCTACCTCTATTATTTTTTGCTATCTTATCTTTGTCTACCATTACGATGTGGTAAAGAATTTTAATTAAGTTTAGTTAGATCTTAATAATTAAAGTATATATCAACGACCAATCTTTGCGGAAATAAAAGCTGACCGAGGACTTACTATGTACCCTGTATAAGGGATTCAAAGCGATTCAAGTTCGTTTCAAACAGTTCAGAGAAATCGAGTGTTATAGCTTCCGGTTCATAATTAATTCCTGCAAATTTCAGCTACTGCTGAATAATTAAAGTGTGTTCTAACATCTGCACATATGCATATATATGAAATAACCAAATATTAACTCTGGTAAGCAATTTCATTTTGTAAAAGTTATAAATGATTGCTCATTCTGAATGTTACCACCTCATATAATAAAACCCTTTCTTAAATTAAATAAATAACTAAATAAAATAAATAAATAAATAAATAATTTATTTCATTAAATAAATAATAAATAAATAACAAATAGAAAATAATGAAAAATTTTATTGAAAATCAAGATTGATATTTTATAGGTTTTAAAAATTCTTACCTGAAACTTGGTGGATTTGAAATTTTCACATTTCCGGAAGTAAGAACGTTCTTTAGGGGTTATTCTGTTGGCTAAAGCAGCAATTTTCACCTGGTGTAAATTAAAGCAGTTACTACTACCAGGGTGAAAATTACTTTTTCGGCCGACACAATCTCTTTTTTACTTTCTAAATAAAAAAAATACAAGAATCGCGAAAATACACAGTTTTCAGATTTCATAGCAAATACTCATTTAGACCGCACTTAAACCAGTTTTAATAAATTAGACCAACCCTGAATCAGTTTTAACTAGTTTTAGAATGACGCCTCTATGCATATATCTAGAATAACTCAAAATCGGTTCCAAAATACCTATCTTCTTATATATTAAGGTCTGACTGTTTCTATCTATCTATCTATCTATGTGCGTCTATCTACTCACAAACCGCTGGACGCAGAAGGGCACCAAAGGTACCAAAAGACGCGGAACAATCCGGGGAAGTCATTTCGCCCATTCGCGTTCCGATATTCCAATTAGTTCGAAAGATATTATCGAAAAAACATACCAAAATACCAGTTTAATTTTGCGGCACACGCAATTCCATTGTTGAGATGGCGTTAAAAAATGACAGTGTTATTGAATGTTAGCATCATTCTCGCCTGATATTTGGTAATCCGAGTAACACAAAAATATATCTTTGCTATTAAATTTCAAGTGTAAATGTATATATTTATGATAGTATATATGTACATGAGATTATTTTCTCATCTTCTAAATGCTAAACCCTTATTTTTTAGAAAAGCATGATCTTTTTCTATTTTATTATCTTGGCGAGACTTTTGTATTCAGTAATTATAAACTCGCCATGATCTATCAAAATTGTTTGCATTTCGCAGTTGCCATTTCTTAAACAAACACTAAATTATTGCTATAGGTTTTAATATTTTAAACTAGATTTTCATTACTTGGTAAATACAAATTTTATATTTTATCTTGACATTATTTTTATTACTTGGAAACATTTATTACCCAGACCGAAGGCTGGGTGCGAAGCAGCTAGTAAGAGTATAAAATATGAAGAACGTGAAGTAAAATGTTTAATACTTTAAATTTTTGCAAACAGTCACACCATTACTGTTCTATTCTCTAAATGAATAGTCGCTGAAAGATGGCCGAATGATTAGGGTGCTGGCCTTCGAAACCGGAGTTCATGGGTTCGAATCCCACTGTGGTATGGATGTTCGTAGCCTTTCGGAATCAGCTTTAAGCAGTAGGTCCCAGTCTCATTAGACATCTTGTTGCAAAAAGCAGACCACAGAGCTCCAAACCAAACTTATGACCAAATGAATAGTCTTTTGTAGAGTTTATTCACATACTGACGTACACACACACACACACACACACACACACACACACACATATATATATATATATATATATATATATATATATATATATATATATATATATATATATATATATATATATATATATATATTTAGAAGTCTTAAACCCGAAGATAGGGTCAGTTTCGATTCTAAAGAAAGTAGCTCTTATTCTTTAAAAAAAAAAAAAGAAAAAAAAAAAGTATTTAACATGATGAGCAAGACAACGCTAGCTCCAATTTTGTTTTCAACTCAATTTCTTTCTACGTTGCCAATCGAGGAAAACTAAAAACAGCCGAATAAATCTCAAGCTCGCGACATTTACTATTACGGAGATACGTAATAATAATGGTGGGACAGTCGTGAGACAAAATGGCGAAACTGATTTTTCTTTTCGAATGTAGTTGGCAATATAGACAAATAAACATCTTTAAGCTAAAAATGTTGCTCATTTAACACCACCCGAGAAGCACGTGTAGCTAAAGGAATGTAGCGGATTCGAATTACATTGCTCTCGCTGGGACCTCGCAATTCAAGAGCAAGGACGAAGAAGGACTCCTTGGCTTGGCCTATCACAGCAAGGTATCATTTTGAACTTGGCGGACATTCCGACTACGAACCTATTTTACGTGATCCAAAAGCCTTTAATGAACACAGCGATTTTTTGGAAGGCTGTAGCCTTCCCATTTCTCCGGTTATGAGAAATATAAAAGAAAGGAATATAAGAAATATAAAAATACTATAAGAAATATAAGTAAAAGATAAGAAATATAATAAAATATATGAGAAATGTAGAAAGAAATATAAAAAATAAAAACTGTTAAAACTAATGACTAAAGTAAATCGAGTCCAACAGCAGCAAAATTTACATTAACTTAAAATAATAGTTTAATAAGCATAAACTACTCCATGTTAATTAATCAGGCGATTAATTAACATCAATTAATTCAGGCGAATTAAATTACTCCATAGGTTTTAATATTTTCAGTACGTTATATACATACACACGCACGCACACACACACACACACACACACACACATATATATATATATATATATATATATATATATATATGTGTATATCCAGAATTTTAAAGTACCCTATGAGGTAGGTAAATAAATGGTTTGTTTTTCGCTGAGAATTACCTGGTATATGCTCAGTAATTTGTTTATCATCATACTCCTCTAAAGACTCCCGATACTGTGAATGCAGTTTAGAATCAAATTGAATTCATGTAGTCAAACCGTGTGGTTATATATAAAAAACAAAGAAACAAACGAACAAACTTCTTAATTTTCAAAGAGATATAACTTAAACGATTTTTATTATTCTGTGAAATAGACTCCTAGACTTTTATAAAAAGAATTTGTTCTTAATACCGGTGATAAAATTTTCACTGCAACAAAAAATAATCGATGATTAAATTTAAAATTATCACATATGTACCTAATCTATAATTTAAGCCAAATATAAAAGAAAATTATTTACGTAATATTTAAGTTCAGTGATAGAACGTATGAAAATAATGCAGACGATATTTAAATAATTTAAAACAAGAAATGAGTGAATGAGATGGTTAAAGGAATACGTCATAATGCTAGAATTTTTTTTTTACTGTTATCTATTTATTATGTGATAAATTGATAAATTTAATCGTCTGTTCTTAACCCGAGGAAATAAGGCTTGAAATAATGGCATTAAACGCTCGAAAAGGGGAAAAGGATAGGATTTCGAACGTTTTAAAGACTTACTTTGAATTTCGCTAACCCTAACTCGTCAAGAATCCAATATGGATGCTTCTATCCATTCCAGGTCCAAGATCACTTAGGCTATTATTATATAAGGGATTGTAGCCCCTGTGACGACGGTATGAGGCGCAAAGCTGTGTTGTCTACCCGGTGACGACATTCCGAACAGTGCATCGACATCGAGGTGGACAACACCGCTCTGGGCTCATCATTCTATAGAAGTTTACCTCCTCAAATACGCCGCTGGAGTCAACTGGAATGAGAGAATGAAAATTACTATTTTATTTTACACAAGAAATCAGGAGTTCAAGCATAAAAAATATACACAAACACACATAAACATGAATTCATTTTAATGACTGTGTAAAGCATTTTTTTGTTATTGATGTAGTTCATAGCCCTACTACAGCTGTAACGAGACAATATACCTCTTACTTGTACGACTCTTAAACTCTTTATAGACTTTTCTTTCGGTTCATTGAGAGACGTCTCACAGCATCTCAAAGCAAAAATCTCACAAGCCTACAACTTAACGTCAGAATTTACATTCATCCCTGCCTTCAACGGAACTTGGCACCTTACCTTACGGTCAGCAGCAAGAGAGTCGATGGAAGACAGGCAAGTCAGTATATTTACCCGGTGACAAATCGACAATCACTGCCAACCAGGGGAAATACACCGACTCGACTGCATTTTGAGCATCAGGATGGTGGGCATAGATTGTAATTTTTTTTACGTAAATTATAAACAAATGGCTTAATGTTAATTTTTTGTATTATTTCTATACAATGTAGCAAATTGAAAAAAAAAAAATTATTTCCTTAAAGTTGGATTCACAGTTATATCAATTTAAACACCTTCTTTTATCCTTTATTATCTGTTTCAAGCCTATCATTCGGCCTGCGTAATTGGAGTTTCGAAATGAAGTTTATATTTATACAAAAATTTATATTTATACCCCCACCATAAGAACTTTTTAGTTCTTATGGTGTCGACAATTTTTCGCGGACTCTGGTACACTTGCCATAATGGTTTGTATAACATTGATCTTCCAATGCAGCAGGCCGAACGATGGTCGATTGATTAGGGCACTGACCTTCGGATCCAGTGTTCGTGGGTTCGAGTCCCATTGTGGTATGGATGTTCGTAGCCGTTCGGAACCGGCTTTAAGCAGTAGGTCCTAGTTTCATTAGCCCTCGTGTTGCAAAAAAGTAGACCGTAGTGCTTCCAACCAACCAACCAATGCAACAGTAGGCCGGAGATTATTGTTAAAAAAAAAAAAAAAAAAAAAAAACACCTTCTCTAAAATATACTATTTAACACTTCGGCAAGTTTTCTAATTTCTTAACTATAGTATACTGTATGTAACACGGAGAATGTTATGTTTATTAATTCGAATCCCAGAAGAAAACTCCTCATGCATAACACAGGGAAATGTAGGCAAAATCTGGATAAAATACTTATTAATTTAGAACATAAACTGAGAAATGAAATGATCATGGAAACTTAATAGATTGTGTGGGATACTGCCTGCATTTAAAATTGTAATTTTGTATATGTTTATAATTTAAATATTAATACATGCATTCATACACACACACACACACACACACACACACATATATATATATATATATATATATATATATATATATATATATATGTGTGTGTGTGTGTGTGTGTGTGTGTGTGTAACCTGCGAAAATATTTACACCAATTATACTAGAAAAATTAGCCTCTGTTGTTTAAATTTCCAGCGCTTGTTGGTAATAAAAATATTTTCTTGTTCTATTAGCTCGGGAAAGTTTTTAAATGCAGGCAACAGTGCAACATAACCAGAATTGAGTAATAAAACAATAATATTAACACCTAACACCTGGTTCCCATAATAATTTACTGAAAACTGAGACGTTTTGAAACTTATAATTTAAAATCAAGAAATTTAGAAAATAAACTAAAAATTGCATTAAACATTTAGCTTTTTTTTTTTGAATTTACAGTCAATATAACAGTCATTAACATTAATTCTATTCACAAAAATGTTATTAATTCTAAACAGATAAAGTGAAATATCTGAACATCTAACTAAAAATCTAGTTTAATTTAATTTTTTTAAATTAAAAGTCATTAATATTAATTCTATTAAGATAATTAATCACAAAAATAGATAAAATTAAATAAATAAAAATTTTGATGCACTGTTAGTTTTTTGATTCACAGTCATTAACGTTAAATCTATTCTCAAAAAGATTATTATTCCTGAACATGGACATCAAACAACTAAATAGTCAAATAACTAAAAATTTAACTAAATATTTAGTTGAATTTTTTGTTGCTATCATTCACAGTCAATATAATAGCCATATTAATTAGATTAAGATCATTAATCACAAAAAAAGATAACGTTAAATAACTAAAAATGTCGTTGAATTTTTAGTTTTTCTTATTTCACAGTCAGTATAACAGTCATTCACGCTAGTTCTATTGCCAAGATGATTATTAATCTCAAAGGTAGATAAAAGAAATAGCTAAAACTTTAATTAAAAATTTCATTGAATTTTATTTTTATTTACAGTCTATACAACAGTCCTTAAAGTTAATAGAAATAACGTTAATGATTGTTAACATGAATAGAAATTCACGAGATTGCTAATCGCAAAAAGAGATAAAATTAAATATCTAAAAATATCCTTGAATTTTTAGCTTTTTAATTGTCAATATAACAGTCATTAACATTGATTCTACTTGCAAGAATATCGTTAATTATGAAAGTAGATAAATAATTAAAACTTTAAATAAAAATTTCGTTGAATTTTTAGCTATTTTTATTCACAGTCAACACAACAGTCATACGTTTATTCTATTCTCGGGATTGTTAATCCCCCAAAACAGGTAACATTAAATAACCAAAAATATCGTTGAAATTTTAGTTTTTTAAAATTCACACTCAGTAACAGTTGTTAAAGCTAATTCTATTCACAAGAAGATTATTAATCACAAAAGTAGATAAAATAAATAACTAAAACTTTAAATAAAAATTTCGTTGAATTTTTAGTTATATTTATTTACAACCAATATAACAGTCACTGACGTTAACTGTATTTAGACCATTGCTATTCACAAAAACAGATAAAATTAAATATCTAAATATATCGTTGAATTTTTAATTTTTAAATTAACAGTCACTATAACAGTCATTAACGCTAATTCTATTCACAAGAATATGATTAATCATGAAAGTAGAGATTAAAATTAAGTAACTAAAACTTTAAATAAAAATTTCGTTGAATTTTTAGTTATTTTTATTTATAGTCAATATAACAGTCACCCACTCTATTCACAAAATTGTTAAATACAAAAACAAATAAAACTCTAATTAAAAATATCGTTGAATTTTTATTTTTTTAATTAACAACCAATATAAAGGTAAACAACGTTAATTCTGTTCACAAATATTATTAATCACAAAAGTAAATAAAACTAATTAACTAAAATTTTAACAAAAAATTTCTTTGAATTTTTAGTTATTTTTATTCATAGTTGATATAAATCACTAACGTTAATTCTATTTACAGAATGATTCTTAATTACAAGAACAGATAAAATTAAATAACTAAAAATATCATAGAATTTTAATATTTTTAATTTACAGTCAATATAACAGTCATTAACATTAATTCTGTCCAGAAAAAGATTATTAATCTCAAAAGTAGTTAAATTAAATAACTTTAATTACTAATTTCGTTGAATTTTTATTTATTATTATTCAAAGTCAATATAATTCATTAACGTTAATTATATATACAAGATTGTTTATAAGAAATACAGATAAGATTAACCAGCTAAAAATATCGTTAATAAAATCGAAAAGTAATCTACATGAAATACATCTATACGCTTTTAAAAGTAAAATCGAATTTAAATGAAATCCGAAAATAATCTACATGAAATACATCTATGCGCTTTTAAAAATAAAATCGAATTTAAATGGAATCGGACAGTAATCTACATTAAATACATCTATACGCTTTTAAAAGTAAAATCGAATTCAAATGAAATTGGAAAGAAATATACATGAAGTATAATCTTTACGCTTTTACAAATAACATAGAAAAGTAATCTACATGAAATACATCTAAACGATTTTAAAAATAAAATCGAATTTAAATCAAATCGGAAAGTAATCTACATGAAATACATCTAAACGATTTTAAAAGTAAAATCGAATTTAAATGAAATCGGAAAGTAATATACATGAAATACATCTATACGTTTCTAAAAATAAAATCGAACTCAAATGAAATCGGAAAGAAATATACATGAAGTATACCTTTACGCTTTTAAAAATAAAATCGAAAAGTAATCTACATGAAATACATTTTTACACTTTTAAAAATTTCAAATTATTCAATATAGAATAAAACGTGACTTCCAATAAGACGATTTCACAAAGAAGGACACATCTCAACTTATGGCAATTCTGACTTTACTTTCAAACGAAAGGGCAGTTTATTGTTTGCCTATTGGCTGTTGTAAAGTTGAAAATGAATGGGAAGGGCATAATAGTAGTCCGTGACGTCGCACGAAATTGCTCTATATATGTTTAGATTTGAAAAGGCCTAAACAGCTGGTCTTGATTAATCACGGCTATTTTTCTAAACGCAGTTTGAAAAATTGGGATATTCAAAATGAATAATCTAATTTCAAAATTCTATAATTTCATAAATAAATGGCATAGAATGATTACTAATGCATGAACACGGAGGAAAGATATAGAAGTTTATTTTTACAAGGGTTCGATTTGACTTTTTCAGTAATACAGACAACGTCAAAACGGTATGTAAATTCCTGCCGAACATGTTGTAAAGTATTATTGGTAATTGACTGTACAGCAGAAGTAAAATTCACTGTTTAGGTACCCATAAATTTTTGTGAGTAAAATACACAGGTACGTTATGTTTCAGCCTCCAAAGGAATAAACGTATAATATCATATAAGGCGACCTAGGTTGTAGCCGTGTGACATCGAATTATCTGGTCCTCTGCGACTGATCCCGACATCCTTAATGAAATTTGAAATTCCTGTTCGAAACGACCTGTCGCTCTACCTCTATTATTTTTTGCGATCTTATCTTTGTCTACCATTACGATGTGGTAAAGAATTTTAATTAAGTTTAGTTAGATCTTAATAAGTAAAGTATATATCTGACAACTTTTAAAAAGCCGACAGACTCTACTATGTACCCTGTATACGGGATTCAAAGAGAAACAAGTTCGTTTCGAACAGTTCAGAGAAATCGAGTCTTATAGCTCCCGGCTCATAATTAATTCCTGCAAATTTCAGTTACTGCTGAATAATTAAAGTGTGTTCCAACATCTGCACATATGCATATATATGAAATAACCAAATATTAACTCTGGTAAACAATTTCATTTTGTAAAAGTTATAAATGATTGCTCATTCTGAATGTTACCACCTCATATAATAAAACCCTTTCTTAAATTAAATAAATAAATAACTAAATAAATAATTTATTTAATTAAATAAATAATAAATAAATAACAAATAGAAAATAATGAAAAATTTTATTGAAAATCAAGGTTGATATTTTATAGGTTTTAAAAATTCTTACCTGAAACTTGGTGGATTTGAAATTTTCACATTTCCGGAAGTAAGAACGTTCTTTTGGGGTTATTCTGTTGGCTAAAGCAGCAATTTTCACCTGGTGTAAATTAAAGCAGTTACTACTACCAGGGTGAAAATTACTTTTTCGGCCGACACAATCTCTTTTTTACTTTCTAAATAAAAAAAATTACAAGAATCGCGAAAATACACAGTTTTCAGATTTCATAGCAAATACTCATTTAGACCGCATTTAAACTAGTTTTAATAAATTAGACCAACCCTGAATCAGTTTTAACTAGTTTTAGAATGACGCCTCTATGCATATATCTAGAATAACTCAAAATCGGTTCCAAAATACCTATCTTCTTACATATTAAGGTCTGACTGTTTCTATCTATCTATCTATGTGCGTCTATCTACTCACAAACCGCTGGACGCAGAAGGGCACCAAAGGTACCAAAAGACGCGGAACAATCCGGGGAAGTCATTTCGCCCATTCGCGTTCCGATATTCCAATTAGTTCGAAAGATATTATCGAAAAACATACCAAAATACCAGTTTAATTTTGCGGCACACGCAATTTCATTGTTGAGATGGCGTCAAAAAATGACAGTATTATTGAATGTTAGCATGATTCTCGCCTGATATTTGGTAATCCGAGTAACACAAAAATATATCTTTGCTATTAAATTTCAAGTGTAAATGTATATATTTATGATAGTATATATGTACATGAGATTATTTTCTCATCTTCTAAATGCTAAACCCTTATTTTTTAGAAAAGCATGATCTTTTTCTATTTTATTATCTTGGCGAGACTTTTGTATTCAGTAATTATAAACTCGCCATGATCTATCAAAATTGTTTGCATTTCGCAGTTGCCATTTCTTAAACAAACACTAAATTATTGCTATAGGTTTTAATATTTTAAACTAGATTTTCATTACTTGGCAAATACAAATTTTATATTTTATCTTGACAATATTTTTATTACTTGGAAACATTTATTATCCAGACCGAAGGCTGGGTGCGAAGCAGCTAGTAAGTGTATAAAATATGAAGAGCGTGAAGTAAAATGTTTAATACTTTAAATTTTACAGTCACACCATTACTGTTCTATTGAAATGATCTTTAAATGAATAGTCGCTGAAAGATGGCCGAATGATTAGGGTTCTGGCCTTCGAAACCGGAGTTCGTGGGTTCGAATCCCACTGTGGCATGGATGTTCGTAGCCTTTCGGAATCAGCTTTAAGCAGTAGGTCCCAGTCTCATTAGACATCTTGTTGCAAAAAGTAGACTGTAGAGCTCCAAACCAAACTTATGACTAAATGAATAGTCTTTTGTAGAGTTTATTCATATACTAACGTACACACACACACACACACACACACACACATATATATATATATATATATATATATATATATATATATATATATATACATTTAGAAGTCTTAAACCCGAACGTGAGGTAAATTTCGATTCTATAGAAAGTAGCTCTTATTCTTTAAAAAAAAAAAAAGAAAAAAAAAAAGTATTTAACATGATGAGCAAGACAACGCTAGCTCCAATTTTGTTTTTAACTCAATTTCTTTCTACGTTGCCAATCGCGGAAAGCTAAAAACAGCCGAATAAATCTCAAGCTCGCGATATTTACTATTACGGAGATACGTAATAATAATGGTGTGACAGTCGGGAGACAAAATGGCGAAACTGAATTTTTTTTAATGTAGTTGGCAATACAGACAAATGAATATCTTTATGCTAAAAATGTGGCTCATTTAACACCACCCGAGAAGCACGTGTAGCTAAAGGAATGTAGCGGATTCGAATTACATTTCTCCCGCTGGGACATCGTAATTTAGAAGCAAGGACTAAGAAGGACCCATTGGCTTGATCTGCCACATCCAAAGATATCTTTTTAAACTTAGAGAACATTTTGACCACAAACCTATTTTATAGTAGCCATTAATGAACACAGCGGATTTTTTGGAAGTCTCCAGCTTCGAGTTCCCATTTCTCCGGTTATGAGACCAATGAATTCAAAAAGAAAAAAATGTAAAAAATAATAACTGTTAAAACTAATGAGTAAAGTAAATCGAGTCGAAAAGCAGCAAAACTTACATTCTCTTAAGACATAGGTTAAGCACTATCAGGTGAACTAAGTTATTAGATTATTTTAATATTGTCAGTACGTTATACATACACACACACACACACACACACACACACACATACATATATATATATATATATATATATATATATATATATATATATATATATATATATATATATATGTATATATCCAGTCATTCCGTACTATTAGGTCGGCATGCCCAATGGAGGTAAAAATGTGTTTTATCTTCAACATGACCGCTACTTCCGACTCATTAAGTTGACCGAAATCTTCCCAGGGTACACCTGAATTGCTTGCAAGATTTCATGAAAATCGATCCATACATTTAGAAATGCACAGGACACACAGAGGATTATTTTATATGCATATATAGGTTACTGAATCACGTTAGTAGAAGATATTACTGTACTAGGATATGACGGGATTAGTAAAATTTTTAATTTTCCAGAATTTTAAAGTACCCTATGAGGTAGGTAAATAAATGGTTTGTTTTTCGCTGAGAATTACCTGGTATATGCTCAGTAATTTGTTTATCATCATACTCCTCTAAAGACTCCCGATACTGTGAATGCAGTTTAGAATCAAATTGAATTCATGTAGTCAAACCGTGTGGTTATATATAAAAAACAAAGAAACAAACGAACAAACTTCTTAATTTTCAAAGAGATATAACTTAAACGATTTTTATTATTCTGTGAAATAGACTCCTAGACTTTTATAAAAAGAATTTGTTCTTGATACTGGTGATAAAATTTTCACTGCAACAAAAAATAATCGATGATTAAATTTAAAATTATCACATATGTACCTAATCTATAATTTAAGCCAAATATAAAAGAAAATTATTTACGTAATATTTAAGTTCAGTGATAAAACGTATGAAAATAATGCAGACGATATTTAAATAATTTAAAATAAGAAATGAGTGAATGAGATGGTTAAAGGAATACGTCATAATGCTGGAAATTTTTTTTATTGTTATCTATTTATTATGTGATAAATTGATAAATTTAATAGCCTGCTCTTATCCCGGGAAAATAGGGCTTAAAATAGTGGCATTAAACGCTCGAAAAGGGGATGAGGAGTGGATTTCGAACGTTTTAAAGACTTACTTTGAATTTTGCTAACCCTAACTCATCAAGAATCCAATATGGATGCCTCTATCCATTCCAGGTCCAACCGCTTCAAAAATGCGAGGACAGACGGACAGATAACTTAGGCTATTATTATATAAGGGATTGTAGCCCCTGTGACGACGGTATGAGGCGCAAAGCTGTGTTGTCTACCCGGTGACGACATTCCGAACAGTGCATCGACATCGAGGTGGACAACACCGCTCTGGGCTCATCATTCTATAGAAGTTTACCTCCTCAAATACGCCGCTGGAGTCAACTGGAATGAGAAAATGAAAATTACTGTTTTAATTTACCCAAGAAATCAGGAGTTCAAGCATAAAAAATATACACACACAACACATAAACATGAATTCATTTTTAATGACTGTGTAAAGCATTTTTTTGTTATTGATATGGTTCATAGCCCTACTACAGCTGTAACGAACAATATACTCTCACTTCTACGACTCTTAAACTCTTTATACGACTGTTTTCGGTTCATTGAGAGACGTATAAGTGAGAGATAAAAACATACATATAAGTAAAAGTATACGTATACATATATTCATATAAATGCATACATAGCCAATATATTTAGTTTATATATTTTTTAATAGATGGCGTTATCACATTAATTTTCTCCTGAAATTTTGTGAGCAAAAGCGCTGTCCGAAGACCCTCCTTGTGTTATAAATAGTACGTTTTTATTTATATATTTTAAGACTGAGGAGGATAAATGAATCGGTTTAATCTTGTCGAAACATGGTTTAAATACGATAATCCAACCATGTGTGTGAAATGAACTTGATTACAAATTAGATGTTTGCCGTTTAATAAAAAGGTCAAGCATCGAACATTATTCAAATAATTTAAGGTATCCGTCTACGTTGAAAACGTCTTTTTTTTTGCCAAAAATTATAATTTTTTCTTATTCCTCTATTGTAAAATTTCAACTTTCAGGCTTCTAAATCTGTTTTTGTTTTGTCTCTACGGCATTTTAAAGAAAAGTTTCAGCTATTTAAACATCAGTGACAGCTATCAAAACAAAACAGAAGTAGCGACTTCGGAACCGGAAGTAGAGAATTTAAAGCCTTTTAAAGAGCATTTTTTGGACAAAACTTTTAAAATTTTCATGAAGATTAGTTTAAACATTTTTCTAGTATCTTTAATAATTCAACTGGCAACTAGAAAGTTTTGAACAAAAAAAAAAAACATGTATTTTAATATTTTAATAGTTAAAGTTGCTTTCATAAACTTCAAATGCGTTTTTCTGGATATTTTTAATAAAATGTTGAAACTTGAAATGATTTCTCAAAAATCTTAAAATATTTGTTGAAAATATTATAATAATATATATTTCACTATAAAATAAAATTTTAAATTTGGATAATTTTTAATGATGTTACACTTATATATATATAAAAGTAATAAATTCGTTAAAAATTCAATGTCTATGATTTTGAAGGACCAACATTTTTTACCAAATATAAATTAAGCAAAGATTTTAGGTGATTCACTAGTCCAGTGTATAAGAAATGTGTTGCGTCAAAAAATATTGAAATAATTTAATTTATTAAAAAATTAGACCTTTTGAAAACCCCCGATTTTTTTACTAAATTTTTTTCATTTATTAGAAATTTTATAAAAACTTCTCAAGGAATAAATTTTTTAAGTGCAATTCCCTATGATAATATAAAAAATAAATCTAAAAATGTAAAAACATGAGCTAGTTTTAAAGAAAAAAGTTCTCCGAACGTAGACGGATACCTTAAATAAAAATGTTTATAGTTAAAATTTAAATATTTTTTAGACAATTATCAAATTTTTGTAATTTTTTTCTACATAAGAAAGACATTAAATACAGAAAAAGGACTTCTACGGGTACAGATAAAATATAGTTATATGAAGTAAGAAAATAAATAGAAAATAACTTATATTTTTTTAAATTAAAATTCATTAATATTTTCCAAGATAAAATCTCACAAAAAATAGATAAAATTAAATAAATTAAAAATTCATGCACTGTTCAGCGGATTCACCTTACCTTACACAGCAAAGAGTCGATGGAAAAAAGTCAGTATATTCCTGAACAAATCGACAATCACAACCAAAAAACCGACTCGACTAATTTTAATAATTTAGATTGAATTTTTTTTTTACGTTAAATTATAAACAAATGGCTTAATGTTAATTTTTTGTATTATTTCTATACAATGTAGCAAATTGAGAGAAAAAAAATTCCTTAAAGTTGCATTCACAGTTATATTAATTTAAACACCTTCCTTTATCCTTTATTATCTGTTTCATGCCTATCAAATTTATAGTCAATGTACAAGTCATTAACGCTAGTTCTTTTCACAAGATGATTATTAATCACAAAAGTAGAAAGAAATAGCTAAAACTTTAATTAAAAATTTCATTGAATTTTATTTTTATTTACAGTCTATACAACAGTCCTGAATGTTAATAGAAATAACGTTTATGACTGTTAACGTGAAAAGAAATTCACGAGATTGCTAATCACAAAAAGAGATAAAATTAAATATCTTAAAATATCGTTGAATTTTTAGTTTTTTAATTCAGCAAATATAAGAGTCATTAAAGCTGAATCTATTTTTCAGAATATGATTAATTATAAAAGTAGATATATAACTGAAACTTTAAATAAAAAATTTCGTTGAATTTTTAGCTATTTTTATTCACAGTCAACACAACAGTCATACGTTTATTCTATTCTCGGGATTGCTAATCATAAAACCAGGTAACATTAAATAAATAAAAATATCGTTGAAATTTTAGTTTTTTAAAATTCACACTCAGTAACAGTTGTTAACGCTAATTCTATTTACAAGAAGATTTTTAATCACAAAAGTAGATAAAATAAATAACTAAAGCTTTAATTAAAAATTTCATTGAATGTTTAGTTATTTTTATTACAGCCAATATAACAGTCACTAACGTTAACTGTATTGAAACGATTGTTATTCACAAAAACAGATAAAATTAAATATCTAAATATATCGTTGAATTTTTAGTTTTTCAATTCACAGTCAATATAACAATCATTAAAGCTAATTCTATTCACAAAAATATGATTAATTACAAAAGTAGAATAAAATTAAGTAACTAAAACTTTAAATAAAAATTTCATTGAATTTTTAGTTATTTTCATTTACAGTCACTATAACAGTCACCAAATTGTTAAACACGAAAACAAATAAAATTAAATAATTAAAAATATCGTTGAATTTTTAGCTTTTTAATTAACAATCAACATAAAGGCAAACAACGTTAATTCTATTCACAAAAAATTATTAATTTCAAAAGTAGATAAAACTAATTAACGAAAATTTTAACAAAAAAAATTACTTTGAACTTTCAGTTATTTTTATTCACAGTTAATATAAATCACTAACGTTAATTCTATTTACAGAATGATTCTTAATTACAAGAACAGATAAAATTATATAACTGAACATATAATAGAATTTTAATTTTTTAAAATTTACAGTCAATATAACAGTCATTAACGTCAATCTGTTCAGAAGAAGATTATTAATCCTAAAAGTAGTTAAATTAAATAACTTGCACTACTAATTTTGTTGAATTTTTATTTATTATTATTCAAAGTCAATATAATTCATTAACGTTAATTCTGTATACAAGAGATTATTTAAATAAGTTAAAAAGTAAATTAGCATTTTGGTCAACAAAAATTCATTCCGTTCCTTAGGAAAAAATTTTTATTAAAAAAAGTAAAATCGTTGTAAAATTCGAACAATTCTGTCAAAGAAAATGTATAACAACAAATAAATAAAAATGTTTATCAAAGATCATAAAATTATCTAAAAATTAAAGAAAAAACTTCTTTAGCTACCCACAAAATCACCCTGGAATCTTTAAATATTGTGATATCATAATGACACAATGGAAATACAAGATTTTTCGTTCTCGGGGAACGTATGTAATACAAGTATAGCATTTTGGGTTTCTTAATTAAACAGATGGGGATAAACGATGGCCGAATGGTAAGGCGCTGTTCTTCGATATCGAAGCTTGTGGGTTCGAACTCCACTGGTGGCTTGGATGTCCGTAGCCATTTGGAATCGGCTTTAAGCAGTAGGTCCAGGTTTCGTTAACCCTCGTGTAGCGAAATAGTAGAGTGACGTTCGAAATCAAGCCAAAACTTAAACATACCTCTCTTTTATAGTTGTTTTCTTTAGAATAAAAGGTTAAAAATATTTTTAACTTTTAGGCATATGCAATGAAAATAGGATAATACGTAAATTATTAGCAAAAGAAAAGACTGTGTATATACATTTCGAATTATTTAGGTATTTGACATAGCAATATATATTTTTTCTCAATCCCAATTCAAATACCCCTTCCTAATTTTGGTGCCTCGAGCAAATGATTGGTTGTTCGTCCCTAGATGCGGAATGGATCAAACAGTTCAAAATTCTAACGCTGGAAAACTGCACAAAGAATAAAAGCTAATGATGAAAAGACTGACTTACCTTGAAATATTTCCTAGTGAAGAGGATAGAACTGCCGGAGAAACTGTGTCGAACAGGGGAGACGAAAAGTACCTCGGCGACATCTGCAAACCTGTCTCGACAAGGAGGGAAGGACCCCCAAGAAGATTCTATGGTCATTCTGCACCCCACCCTATCTTATATAGGCAACTCGACGTGAGTCAAAACCATGAATGATTAGCTGATAACGCCTGGCGATGATTTCACTGAAAAGGGGTTAGTAAGTCCATTTGGAAACGGGGGGAGGGGGGTCTAAACTGGATTGATCAAGAATGTAATCAGGACATGACTCCTTGGAAAGTTCTGGTAAGAAAATCAGTTGGTCACCGAACAAACAATTTGGTCAACTATCACTTCACTCCGTTGTTGCTATCAAAACTTCCTTTGATATTTACACTAGGGGGGAAGAGTTACAATCTCCTTCCCTTTTGTTGTCGATAACTCTAGTTTACCATAGAACGATTGCATAAGGACTATAGCCAAGATTTAATTTTGGGTAGGGGAAGGAAAAAGACCTCAAACTGAGCCAATTATATATTTTACAACTAGCATATACCCCGTCATACGACGGAATAAGTAAAATTTTTAATTTTAAAGAACTGTAACATACCCTATGAGGCAGGTAAAAAAGAATGGTTTGTGTTTTGGCTGAGAATTGTCTGGTACAAACTCAATAATTTATTTGTTTTCATATTCCTCTAAAGTCTCCCAATACTTTGATGCAAATTAGAATCACGTTGAATTTATTTAGTCAAACCGTGTGGTTATGTATAAAAAACAAACACACAAACGAACAAACTTCTAAATTTTCAAAGATGTGTAACTTAAACGATAGATATTTACACAGGCCTGCGATGAAAAAAATACAAGATGTATAAACAAAAATACTTTTTAGTACTGATAAAAGAATGATAAAATTTTACATGAAACAAAAATTAATCGATGATTTTTTAAATACTCACGTACAAACCCTTCTGTTTTGACAAACTTAAACGCTAGAAATTTATGTAAACTAAACAGAAATAGTATTTATTTATAAAGAATGTTGATTAGATACCAATTAGACAAATTTAAACAAAAATAAGAAATTTTTAATCCCTTGTCGCAATCTTAAACCTATAAACGAATCTATATCAGTATATGTAAGCCCATTTACTTAAAAAAATCATTAAAGGCTATTGAAAAGAAAAAACTTATTAAAAAAATATGACAAATCGTGAAAAAATTTATTCATATTTTACAAACGAGAACATTTATTTAGATGTTTTGATTATTGACAAAATTTAAGATTTCAATAAAGATGAATGTTTTTAATATTCGTGAAAAAATCCTTAATGTCCTACTCATCAAGAACCAATTTTCAGAATATCGTGCATTTAAAAGAAATACCTAATTTTCTCAACAAAAGAATTGTAAAAATTCATTTCAGAATTAAAAATCATATATTCTAAAACAAAAAAAAAATATGTTTTTATTTTATAGAACTAAAAACAATATTTTCAGAAAAGATGCTCAAAAGGAAATGATGCAAAAAAATTAATTCAAAAGCTAGTTGATAAAAAAAAAAATACACAACACAAAATAAATTATTTATAAGATTTTGTTAAACAAGAATTAGTGATAAAATATAATTTAAAAAAGTTCCTGGATTTTTGAACAAATTGAAAAAATTCAAAACCAGACATAAAACTTATTTTGAATAACAAATTTGACAATAGACTAATGACAACTAAAGAAAGAGAATTGTTTTAAAGATGTTGTAAAAAAACACACACAAAGATAAAATTTAAAAGAATGATCTTTAGAAAATTTATGTTGCTGCTATGTGTTAAAAGATTTTAATCGCATTGAAAAAATTTTTTTTTAACTTTATAGGATACAAACAATGATTTCAAAACATGAATATATAATAAATATCAATTAGTGATAAAATTGAGAACTAATTGATGTTCAGATGTTAAATTGTTGAACATAAAAGAAACACAAAAAGAAATTTAACGGAAAAAATGACATAACTAAATTTTGTTTTGTTTCGTATTATCAAATATATTTCAAACTTACATTTATATTATAAACCTTAATAAAACGTAAAAAAGGATTTTTTTCTAAAGAATTTTATAATTACTGTAAAAAATTTAATAAGAATTTTGTTTTCATATTCTGGTTTTTTTCACATGCAAAATTATACATTTTAATTTTTAATTGTTTCTATAATATGCCGAATCATAAACAGATTAAATTTAAAACAAATAGTAAAATTGAGATGACAATAAAAATTAAGTTTTTTTAGGTATTCTATATGAATAGAATTTTACAAAAAATTGAGTTAAAAAAATGGATCATTTTAAAAAAACAAAATAACAAACGAAAAAATTCTCTTTATTTTTCAAAAATTCAATTTCAGGTATTTATTATTCCGAAATACTCTAGACTTTTATGAAAAGAATTTGTTGTTAATACCGGGGATACAATTTTCATTGCAACAAAAATTAATCGATGATTCAATTTAAAATGATCACATACATACAAACGAACAAACTTCTCAGTTTTCAAAGATGTATAACTTAAACGCTAGATATTTATTATACAGTGAAATAGACTACTAGTCTTTTATGAAAAGAATTTGTTGTTAATACCGGGGATAAAATTTTCATTGCAACAAAAATTAATCGATGATTCAATTTAAAATTATCCCATATGTACCCGATCTATTATTTAAGCTAAATATAAAACAAAATTATTTACATCATATCTAAGTTCAGTGATAAAACGTATGAAAATAATGCAGACGATATTTAAATAATTGAAAATAAGAGATGATTAAATGAGAGGGTTAAAGGAACGACGTCATAATGCTAGAAAAAATGTTATTTTCATCCACTTATAGAGTGATAAATTGATGAATTTAATCGTTTGATCTTAACCGAGGAAAATAGGGCTTGAAATAATGGCATCAAACGATCAAAAAGGAGGGAAGGGGTAGATTTCGAGCGTTTTCGAATTCGCTTTGAATTTTGTTAACCTTAACTCATCAAGAATTCAATGTTTACTTATTACTTTAGGTTGATTTTCCTCAGAAAGCACACATTTAATATCGCACGCAAAATTTTTCAAAATCTATTTAATACTAGCATATAGCCCATCATATGAAGATATTAGTAAAAATTTTAATTTTCCAGAATTGTAAAGTACCCTATGAGGCAGGTAAGAAAAAAAAATGGTTTGTTTTTTGGCTGAGAATGATCTGGTACATGCTCAATAATTTGTTTATCTTTATACTTCTCTAAAGTCTCAACAATACTGTGAATGTAGTTTAGAATCATGTTGATTTCATTTAGTCAAACCGTGGGGCTATTTGTAAAAAACAAACACACAAACGAACAAAGTGCTTAATATTCAAAGACATATCACTTAAACGCTAGATATTTATTAGTCTTCGTTATAGACTCAGACTTTTATGAAAAAAAATTGTTGTTAACGCCGGTTATTTTTTGGCTGAGAATTATCTACTACACGGTGAATAATCTGCTTATCTTCAATGACCGCATATTAGTTGCCAACTTTAATTTAATGTTGTCATATTACGTGATAGGATGGACAGCACAGGTTTCAATATTGACAGTGATTATTTGGCGGTATATATGAATGATGTCCAAAATTGAGCGAATCGATTGCAAACAGTGTGGTTATGTATAAAAACAAACACACAAACGAACAAGCTTCTTAATGTTCAAAGACATATAACTTAGATGCTAGATATTTATTAGTCTGCGATGTAGACTCATAGACATTTATGAAAAGAAATTGTTGTTAATGCAGACGATAAAATTTTCATTGCAGCAAAAAATAATCGATGATTAAATTTAAAACTATCACATATGTACCTAATCTATTGTTTAAGCCAAATATGAAAAAAATTATATACGTAATATCTGAGTTCAGTGATAAAACGTATGAAAATAATGCAGACGATATTTAAATAGCATTAAATTAAAAATGATTAAATGAGACGGTTAAAGGAATGACGTCATAATGATAGCAAAAAATGTTATTTTTACGTATTTATTATGTGATAAACTTAATTGCCTACTCTTCACCGAGGAGTATAGGGCTTGACATAATGGCATTAAACACTCCAAAAGGGGGGAAAGGAGTGGATTTCGAACGTTTTAAAGACTCGCTTTGAATTTTGCTAACACTAACTCATCAAAAATCCAATATGGATTCCCCTAATTATTCCAGGTCCAACTGCTTCATAAATTCGAGGACAGACTTACATCACATATATTATCGATGACATTAAATTCGTTTATTAATTGTTTCAATATATGAGTCTCAGATAAACCAAATTTACTAAAAGTTAGAATTCTAAAACAAAAAGGAAACGTGAATCTTTTCAGATGACTTTAAACGAGAATCGATGAAATTAAATTCGTTTATTAATTGTTTCAATATATGAGTCTGAGATAAACCAAATTTATTAAAAGTTAGAATTCTAAAACAAAAAGGAAAGGTGAATCTTTTTAGATGACTTTAAACGAGAATCGATGAAATTAAATTCGTTTATTAATTGTTTCAATATATGAGTCTGAGATAAACCAAATTTATTAAAAGTTAGAATTCTAAAACAAAAAGGAAACGTGAATCTTCTTAGATGACTTTAAACGAGAATCGATGAAATTAAATTCGTTTATTAATTGTTTCAATATATGAGTCTGAGATAAACCAAATTTACCAAAAGTGAGAATTGTAAAACAAAAAGGAAACGTGAATCTTCTTAGATGACTTTAAACGAGAATCGATGAAATTAAATTCGTTTATTAATTGTTTCAATATATGAGTCTGAGATAAACCAAATTTACCAAAAGTGAGAATTGTAAAACAACATAAATTTTTAGATGACTTTAAACGAGAATCGATAATTAAATTATTAAGTTTCAAATATATAAAAAACTAAATTTACCAAAAGTAATTGTAAAACAAAAAGCGTGAATTTTTAGATGACTTTAAACGAGAATCATGAATAAAATCTTTTAATAATTGTTTCAATATATATTAGATAATAATTTACCAAAAGTGAGAATTGTAAAACAAAAAGGAAACGTGAATCTTCTTAGATGACTTTAAACGAGAATCGATGAAATTAAATTCGTTTATTAATTGTTTCATATATGATGATAAACCAATTTAATGTTAGAATGTAAAACAAAAAGGACGTGATTTTTTTATATAATAAACAAACATAAAATTAAATTCGTTTATTAATTGTTTCAATATAAGTCTGAATAAACCAAATTTAAAAAAAGTTAGAATTGTAAAACAAAAGGAAATATCTTAGATGAATTTAAAACGAGAATTTGATTAAATTCGTTTATTAATTGTTTCAATATATGAGTCTGAGATAAACTAAATTTACCAAAAGTGAGAATTGTAAAACAAAAAGGAAACGTGAATCTTTTTTGATGACTTTGAACGTGAATCAAAAGAAAAATTTTATGGCTCCACTTATTAAAAAATTCTAAATTTATATTATTTATAAATAAATATAGTGATATATATCAGTAAAATTAAATTTTTCAGAATTGAAAGTAAAAAAAAAATGTTTTTTTTTTGCTGAGAATATCTGGTACATAATATTTTTTAAATCTTCTAATCTAAAATACTGTGAATGTAGTTTAGAATCACGTTGAATTCATTTTGTCAAACCGTGTGATGTATAACAAACACACAAATAACAAACTTCTGAATTTTAAAGCTATATAATAAACGTTAGATATAATTAGTCCGTGAAATAGACTCCTAGACTTTTATGAAAAGAGAATTTGTTGTTAATACCGTGATAAAATTTTTCATTGCAACAAAAATAATCGATGATTCAATTAAAAATTAATCACAATTATCAATCTTTATTTAAGACAAATAAAAAAGAAATTATTTGCTTAATATCAATGTTCGGTGAGAAAAAATAATGACATGATATTTAAATAATTTAAATAAGAAGTGATTATATGAATTTAAAGAATGACGTCAAAACAGAAAAAAATGTTATTTTTATCTATTTATATGTGATAAAATTGCTAAGTTTAATATGCTCTTAAATAGTGGTATTAAATGCTAGAAAAGAATGATTTCGAACGTTTTTGCTAATTCTAACTCATCAAGAATCCAATATGGATGCATCTGTCTATTCCAGGTCCAACCACTTCATAAATTGTAGGACAGACGGAGAGATATTTTAGGCTATTATTATACAAGGGATTAAACCTATCTCAAAGTGCTAAGGAAGTGGCAAATTAAGGCGGCATTGCTTAATTAGCGATTAGAATTAATCGAAGATTAAATGCCTTGCAATTGAACTAGAGAGTTACTCTCCCTGAGACAACATTGACTTTACGATTACCTCTAATTCGGTGTAATTAAATGCGTAGTTAATGTCTGATTAGTTATAACGGTAAATCCAGGACTTTGTTCTATATTTTTCATAACTTGAAAATGTTAAATATGTTTATAAAAGGAGAATATATTTGTGCAAGTTTTCAAAATAATTAATTTCTTGCCACATCTCTCGACATTTGAAATTTGTTCTCAACCTTGCAATGAACTGAAAATGGTACAGAGAGTGGGGCGTAATTAACAGTCTTAAATGGATTTTAATGGCTGTACAATGATTTTATTTGATATTTTATTATTTAATGATTAAATGGTAGTGCGATTTGTTTATAATTTATGACGTCATGTTTTTTCTCCACTCATCAGTTCGTCGAGAGTCTTTCAGAGCTACGGGGTTCTCTTACTTTGATACGCGAGGTTTTTGATGGATATCTATGAAACGGACATACATCTAAGGTAAATACACACTAATTCTTTTTTAGAAGTTGGTAAATTTTTACACTGTTTTCCCAGGTTTCGCACGACTGAGTCAATTTAAAGAGGATGTTAACTTTAATAATATCAAATTGTTTAAATTGGCTCATGTTATAAATATAGATGAGAAATTTGAAATCTGTATCTTCAATGTCTTTAACTTTATGCATGTAATTTTATTTATAATATATTTTTTAAAGTAATGAACAGTATAAATGGCTTTTTTATATTTGTTTTCCCCCAAATTCCCCGCTTTCATAACTGTAAAGTTATTCTATTTATTTTGTGTCGAGGATAAAAACGTTAAGTTTTGTATAGATCTTTTTTTAAAAGATAACACTGAATAAACGAAAAGGGGATTTTTTTTATGTTATACGCTAATATAAAGAAAAGAACTGTCGAAACACTTAGTTTCACTGTATCACTGTCTTTAAATTTATGCATGTAATTTTATTTATAAGGGCATTTTTTAACTAATGAACAATATAAATGGGTTTTTTCATTTTTGTTTTCCTCAAAATTCCACGCGTTCATAATTCTAAAGCTATTCTATTTACTTTGTGTCGAAGATACAAGCTTTAAGTTTGTATAGATCTTTTTTATATTATATAAGATAACGTTGAATAAACAAAAAGGGGATTTATGTTATACACTGATATAAAGAAAAAAAAAAACTGTCCAAACACTTGGTTTCACTGTATCACTAATGTCTTTAAATTTATGCATGTAATTTTATTTATAAGGGCGTTTTTTAACTAATGAATAATATAAATGGTTTTTTTCATATTTTTCCTCAATTACACTTTTTCATAATTCTAAAGCTATTCTATTTTGTGTTGAAGTCACAAGCGTTAAGTTTTGTATTGATCTTTTTTATATTATATAAGGTAACGTTGAATAAACAAAAAGGGGATTTTTTGTTATACACTGATATAAAGGAAAAAAAAACTGTCCAAACACTTGGTTTCACTGTATCACTAATCTTTAAATTTATGCATGTAATTTTATTTATAAGGGCATTTTTTAACTAATGAACAATATAAATGGCTTTTTTCATATTTGTTTTCCTCAAAATTCCACGCGTTCATAATTCTAAAGCTATTCTATTTGTTTTGTGTCGAAGATACAAGCTTTAAGTTTGTAAAGATCTTTTTTATATAAGATAACGTTGAATAAACAAAAAGGGGATTTTTTGTTATACACTGATATAAAGGAAAAAAAAACTGTCCAAACACTTGGTTTCACTGTTTTACTAATCTTTAAATTTATGCATGTAATTTTATTTATAAGGGCATTTTTTAACTAATGAATAATATAAATGGCTTTTTTTTATACATTTTTCTTCCAAATTTCACGCGTTCATAATTCTAAAGCTATTCTATTTATTTTGTGTCGAAGATACAAGCTTTAAGTTTTGTATAGATCTTTTTTATATTATATAAGATAACACTGTGAATAAACAAAAAGGGGATTTCTTATGTTATACACTGATATAAAGAAAAAAACTGTCCAAACACTTGGTTTCACTGTATCACTAATGTCTTTAAATTTATGCATGTAATTTTATTTATAAGGGCATTTTTTAACTAATGAATAATATAAATGGCTTTTTTTTATACATTTTTCTTCCAAATTTCACGCGTTCATAATTCTAAAGCTATTCTATTTATTTTGTGTTGAAGATACAAGCTTTAAGTTTTTTTTATAGATCTTTTTTATGTTATATAAGATAACGTTGAATAAACAGAAAGGTAATTTCTTATGTTATACACTTATATAAAGAAAAAAAACTGACCAAACACTTGGTTTCACTGTTTTACTAATCTTTAAATTTATGCATGTAATTTTATTTATAAGGGCATTTTTTAACTAATGAACAATATAAATGGCTTTTTATGTATTTTCTTCCAAATTCCACGCGTTCATAATTCTAAAGCTGTTCTATTTGTTTTTGTTGAAGATACAAGCTTTAAGTTTTGTATAGATCTTTTTTTTATTTAAGATAACGTTGAATAAACAAAAAGGGGATTTTTTGTTATACACTGGTATAAAGGAAAAATAACTGTCCGAACACTTGGTTTGACTGTATCACTAATCTTTAAATTTATGCATGTAATTTTATTTATAAGGGCATTTTTCACATTTTAAAATTTTTTAATGGCTTTTGTACAAATTATTTTAAATTTTTTCTTTAAGTTTCAGTTTAAAACAATGGATTATAATGAAAAACAAATCTGATTAAAAATATTTTTATAGTCTTATTTTGCTTTAAGATGTTTCAATGTTTGTTATAATAGTGTAAAGAACATATTAATTTTTTTTTAGTAAATTTCATTCTTCTTTCCAAAAAAAGTAAGTTTTTAGTGTTCGAAAACACAATTTTATTAAATTGAAACATGGATGTTTTTTGTAAGGTATAAATACACCTAACGATCCAAAAAGCTTTAATTTATTTTATATAATGCTCCAAAATACAAGCATTGCTTCATATAGTATATTTTTTAATCATTTTTCCTTTTTTGTTATATTTATCTTATTTCTCGGTGTATAATTTTTGGACTGATGCACTGTCGGATAATTGTAATATCCGGCTACTGACAATTATCCGGTATAGTGGCCGGATATGCAGTATGTTGGCCGGATAATCGTTGCATTCCTATTAGTAATGATATCAATTGGTAGTGACATATTTGCTTATTGTATGATTTTTAGAACTGGTAAGCCACTTGAAAGCTTCCATATCCTTAACATGTGTGGACCTAAATGTTTTTAATAGAAAATTGAGATTTCAGTAACTTTCTAGCTTATTTTATTCGTTGGGTTTGGTTTGGAGCTCTACGATCTACTGCTTTGCACGCGAGGGCTAATGAGACCGGGACCTACTGCTTAACCCTCCGAGTGGAACACGCCGAGGAAAAAAATACGTTTCCTAAAAATACGTTTAAGTTTTATTGTGTCAGTGACCAAAGTGTTCTATGATTTTTTACCTCACCCTTTGTCGATTAGATTGGAATACGGGAAACCCACCCTCGTTATTGTCCCTTTACTTCCGGTTATAAATGGATATATAAATAGACATTGTAGATTAATTTTTAATACACATAAAGCTCGTCAAGTCTCGAAGATCATCCCATAAGAAATAATGGATTCTAAAAGTACAAATAAAAATATTCTTTGAGAGAATGATTTATATTTTTTTTACAAAAGTTATCAAAGCTATTTAAGTGGTGCAATTAGAGATATACCTGTTACCGCAAACGAAATACTTCGAAATAGAGATTTACAAAGCCATGAAAAGTTATCAGTCTTTGTGCCTCAGGGAGTAGGTGTGCAGTTCCTAAACAATCGACCTGACCATCCTACCTCAAAACTCCATGGGGGAAAACACTAGCAGAAATGTACAATACATCCATTTTCGGAACGTTTTTGGAAGTCGAAAATTGTACGTGACAACCGCTTTGAAGACATCATCGGTTTGGTGGAATTGTACGTGCGAACCGCTTAGAGGGTTAAAGTCGATTCCGAAAGACTACGAACATCCATGCCATAGTTGGATTCGAACCCACGAACACCGGTACTGACGATCAGGACCCTAACCGATCGGCCAGCGTTCGGCTTTATTCGTTGGGACAACAATAAAAGTTTTTATGTATCTATAAATTCGATGTTATTTGTCTGTCAATTTCATGTTTATGAAAGCTAATACTAAATTTTTTTTTTAGAATTGTGCTGTTATGATTTTTATCGATGCTTTTGAAATCATTTCGCGTACCCAGTCGTACCCAATGGAGATTTATTAGTATATGTGTCTAATTCAAATGCACGTATCTAACAAATTTCTTTTCGGTTGCATCACTTTCGGAACTGTTCTATATTTCGAAAGGTAAGTATTAGATATTCTAATATTAAGTTCTTCACTAACACTTTATATAAGCCTTATAACAAATATCTCGACCAATAGAGTAAGGTTCGACCATTTTTGGGCCGAACAATGGCCGATTGGTTAGGGTGCTGGCCTTCGGTACCGGTGTTCGTGGGTTCGAATCCCACTGGGGCATGGATGTTCGTAGCTGTTCGGAATCGGCTTTAAGCTATAGGTCCCGGTCTCATTAGCCCTCGTGTTGCATAAGAGTAGACCGTAGCACTCCAAACCAATCCAATTCAACCATTTTTGGAATAGAGTACCGAACTCCACTGGTAACAAGTTGCAACTTTTTAATGTCCCTATTTTTTATTATTGTATTACCTATTTTATATATTTTCTGAGCTTCATGTTGTTGAATCCATGCATTACTGTTAACCGTACCGAATGGTCATTGTCAAGGTACCAGTCTAATTATCCCCTAATTAGACAACGCGTTGTTTACTCATAATTCTTTATGAGAACGTCCTCACCTCCTCGCTTCCTTGAGAGCTGAAATGTATTCAATTTTTGTTTGGATCACCTTTTGCCTAGAGGCCTAAATTTATGTTTTGATCTGCTTACGTTCGGAGGATAAAGTGAAGATCTTATACTTCGCTAGGTACTCCGTTAAACCCAATTACCTTGACCTTGGAATCGGCTTTAAGCTGTAGGTCCCGGTCTCATTAGCCCTCGTGTTGCAAAAAGCAGACTATAGCACTCCAAACCAAACCAGTATCTATCAAATTCATGACTTACAAAGTCTACGAAAACGTTCTGTCGACCTCGATAAAATACCACCCTTGAACTAATATTTATCTATTAACAATATCATTTGAAAATTCCCACAATTGTCCCGATTTAGTACAGTATGAATCAAATCTATTCTACAAGATCCAGAAAAATCAGTGTAAGAATCTTCTACTTGCTAGGATACTTATTTTATACTTTCAACTGCCCAGATTGTGTAGTTGTAGCATATAGAGCAATTTGTCGCAACTACTATAATGCCCTTCCCATTCTACAACAGCTATTAGACAAATAATAAACTGCCCTTCCTTTTAAACTAAAGCCAGAATTGTCGTAATTTGCCATACTGCGTGAAATCGCCTTATTGTGCTCGGAATCGATTCCCGAGTGAGACTTGGATGCAATTTTCTGTCCCTTCATAGGAAATTCTTTTGGCAGCTCCCATAATAAAACAGTCAAGAAAATCTGCAGCTTCGTAGAGGACAATTTTAAAAAAAGTTCTAAATTGTAAATAAAGTTTTATACGTTTTAGCAACCACCATTTTATTTACCACTTTTTTTAACTCCAGCTGGCAATGCATATCGATGTCTTAATGCCCAATACGGCTGGAAAGCTTTTACTCACTTAGCACAGTCCGGGGAACATGTGTAGCTAAAGGAATGACCCACCACTTCAAAGGACTTTGGGGACACGAACCCTTTTTTACGGACTATTAATAAACACAGTGGATATTTGGCTCGAACTCTCAACCCTCTGGTTCTGGTAAAGAAACTATAAAAAAGAACTGTGATGAGAGGTTGGGGCCTCACCACGTTGATAGGTTCTTCCCAGGGTCTTATTTGATAAATTACGCTCTGATATAGTGGGAAAAAACACTGCATAGGTACACCACTGTGTGAGTCTAATCATTCCTACAAATTGTTTAACATAAGACCGATAGATGGCATTGTCATCTGATTTGGATTTGGCCGCTAGATGGCTTTTAGCACCAAAAATCTATAAAAGTAGCTGCACCTAGAAGGGAGGGTGGGTTGGGAACTCTTTTTACTCTAATATTTGGAAGACATGTTACAAGATAATGAATTTTTTGTAACATCGCTAGATGGCGCTGTTTCCGGTATTTTACTGGCCGCTAGAGGGCTCTTTTGACATAGAAAATGTATAAAAGTAACTACACCTAGAAAGGCGGGAGGGTTGGGAACTTCCTTGGTACCTCGTTGCTTGAGCTTTTTAGTTCTGTTACAAGACACTGGATCTTTCGTAACACCGTTATGTGGCGCTTTTTCAGGTTTTTTAATGACCGCTAGAGGGCTCTTTTGACATAGAAAATGTATAAAAGTAACTACACCTAGAAGGGCGGGAGGGTTGGGAACTTTCTTGGTACTTTGTTGCCTCAGCTGTTTAGTCCTGTTACAAGACACTGAATCTTTCGTAACACCGCTAGGTGGCGCTGTTTCAGGTATTTTACTGGCCGCTAGAGGGCTTTTGTGACATAGAAAATGTATAAAAGTAACTACACCTGCAAGGGAGGGTGGGTTGGGAACTTTCTTGGTACTTTGTTGCCTCAGCTGTTTAGTCCTGTTACAAGACACTGAATCTTTCGTAACACCGCTAGGTGGCGCTTTTTCAGGTTTTTTAATGACCGCTAGAGGGCTCTTGTACATAATCCTTCACTGTTAAGTTTTCAATCAGAGTCTAAGAATACGAAAAACAAAGGTTAATAACATGGCACAACCTTCACTTTACACATAATGGCTTGGTTTGGGGCGCTACGACCTACTATTTTGCTACAAGAGGGCTAATGAGACAGAGCGTTTAAAGTACCTTCAGAACGGCTACGAACATACATGCAATCAACGGTACAAAAGCAGCGTCTTACCAAAGCGAGAATAGTTCGGCACACATTATGATGGTCTTCCACTATTCGAATCCCGCCATTGGCGTGGAAACCTTTCAGAGTTTTATTAGCCCACAGCTAGACTGTAGAGCTCAAAACTGTCTCGGTCATTTGCTGAGCTTTACTAATTGAAAAAAAACAAACTACTGAGTAACATTAGAGAAAAAAATAATTGAAGAAATTTTAAATAGCAGGAAGCAATAGGAAAGTTTGTAACGCTAAAATCTACAGTTTTGCAATACGAGATCTATAGCCCTCAGAGAGGGGGGGGGTAATAAGAAGTGTGACACCACATACCTTGTTTATAAAGGATTTAAATAAGCAAAATCAGGAGAAATTTTTTAAATGAAGAAATCAGATTTAAAATGTTTCATACTTACCTTTCGGAAGAAGTACAGAAAGTGATCCAACCGAAAAGAGATTTGTTAGATATGTGCATTTGGAGCAGGCACATATACTAATAAATCCCCATTGGGTATAATTGGCCGCGAGCGAAATAAATTAAACATTATTGCATATCTATATCTAACAAACACAGTACGGCTTTGTGTGCCTCGGTCGGTCGGTCTCTCTCTCTCTCTCTCTCTCTCTCTCCTCTCTCTCTCACACACACACACACACACACACACACACACACACACACACACACACACACACACACACACACACACACACACACACACACACACACACACACACACACACACACACACACACACACACACACACACACAACACCACACACACACACACACACACAACACACACACACACACACACACACCACACACACACACACACACACACACACACACACACACACACACACACACACACACACACACACACACACACACACACACACACACACACACACACACACACACACACACCACACACACACACACACACACACACACACACACACACACACACACACACACACACACACACACACACACACACACACACACACACACACACACACACACACACACACACACACACACACACACACACACACACACACACACACACACACACACACACACACACACACACACACACACACACACACACACACACAACACCACACACACACACACACACACACACACACACACACACACACACACACACACACACACACACACACACACACACACACACACACACACACACACACCACACACACACACACACACACACACACACACACACACACACACACACACACACACACACACACACACACACACACACACACACACACACACACACAGTTATCCATACGAAAAACACATTCGGAAATTATTGAAATTTGTATTTAAAAAATTACGGCCATTTGTTAAGGATGTATAAGGATGGCTAATCAGTTCAACGGTTTACTTTTTGCAAGACGACGGCTAATGAGACCGGGACCTACAGCTTAAAGCCGATTCCGAAAGGTTACGAACATCCATGCTAATGTGGGATTCGAACCCACGAACTCCGGTACATAAGGCCAGCACATTAACCAATCGGCCATCAGGGGCCATATAGTAAAGAAATAGGCGACAATCAACGAATATCATTATTGATAAATAAAAATATATTAGTTCAAGATAAAAATACAATGGATTCAATCAGTTCATTAAGGAAATTTAATAATCATTTATATTTATACAACTACTTTATACAAACTCGCAAGAAATTAGCGAAGTAAAAAGATAAATCCCCAAATAAACGTAATGTATATCAAGAAAATTACTTTAATGGGGAATTCGTTATTTATAAACAAATTCTATGATATTGAATAGGATACTTTATTACCACTGTTATCTGATGTGTAAAAAATGAAAGCGTTAAATACTAAGTCTGTTAGGTTGTAGTTTTGACGTGCTCTCAGCTAAAAATGTTTCTTAAAAATCTTGAAATGGTAATATACTGACAAAATGAAATGTTCTTCCATTTTTAAACAATTAGTTTATAGATTCATGGTCATAAAAAATTCCTAAAATGCAACTAGGTTCATTCAGAACACTTCTGTTAACACAAATATAAAATACAATCTTGTCTTTGTTAAAAGACAAAACATTAAAAAAATTTCTCTTGTTAACACATTATGTGCTGGTACATTTCGCAGCGGAATTGCATCGACAGCTTGCGTTCTGCAAGTTAATTTAGTTATTCAGTTCAATCTCAATAGATTGAAAATTATTTAATTTTTTAATCAACTTTTCGTATTTTATACTGAAATATATAAACAAATATATAAGTAGACAAATAAAATATACATATATACACACATATATACATACATATATATACACTTACACACATATACATACATATACATATACATATATTCACATACACATATATACATATATTCACACACATACATATATACACTCATACATACATATATACAAACACATATATACATATATACAAACATATATACATATATACAAACACAGATATACAAACACACACATACATATATACAAACACACACATACGTATATACAAACACACACATACGTATATACAAACACATATATACGTATATACAAACACATATATACGTATATACAAACACATATATACATATATACACACACATATATACATATATACACACACATATATACATATATACACACACATATATACATATATACACACATATATACATATATACACACACATATATACATATATACACACACATATATACATATATACACACACATATATACATATATACACACACATATATACATATATACACACACATATATACATATATACACACACATATATACATATATACACACACATATATACATATATACACACACATATATACATATATACAAACACATATATACATATATACACACACATATATACATATACACACACATATACATATATACACACACATATATACATATATACAAACAAATATACATATATACACACACATATATACATATATACACACACATATATACATATATACACACACATATATACATATATACACACATATATACATATATATATATATATATATATATATATACACATATATACATATACACACACATATATATATATATATATATATATATATATATATATATATATATATATATATATATATATATATATATATACACATATATACATATACACACACATATATACATATACACACAGACATATACATATATACACACATACATATATACACACACATATATACACACACACAATTTTCGCAAGGATAAATAAAAAGTTAATTTTAAATGTAAATTGATTTTTTTTAATCAACCTTCCCGTTCTGTGGTTCCGCATCGACTGACGTAAAAATTAGTTTTTATTTGTCTAAATATTCCCAGAATCTATATAGTAGACAAGAACATTCGGCTTCGTTTTCCTGTCTATACCGTTATTTTCGTACCCACATACAAATCATGTTGTTACACTAACCCATATTAATACGTGACCTGAGCTCACGTATCAATCGTCAGAAAACGTAGTAGTACGTGTCCCGCATACAATGTGTTCAGCATTTATTCGCTTATAAATACTTAAAAAAATTCTGACTATAAACGTATTAATAGAAAATTATCCATAGAATACAAAAAAATTTATCCTTGTAATCAAACTAGAATGCATATGTAAAGCAATTTAATATTCTTTATTCAAGTAAATTCATTCAAAAAACAGCAAAATGGACCTAAACACAGTTCAGTTTTAAAACGACATGATTCTAGTTTAAAAGGAAAACACTATCACAGAAAATATTGGGATTGTTTTGCAATTTAGAATTTAATTTAAAGCATTTTAGAAAAATAAAGTCCAAATACGTCAATTTTTTCACCTGTAAAATGTTTTTATAATCTTTGCATATCAAGTGTACTCCATATGTGTTCAATAACTGCTTTCTACGGAAACCTGTGCAAGAATTTAGATACCTCTATAATTATATTTTATATATATATTAAAAAAAACATTGACGCAGTTAAATACAATTCATTTTAACAAATATTTTTATGCATTTGTGCATCACAAAATAATGAGTCAACTTTGTACTTATTCCATTACCAGTTTTATCCTATACATTACAAAAAATTCTTATAAATAATTTAACTCTTGCATGTTCAACATAAAATACAACTGTAGTTTGTAATGCATAGAATTTAAAAGTAAACAAAACACAGGAAAAAGAAATTTACAGTTTTCATTTGACAAGACAAATGCTATAAATTCTATTATACTCACGAATAACATTCAAATTATTGAAAATACAGATATCAACTTTAATTTCATATATGTCTGTGAATGTGAGAACACTATAACCAAATTGAAACAATTCGATATTCTTAAGGTTAAATTGTAAAACATAAGAATTCACAAGCTTTACAAAAAGAATTATTTACCTTAAGTGTCCATTTGATGGTTAATTATTGTAAACATCGTGTCTTGAAGTAATAGAACCCCGTAGTTATGACTTTGAACACGCTATCGACAATCTAACAAGTGACTGCTGCAGAAAAATCACGGGGCTTACTATGGACGTTGCGAATCGGTTCGAACGTTCATTTTGATTTCCGCTTGATCGTTTGCTAGCATAATGTCCGCAAGCTGACGTCAAAGTGGCGTCACAACGAAGGTTCGAGGCGAACCGCAACGTCCAGAGTAAGGGCAATAGACTAGAAGCACTCATTCATTCAAGCATTAAAGAATAAAACGTTAAGTTTAGAACCAATCTCACCAAAGTTGTTTAACGGCTAACCGTGATTAACCCTTGGTGCCAATCAATAAGGCAATTTGTCGCAACGTCACGAACTACTATAATGCCCTTCCCATTCATTTTCACGTGTACAACAGCCAATAGACAAACAATAAACTGCCCTTCCGTTTGAAACTAAAGCCAGAATTGTCATAAATAGAGAATTTGCCCTACTGCCTGAAATCGCCTTTTGGTGGAACGTAATTATCCGATTAGACAAAGATTAATCGTGGTTAGCCGTTAAACAACTTTGGTGAGATCGGCCCTTAATCTTTTTTCAATCGTTAATGCCACCAAATTTATATGTTTCTGTGCTATTTTCAGCTCACTGCTGAGTCGAGAATCAAGTCAAGAGATGTGGCAACAGATGAGTTGTTTAGAGCTTGCACACAAGGATATTGTCCTTTTGAAAAAAATTTATACATAACCAATATCAACAAGAGTGCAAAGCACTTTATAAAAAACATTTTCGGGCCGGTCTCACCAAAGTCGTTCAACGGTTAACCGCGATTAATCTCTGTTTAAATGGAGAATTGCGTCCCACCACTGGTTGGCCCCATCGGCTAATCGCGGTTAGCAGTTAAACGACTTTAGTGAGACCGGCCTTTCATCTTGTAAGAAATGATCTACATCTTGTAAAGGACAACATCTTGTAAGCAGGCCATAGAACTATGGCCTGATCTTACCGAGATTAACTACTCATTTAATTATAGCAAATTAGAGGTAATAGCAAAATCAATTTCAAAGCGTTTAATCTACGGTTATTTTTAACCAACTGTAATGCAATGCATGCTTGATTTATCATACGCACTTTTATATTTCAAGAAGAGATGGCATCACAAGGATAAAAATTAACTTAGAATTTTTTGGAGCCATTTTCAAGTGTAAAGTCCTCTAAAACGGTACAGGCTTTTTTTTTTTTTTTTTTTTTTTTTTTTTCTTTCAATTTTTACATTTACTAGTAACAAGCAAAAAATGTGACAATTACGTAAATGATTTTCAACAAATATTGAGAATTAA
>CM063500.1:103580859-103583359 GCA_032207245.1 Pardosa pseudoannulata | reverse complement strand
TATATATGTGTGTATATATGTATATATATGTTTATATATATGTACATATATACATATACATATACTTAAATGTGTGTGTATTTATAGATTTCATGAGCTTTACAGATATTTTTTTTCAGGAAGTAATGCAGTACATAGCGTCGCAGATACATTATTCGTATCGCTACGACATTAAATTCGGCGTGTGCGTGCCGTCGGGATGCAGTACTGAGGATATCAACGCAGTGGCTGAATACAGTAAGGTTTTCTTTCGTTGCACTTTATTTATTACTTTACACCACGAGCATGCCGTTCGGGTAGGAGAGGCATACAACAAAATATATGAGAGAAAGCCTTTTATTACCTGATACATCTTTAATCAAATAAAATGACAAGTTTAATCTAAAGACCATGCACAAAATGAAAAGATGCTTATGCTTTGTGGATAAGACCTACTACCTTTCAATCGCGATGCTTTCCTGTCTACCTAGAGATCTGAAATTTTGTACATAAGTTCATTTCGGGTGACTTGCTCTGCGGTAACGGAGTTCGTGGGTTCGAATCCCGTTGCTGGCATAAACTTTCGTCTCATTAGCCCCGTGCACAAAATGAAAAGATGCTTATGCTTTGTGGATAAGACCTACTACCTTTCAATCGCGATGCTTTCCTGTCTACCTAGAGATCTGAAATTTTGTACATAAGTTCATTTCGGGTGACTTGCTCTGCGGTAACGGAGTTCGTGGATTCGAATCCCGTTGCTGGCATAAAATTTCGTCTCATTAGCCCCGTGCACAAAATGAAAAGATGCTTATGCTTTGTGGATAAGACCTACTACCTTTCAATCGCGATGCTTTCCTGTCTACCTAGAGATCTGAAATTTTGTACATAAGTTCATTTCGGGTGACTTGCTCTGCGGTAACGGAGTTCGTGGATTCGAATCCCGTTGCTGGCATAAATTTTCGTCTCATTAGCCCCGTGCACAAAATGAAAAGATGCTTATGCTTTGTGGATAAGACCTACTACCTTTCAATCGCGATGCTTTCCTGTCTACCTAGAGATCTGAAATTTTGTACATAAGTTCATTTCGGGTGACTTGCTCTGCGGTAACGGAGTTCGTGGATTCGAATCCCGTTGCTGGCATAAATTTTCGTCTCATTAGCCCCGTGCACAAAATGAAAAGATGCTTATGCTTTGTGGATAAGACTTACTACCTTTCAATCGCGATGCTTTCCTGTCTACCTAGAGATCTGAAATTTTGTACATAAGTTCATTTCGGGTGACTTGCTCTGCGGTAACGGAGTTCGTGGGTTCGAATCCCGTTGCTGGCATAAAATTTCGTCTCATTAGTCCCGTGTAACAAAATAGTACATCGTAGAGCACCAAACTAGCCCCCTTCAGGCTAGAATACAATATTCAGACATAAAAAATGGATTGGAGGAAAAAAGAACTATTTAGTAATCGGAAAAAGCTGTTTAGATCAACTCGATTCCATTGAACTACTTTACTGGGCGAGACAACAACAATAAAAGAGTACGGACAATTGGACTCAGTGTCAAAGTAACCTATTTTCAATACAGTTATAATTCTATAAAAGAATAGTTATATTAAAATATTAATGTGATATGTAATTGGGATATGTTGAACACCTCACTCTTTTATTTTAGTCCCATAACCTATCATAACATGTAAGCATTCCCCTATAGAAATTCCTTATGCAATTTCTCTATATCAGCCCATTATAATTTTCATATAGGAGCTTTACCCACAATTTATTTTCCATGAACTGTTTTAAGGTAATTTTTTAAAGCCTTTTTCATGTTTTTGTTAAATAAAAGCGGTTTTTGAAAAAATACTTTTTTTAATTAGTTTATCTTACTTTTAAGCCAAGGGTTTGCAATTGCACGAGGCCAATTTTACAGTCCCCGAAAGCATTTTGAAAGAATAATGTAATGTGTACACCATATAATTACTTTGTATACCTGCATTTCCTACCATTATATTCTACATTTATTTTTATGTTGTTAAAATCGCCATTCGCACATTGTTTTCAACATTCAAAGAGTATTTCATTTCTCAAGGTAATAGTGTTATGATTAGAACCCAACTACTACTCTCTGCTGGTGACCCGAAGCTTTAATATTCGTTTTACTGGGAAATTTCGTTACAGATATTTCTTTCTGAATCGAAATAATTCGCCATTACGATGCTTCTTTTGCTATACTCGGTGTAATTTCATTAGGCGCTTCAAGCTCACTAATTTTTCCCCAATGTCCAAATGTAACTATAGCAACGACGGTTGAGAAATTACTTTACTCTTTTTTTGCAACTTTGTTAAGGGGTCTCAAACATCTTAAATAGGTCTCGATGCATGATAAAAGTGTGTCTGTTTGGACTAATCTTTGACTATTCAATAAATTTACACAAAATACATTAAGAGCCGGTCTGACTGGAGTTTATTAAACTCTTTCGTGGGCCATTTATTTCTCCCACAACGTTTTCAATCTTTCAGGACAGAAGTGCT
>CM063500.1:103575859-103578359 GCA_032207245.1 Pardosa pseudoannulata | reverse complement strand
TCCTTCAGCCGAACCCCGAAATTCTTTCTATGATTCCCAAAACAGAAAATGATATAGCTGGCATTTTAATTAGGAAGTTATAACTTTCCCAGGAAAAATCTGTAATGATCAGCAGTAATGCTCCTCTGACACGCCACACTTTGCAGATGGCTCCAGTCAAAGGTTACTTTCTATAAGCAAATAACACGTGCTTCAGCATTTTTCCCACACACGGGTTTTAGCCGTCTCTCGCAGAAGGTTGGCATTACATTTACTTAGAGAGAGAGCGTTCTGA
This sequence comes from Pardosa pseudoannulata, assembly GCA_032207245.1. Classification (NCBI taxonomy): domain Eukaryota; kingdom Metazoa; phylum Arthropoda; class Arachnida; order Araneae; family Lycosidae; genus Pardosa; species Pardosa pseudoannulata. Next base: position 103,578,085 of record CM063500.1, on the reverse strand, counting down.
CACCGTGCGGTTTAGACGTCTCTGGATTCTGTGCAATTTTTATAGGATGAAATAAAAAGTTAAGTTCGGCCACGACAAATGATGTGCTTCTTTCTAACGGACGGTTAGCGGGACACTTGGCAGCCCAGCATGCCCGGGCTGAGGAAAATAATAGGGGCAATTTTAAAATGAGTTTTTAAGTGTAAAGTTCGGGGCTAGTTGGTCCCTGGACTGATTACATATATATATATATATTATATAATAAAGGAATGAGGAAGGATAAAAAATATCAATTTTGTAATTTTCACAAAATTAAATTTATTAATTTCAAAGTATCATAAAATGAATGTTTACTTTATTTGAAAAATTTCTGCATTTAGGAGTATATATCTAAGATCCACGATTGTGGAGATAAAGGTTTTTTAAGAGCTTTAATATATACTCTGTTTATGAATCTTAGTAAATTAGAAAAAATGAACTAAACACATAATCTAACGAGAGAGGATTAAAGTTCACTGTGTGGATGATACCCATTTTTATGTAGGTTGCAGGTTTGCAACAAGTGCATACAAAGCGTTGATGCCAATAAAAATCAGTTAGAAAACATAGATAGTTACATATGTTCTTCATTCATTCTTTTAGATTCTTCTTTTCCTTGTTTGGATTACTTTCGCTGTTGGGAACTGCCTTCGATTACTACGCCAGGAAAAAAGACTTCAATTACAAAAGTAATTATTCTATTACTATCATTTATATTTGTAAAACAATCATCATTAAACAATGTCTTTTTTACACATTTATTTTATGGTAATTAAGTCATTTTACGGAATCATAATAAATCTAATTATTTTTTTTAATTAAACGTTTCTTAAAAATATATAACTCAATTTTAAATAAATTTTGAATTTTTTTACTTTAGAATTTTATGACGTTTAAAGTGGACTCAGGTTCCTTTGACAATTACTTGGCTGCCGCATAAACGAGGCTTTAGTAAGACTGCCAAGCAGAAAAGAACCACAACGAGAAATAAAATGTTCTGACATTGTCTGAGTTGAACTGTTTGGCGATGCATACATTCTCTTTTATTTTTTTATGTGTAATATGCGTAATAAGTGTAATGTGTGTGTAGTAATAAATATGTGTTTTTAAATAAGGTGTGTCTATCGTGTATAATAAATTAATGATGAGGGACACATAACCATCCACGTTGAATGAAGACACCACTTGAGTGATATCGACAATTAACAAAGGTCTTGCTAACAGCACCACATTGGTATTTTCGCATAATAAATAAAGGGCCAGCATGTCAGTGGTTAGTGTACTAGCAATTAACATTTGTTTTGCCATTAGTACGATTTGGGTTTTAATGGATAATAAAGGTTTTCCAATTGCACCAAGTTGATTCCACCGACAGATAATGACCAGCTTGCCAATATACCATGTAGTTGTCGCCTATAAATACCAATCGGCTTGCCAAAAGCATAGCTTGGGTTCATACGCAAACAAGGCTTGCTAACGGTTCCACCTTGATGTCACCAGCAAAAACCATACGTCTTGGCAATATCTCCACTTGGGTGTCACTGGAAAATAATATGGTGTTTGTTAATGACATAACCATAGTATCACTGATCAATAACGACCACCTTTCCAATGGTGCCATGCCGGTGTCATCGGTAAATACCAATCTGCTTGCCAAAGGCATAACTTGGGTTCACATGCAAACAAAACTTGTTAATGGCCACATCATGGTGTCAAGAAAAAAAAAAAAAAAAAAAAAACATTTGTCTTGCCAATGGTTCTACTTGGGTGTCACTGGAAAGTAGTATGGAGTTTGTTAATGGCATCACGATGGTATGACTGATAAATAACGAGAAACTTTCCAGTGGTGCCATGCAAGTGTCATCGGTAAATATCAATTGGCCTGCCAAAAACGTAACTTAGGTTCATATACAAACAAAGCTTTCTAATGGCCCAACCATGATGTCACCAACTAAAAACATTCGTCTTCTCAATGGCCCCACTTGGGTGTCACTGGAAAATAATTAAAGGTTTGTTAATGACATCACGATGGTTCTATTGATAAATAACGACCAGCTTGTCAATGGTACCCTGTAAGAGGCTAATCAATGACACCACTTGTTGAGAGCCACAGGCAAATAACAAAATATTTCCTAATGACCCCACATTGGTGTGCTCCACAAATAACAACCATCTTGTCAATGGTAGCAAGTTGGTACCAGCAGTAAA
>CM063500.1:103530859-103568359 GCA_032207245.1 Pardosa pseudoannulata | reverse complement strand
AGAGCTTGGTTGGGAAGTTTTAATGCATCCACCATATAGTCCAGACCTGGCACCAATCGATTACCTTTTCCTGCATTGCAAAACTTTCTAAGTGATAAGAAATTTGAATCAAGAGAAGATTGTGAAAATCGATTACTAGAGTTTTTTGCCAATAAAGACCAAGACTTCTATGAGAGAGGCATTATGAAGCTATCTTTAAATATGACAACAAATTATACAACAAAAAGGTGCATATTTGACTCAAATCGGACAATCCGAAACATCTCCTATATAATAATAGCCTAAGTTATCTGTCTGTCTGTCCTCGATTTTATGAAGCGTTTGGACCTGGAATGGATAGAGGCATCCATAGTTAGCAAAATTCAAAGAGAGTAATGTCTTTATCTGCTCCTAAACTATCGATCCGATTCTAAAATAAATTGGTATAAATAGGCTTCATATCACAGCGAAAAATACTGCCTCCTTTAAATTGTTCGAAATCCACCCCTTCCCCTCTTTTCGAGGATTAATGCCATTATTTAAACTCCTTGTTTCCCCGGTTAAGAGCAGGCAATTAAATTTATCAATTTATCATATAAGAAATAGGTAAAAAAAACATTTTTTCCAGTATTATGACGTCATTCCTTTAACCATCTCATTTAATCATTTCTTATTTTAAATTATTTAAATATCGTCTGCATTATTTTCATACGTTTTATCACTGAACTTAGATATGACGTAAATAATTTTCTTTCATATTTGGCTTAAATAATAGATTAGGTACATATGTGATCATTTTAAATTTAATCATCGATTATTTTTTGTTGCAAGATAATTCTCAGCCAAAAAACAAACCCTTTTTTTTACCTGCCTCATAGGGCAATTTACAATTCTGGAAAATTAAAAATTTTACTGATCCCGTCATGTATGCTAGTGTTAAATAATGTCATTAATTTCACTCAAAAATAACGGATTTCTTTTTCCCCAACCTAATATAATTACTAGCATATAGCCCGTCATATGACGGGATCAGTAAAAATTTTAATTTTCAAGAATTGTTAAGTGTCCTATAAGGCTGATAAAAAATGGTTTGTCTTTTGGCTGAGTATTATCTGGTACACGCTCAATATTTTGTTTATCTTCATACTCCTCTAAAGTCTCCCGATACTGTTAATGCAGTTTAGAATCACATTGAATTCATTTAGAAAGATAATTCAAAGTTTTCTAAGATACGTCGAAATTATCGTTAAGTTCTTTCCAATTTTTTTGTCCCAATAATTAATGGACGTAAAGGAATGAAAATATCATTTCGACTACACCCTGGAGGTAGAATTTGTTGTTAATACCGATGATAAAATTTTGATTGCAACCAGGGTTGGCATGATTTAAATCAGTTGATTTAAATCATGATTTAAATCTTGATTTAAATAAGTTGATTTAAAAAAAATCATTGATTTAAATCATTTTTTTCACTTCTCTCAAAACCTACATTCGAAAGACAGGAGAATTGGGAATCATTCATCATAGAAATACCAATAAGTAAATAAGTGTAAATAGATAGTATGTTTTCCAAGAATTTAGGGGTTGTTATCAGAAAGTATGTAGTAGGTGTAGGTACAATGACTAGTTATGACTAGTGGAATTCCTTTTATGTAATGGGGGGTAAAGAGAGTATTACAGAACTTGAAATCTAGTTTGTCTACCAAATAACGACAGCCATCACATTATCTGCTAGAATGGAAAGACAGTTTTCTTCTTTTGGTATTGTTCATTCTACCTTCGTAACCAATTAGGAGTGGATACGACATCGAAACTAGTGTTTTTATTGAAACAGTTAAATCCATAATTCGTTGCTTAAAAATTATTGAAATAATTGTGAATTTTTTTGTTTTTCTAATAAATAGTTTGCATTTTAAATGAATATTTAATTTGTTCCTTAAATTTACATGTTATTTAGTTTGCACCATCCAATTACAAAATAATGAAATGTATTTAGATTAAAATTTATGTGTTTAATTTTAGGTAATCAGTGTGTAGAATATACTAGATAGATAAGTTGTTACTTATAACAAACTATTCCATGTATATTGCAAAAAATATAAAAACACAACAATAATTAAAATTAGAATTCAGAAAAAAATCAAATAAATCTGATTTAAATCGAAAAAACCTGATTTAAATCAAATAAATCTGATTCTTTTGATTTTTTAAAAAAAATCATGATTTTTTTCCAACTTTGATTGCAACAAAAATAATCGATGATTAAATTTAAAATTATCACATATGTACCTAATCTATTACTTAATAGAAATATAAAGGAAATTATTTGCGTAATATCAAAGTTCAGAGATAAAACGTATGAAAATAATGCAGACGATATTTAAATAACTTAAATTAAGAAATGATCAAATGAGATGGTTGAAAGAGCGACGTCATAAAGCTAGAAGAAATGTTATTTTTACCTATTTATAAAGCGTTAAATTGATAAATTTAATCGCTTGCTCTTATCATGGGAAAATAAGGCTTGAAATAATGGGATAAAATTCTAGAAAATAGGGGGTGAATTTCGAATATTGCTAACCCAAACTCATCAATAATCCAATATGGATGCCTCTATCCATTCCAGGTCCAACAGCTTCATAAATTCGAGGACACACGGACAGACAACTATAACTATACTGAAGTTACTATGGACAGATTATTATTATACTGAAGATAATATGGAGTAATTACTGCAACTAAAGTAAATAATTAATGTCACCACAGTAATTAATGGAAATAAAGGATTCAAAACTATCATGCCCACTACACCCTGAAGGTAGATAGAATTTGCTGTTAATACTGGTGATAAAATTCTTATTGTAATAAAAATAATCGATGATTCAATTTAAAATTATCACATATGCACCTAATCTATTACTTAATCCAAATATAAAAGAAAATTATTTACGTAATATCTAAGTTCAGTAATGAAACGTATGAAAATAATGCAGACGATATTTAAATAATTTAAAATAAATGATTAAATGAGATGGTTAAAGGAATGACTTCATAGTGCTAGAAAAAATTGTTATTTTTTCTATTTATTAAGTGATAAATGGTTAAATTTAATTGCCTGCTCTTAACCGGGGAAAATAGGGCTTGAAATAACGGCATTAAACTCTCGAAAAGGGGCGAAGGGGTGGATTTCGAACGTTTTAAAGACGACAGTATTTTTTGCTGTGATATGTAGCATATTTATACAAATTTATTTTAGAATCGGATCGATAGTTTAAAAGAAGATAAACTTTATTCGCTTTGAATGGATGCTTGTATCCATTCCAGGTCCAACCGCTTCATAAATTTGCGGACAGATAACTTAGGCTATTATTATATAGGGGATTTATTATGTGACAAATTGATAAATTTAATCGCCTGCTCTAAACTATAAAGAAAATAGGGCTTGAAAAATGACATTAAATGATATAAAAGGGGGGGGGAAGGGGGGATTTTGAACGTTGCTAACTCTAACTTATCAAGAATCCAATAGGAATGCCTCTATCCATTCCAGGTCCAACTTCTTCATAAATTCGAGGACAGACGGACAGATAGCTTAGAATATTATTATATGGGGGAAAGATTTATAAGGTTTTCAAACTTCTTAACCAATAGAACCATTTTTTATCACACACATAACAAGAGATAGGTTGAATAAATAATAGTTAAGGAGAAATTAAGGTCTTGTTATTCATCACTAATTAATCATAACCATAAAAACTAAATAGTATGAAGCAGTATAAAAATGGGGATAATTCTTACAAAAGGTGACGTGAGATCAAGAAATTTTTTAATGAAATGATTCCCTATATAATAATAGCGTAAGTTATCTGTTCTCGAATTTATAAAGTGGTTAGAGGCAACCATATTGGTCTCTTGATAAGTTAGGGTTAGCAAAATTCAAAGCGAATTCGAAAACTTTCAAAATCCTACCCTTCCCCTCTTTTCGATCGTTTAAGGCCATTATTTTAAGCTTGTAACAAATGTTCTTCGCCACAGCACCGTGCTGCCATGTAAAAAACACACACTAAAAAGAAGATTAAAACATTCTTACGGATTCGGAGGTGCAATTTGACCTCATTTCATTGTATTAACTTTTGAATTATGTAGATTTGATTTGTTTAACTTTATTTTTTGCTTATTATTTTTGTGTGCAAGCTAATATTTTATGTTATTAAACTATTTATAAAGAATTTTTTTTATCGAAATAAAATATAGCTTAGCCACAAGCTCTATTTTTATAAGAACAGGAGATTAAATTCATCACTTTATTACATTATAAGTAGAAGAAAATAACATGTTTTTCTATCATTATGCCGTCATTCCTTTAACCATCTCATTCAATCATTTCTTATTTTAAATTATTTAAATATCATCTGCATTATTTTCATAGGTTTCATCACTGAACTTAGATATTATGTAAATAATTTTCTTTTATATTTGGTTTAAATAATAGATTAGGTATATATGTGATAATTTTAAATTGAATCATCGATTATTTCTTGTTGCAATGAAAATCAAAATTTTATCACCGGTATGAACAACAAATTCTTTTCATAAAAGTCTAGGAGTCTATTTCACGGACTCATAAATATCTAGCGTTTAAGCTAGAGATCTTTGAAAATTAAGAAGTTTATTCGTTTGTGTGTTGCCATCGATTCGAGAAGTTTTGGACATTATTCATATATACCGCCAAATAATCACTGTCAACATTAAAACCTCTGCTGTCCATCCTATCACGTAATATGATAAGATAAATTAAAATTGGCAACTAACATGCTGTCATAAAAGATAAACAAATTATTGAGCGTGTATCAGATAATTCTCAGAGAAAAAACAAACCATTTTTTTAAAATTGGCAACTAACATGCTGTCATAAAAGATAAACAAATTATTGAGCGTGTATCAGATAATTCTCAGAGAAAAAACAAACCATTTTTTTAAAATTGGCAACTAACATGCTGTCATAAAAGATAAACAAATTATTGAGCGTGTATCAGATAATTCTCAGAGAAAAAACAAACCATTTTTTTAAAATTGGCAACTAACATGCTGTCATAAAAGATAAACAAATTATTGAGCGTGTACCAGATAATTCTCAGAGAAAAAACAAACCATTTTTTAAAAATGGCAACTAACATGCTGTCATAAAAGATAAACAAATTATTGAGCTTGTACCAGATAATTCTCAACCAAAAAACAAACCATTTTTTACCTGCCTTTATAAGGTACTTTACAATTTTAGAAAATTAAAGAATTTTAATGAACTTCAGGATCTTCAGGTTGGTAGGTCAACTGGATTTCTTGGACCGGGCCCTCTAATCCAGATATTTCTAACAGTAAGCATAAAATAACAACGAGCAGAAAAATAAAACAACTAAAAGTGGAAAGAGGGGATAGGGAGGTGGATTCGTGAGTTCAAGATACAAAAATAAAGAATAGAAAGTTTAGGGATAGAAACAAAGCACATTTTTTTGCGGCCAGTGACATCCGTACAGAATTCGTGAAGAAAACAAAGTTAGCACTTAAAACTCAGAAGTTAACGTTAAAAAATAAAAAATTATATTTAAAAATGTGGAAATAAGCTTAAGAAAAATAAAAGTGAAGAAGATTGTAAATAATTAAAAATATGAGAATTTGGAGAACGTGATAACACGGGGGACAAAACCATGAACCTCAGGTTCGCGAGTCATAACAGGGCAGGTACACTACTGAATGCTCCACGCCTTCACGGTTAAAAAAGACTTAATAGTAATGATATCAAAAATACTAACTATTGGAGAGATTTGCATAATATGTTCCTCCCTCACAGAAAGAGCGGAGAGCCGGATCAAAACGAAACAGGAATATCAGAAAACGTACGATTTATGATGTGTGACCAATTTTAAGAAATTTTACAACTTTTTTCTTACATTTTGCAGATTTTTAATAATTTTTTGGAGATTTTTTGATTCTTTATAAAGACAACACAAAAACATTAAGGATCTTTGCCAAGAATGGCCAAAGGCCTTCTTCTATTGCTAGCTTCAGAAGGGTCGTATTTTAACGATCCCGTCATATAACGGGATATATGCTAATATGTTAATAGAAAATTCCGATGGGATAAAAATGGGTGTATTTTTTATTGTCATAAATTTCTTTGAAGTTTGGCTGTATTACCTTCAGTAAATGAGTCGACATAAATCTATGGGCCGAGCCCGTCATTTATGAGTTTCTTCAAGTGAGCATAGATAGCAGCGAGCGAGAAATGAAACAAATAGGAAATAGATAAAAATAAAATCTTCTCTCGATTTAAACTTTCCATTGCTTCTTTTCTAGTGTCTGTTCCACGGCTGGTACATCGCCGCAGACATGCACCTGTTTCTGATATCTATGTTTACTGTACCGCTGTTGGCCAGGTAAGTACCTGCCATAGATAAGAACGAACTATCATCATATTACGATGTAACAACACGATAGCCCCATTTAAGCGACATAACGCTGATACAAAATGGCAGAATTGTTATCTCTGTTAAGCACCGAAGATATATATTAACACTGAGCACACACACACACACACACACACACACACATATATATATATATATATACATACATATATACATATATATATATACATATATATATGTATATGTATATATATATGTGTGTGTATATATATATATGTATATATATATATATATATATATATATATATGTATATATATATATATAATATATATATATATATATATATACATATATATACATATATATATATATATATATATATATATATATATATATATATACATATATATATATATATATATATATATATATATATATATATATATGTATATATATGTATATAATATACACACACACACATACACACACACACATATATATATATTATATATATATATGTATATATGTATATATATATATATATATATATATATATATATATGTATATACACTCATGTCCATCAATTAAGGATAATGAAGTTCAGGCAATGAAAGAGACAAAAGCAAAACAAATTTGACTTATTTGTAAAGTCTATTTATTAAACAAAAGGTAAAGAGCAAAAAAGATGCTATATGTTTGACATAATTAATAAAAATTGCGATTTTTACTCCCTGGAGCAAATTTCAAAAAAGAACTTATTTACAGAAAAATTATAAACATGGTTAGTATGATGGTTAATACGGAGTATGTCTCTCGGACGATGCAATACAAGCGTTACAACACCTACGCATGCTGAGTATCAGATTATCAAACTGATCTTGAAAATTACACCACTCATCAAGCAATGCCCTCCGAAGTTTCTGATAGACAGTTGGGAGGGGGTTGACGGGCTGCAATTCGTCGGCCAAGCATGTCCCACACATGCTCTATTGGATTCAAGTCCGGTGAGTATGCTGGCCAATCCATACGGGTGATATCCTCCGATTGAAGGCATATCGTCTACGATGTTTGCACGGTGAGTTCGGGCGTTGACATCCATATACAGAAATTCAAGACCCATGGCGCCCCGAAACAAACGTACATGTTGTTCCAGAATTTTCAGTGAGTGCTTTTCTCGGCATGATTACATTGAAGTTACATCATTTATCGAGTTTATGATAACGGAATAAGGATTTTTATTAAGTATTTACTGATCGTATATAAATTCCTAGTGAGTGCGTTTCCCGGTATGACTACACTGAAGTTACATCCTTTATCAGAGTTTATGATAATGAATGAAGGATTTTTGTTAGCTATTCACCTGGTCTTAGAATTTTCAGTGAGTGCTTTTCTCGGCATGATTACATTGAAGTTACATCATTTATCCGAGTTTATGATAACGGAATAAAGGATTTTTATTAAGTATTTACTGATCGTAAAATTCCTATGAGTGCGTTTCCCGGTATGACTACACTGAAGTTACATCCTTTATCAGAGTTTATGATAATGGAATGAAGGATTTTTGTTAGCTATTCACCTGGTCTTAGAATTTTCAGTGAGTGCTTTCTCGGCATGATTACATTAAGTTACATCATTTATCCGAGTTTTATGATAAAATAAAGGATTTTTATTAAGTATTTACTGATCGTAAAATTCCTAATGAATGCGTTTCTCAATATGACTACAATGAAGTTACATCCTTTATCAGAGTTTATGATAACGGAATAAAGGATTTTGTTAGCTATTCACCTGGTCTTAGAATTTTGAGTGAGTGCTTTTCTCAGTATGACTACATTGAAGTTACATCATTTATCCGATATTTATGATAACGGAATAAAACATTTTTATTAAGTATTTAATGATCGTAAAATTCCTAGTGAGTGCGTTTCCCGGTATGACTACACTGAAGTTACATCCTTTATCAGAGTTTATGATAATGGAATGAAGGATTTTTGTTAGCTATTCACCTGGTCTTAGAATTTCAGTGAGTGCTTTTCTCGGCATGATTACATTGAAGTTACATCATTATATCCGAGTTTATGATAACGGAATAAAGGATTTTTATTAAGTATTTACTGATCGTAAAATTCCTAGTGAGTGCGTTTCCCGGTATGACTATACTGAAGTTACATCCTTTATCAGAGTTTATGATAATGGAATGAAGGATTTTTGTTAGCTATTCACCTGGTCTTAGAATTTTCAGTGAGTGCTTTTCTCGGCATGATTACATTGAAGTTACATCATTTATCCGAGTTTATGATAACGGAATAAAGGATTTTTATTAAGTATTTACTGATCGTAAAAATTCCTAGTGAGTGCGTTTCCCGGTATGACTATACTGAAGTTACATCCTTTATCAGAGTTTATGATAATGGAATGAAGGATTTTTGTTAGCTATTCCACCTGGTCTTAGAATTTTCAGTGTGAGTGCTTTTCTCGGCATGATTACATTGAAGTTACATCATTTATCCGAGTTTATGATAACGGAATAAAGGATTTTTATTAAGTATTTACTGATCGTAAAATTCCTAATGAATGCGTTTCTCAATATGACTACACTGAAGTTACATCCTTTATCAGAGTTTATGATAACGGAATAAAGGATTTTGTTAGCTATTCACCTGGTCTTAGAATTTTGAGTGAGTGCTTTTCTCAGTATGACTATATTGAAGTTACATCATTTATCCGAGTTTATGATAACGGAATAAAAGATTTTTATTAAGTATTTAATGATCGTAAAATTCCTAGTGAGTGCGTTTCCCGGTATGACTACACTGAAGTTACATCCTTTATCAGAGTTTATGATAATGGATTGAAGGATTTTTGTTAGCTATTCACCTGGTCTTAGAATTTTCAGTGAGTGCTTTTCTCGGCATGATTACATTGAAGTTACATCATTTATCCGAGTTTATGATAACGGAATAAAGGATTTTTATTAAGTATTTACTGATCGTAAAATTCCCAGTGAGTGCGTTTCCAGTATGACTATACTGAAGTTACATCCTTTATCAGAGTTTATGATAATGGAATGAAGGATTTTTTTGTTAGCTATTCACTGGTCTTAGAATTTTCAGTGAGTGCTTTTCTCGGCATGATTACATTGAAGTTACATCATTTATCCGAGTTTATGATAACGGAATAAAGGATTTTTATTAAGTATTTACTGATCGTAAAATTCCTAATGAATGCGTTTCTCAATATGACTACATTGAAGTTACATCCTTTATCAGAGTTTATGATAACGGAATAAAGGATTTTTGTTAGCTATTCACCTGGTCTTAGAATTCTGAGTGAGTGCTTTTCTCAGTATGACTATATTGAAGTTACATCATTTATCCGAGTTTATGATAACGGAATAAAAGATTTTTATTAAGTATTTAATGATCGTAAAATTCCTAGTGAGTGCGTTTCCCGGTATGACTACACTGAAGTTACATCCTTTATCAGAGTTTATGATAATGGAATGAAGGATTTTTGTTAGCTATTCACCTGGTCTTAGAATTTTCAGTGAGTGCTTTTCTCGGCATGATTACATTGAAGTTACATCATTTATCCGAGTTTATGATAACGGAATAAAGGATTTTTATTAAGTATTTACTGATCGTAAAATTCCTAGTGAGTGCGTTTTCCCGGTATGACTATACTGAAGTTACATCCTTTATCAGAGTTTTATGATAATGGAATGAAGGATTTTTGTTAGCTATTCACCTGGTCTTAGAATTTTCAGTGAGTGCTTTTCTCGGCATGATTACATTGAAGTTACATCATTTATCCGAGTTTATGATAACGGAATAAAGGATTTTTATTAAGTATTTACTGATCGTAAAATTCCTAATGAATGCGTTTCTCAATATGACTACACTGAAGTTACATCCTTTATCAGAGTTTATGATAACGGAATAAAGGATTTTTGTCAGCTATTCACCTGGTCTTAGAATTTTGAGTGAGTGCTTTCTCAGTATGACTATATTGAAGTTACATCATTTATCCGAGTTTATGATAACGGAATAAAAGATTTTTATTAAGTATTTAATGATCGTAAAATTCCTAGTGAGTGCGTTTCCCGGTATGACTACACTGAAGTTACATCCTTTATCAGAGTTTATGATAATGGAATGAAGGATTTTTTGTTAGCTATTCACCTGGTCTTAGAATTTTCAGTGAGTGCTTTTTCTCGGCATGATTACATTGAAGTTACATCATTTATCCGAGTTTATGATAACGGAATAAAGGATTTTTATTAAGTATTTACTGATCGTAAAATTCCTAGTGAGTGCGTTTCCCGGTATGACTATACTGAAGTTACATCCTTTATCAGAGTTTATGATAATGGAATGAAGGATTTTTGTTAGCTATTCACCTGGTCTTAGAATTTTCAGTGAGTGCTTTTCTCGGCATGATTACATTGAAGTTACATCATTTATCCGAGTTTATGATAACGGAATAAAGGATTTTTATTAGTATTTACTGATCGTAAAATTCCTAATGAATGCGTTTCTCAATATGACTACACTGAAGTTACATCCTTTATCAGAGTTTATGATAACGGAATAAAGGATTTTTGTTAGCTATTCACCTGGTCTTAGAATTTTGAGTGAGTGCTTTTCTCAGTATGACTATATTGAAGTTACATCATTTATCCGAGTTTATGATAACGGAATAAAAGATTTTTATTAAGTATTTAATGATCGTAAAATTCCTAGTGAGTGCGTTTCCCGGTATGACTACACTGAAGTTACATCCTTTATCAGAGTTTATGATAATGGAATGAAGGATTTTTGTTAGCTATTCACCTGGTCTTAGAATTTTCAGTGAGTGCTTTTCTCGGCATGATTACATTGAAGTTACATCATTTATCCGAGTTTATGATAACGGAATAAAGGATTTTTATTAAGTATTTACTGATCGTAAAATTCCTAGTGAGTGCGTTTCCCGGTAATGACTATACTGAAGTTACATCCTTTATCAGAGTTTATGATAATGGAATGAAGGATTTTTGTTAGCTATTCACCTGGTCTTAGAATTTTCAGTGAGTGCTTTTCCCTCGGCATGATTACATTGAAGTTACATCATTTATCCGAGTTTATGATAACGGAAATAGGATTTTTATTAAGTATTTACTGATCGTAAAATTCCTAATGAATGCGTTTTCTCAATATGACTACACTGAAGTTACATCCTTTATCAGAGTTTATGATAACGGAATAAAGGATTTTTGTTAAGTATTCACCTGGTCTTAGAATTTTGAGTGAGTGCTTTTCTCAGTATGACTATATTGAAGTTACATCATTTATCCGAGTTTATGATAACGGAATAAAAGATTTTTATTAAGTATTTAATGATCGTAAAATTCCTAGTGAGTGCGTTTCCCGTATGACTACACTGAAGTTACATCCTTTATCAGAGTTTATGATAATGGAATGAAGGATTTTTGTTAGCTATTCACCTGGTCTTAGAATTTTTTCAGTGAGTGCTTTTCTCGGCATGATTACATTGAAGTTACATCATTTATCCGAGGTTTATGATAACGGAATAAAGGATTTTTATTAAGTATTTACTGATCGTAAAATTCCTAGTGAGTGCGTTTCCCGTATGACTATAACTGAAGTTACATCCTTTATCAGAGTTTATGATAATTGGAATGAAGGATTTTTGTTAGCTATTCACCTGGTCTTAGAATTTTCAGTGAGTGCTTTTCTCGGCATGATTACATTGAAGTTACATCATTTATCCGAGTTTATGATAACGGAATTAAAGGATTTTTATTAAGTATTTACTGATCGTAAAAATTCCTAATGAATGCGTTTCTCAATATGACTACACTGAAGTTACATCCTTTATCAGAGGTTTATGATAACGGAATAAAGGATTTTTTTTAGCTATTCACCTGGTCTTAGAATTTTGAGTGAGTGCTTTTCTCAGTATGACTATATTGAAGTTACATCATTTATCCGAGTTTATGATAACGGAATAAAAGATTTTTATTAAGTATTTAATGATCGTAAAATTCCTAGTGAGTGCGTTTCCCGGTATGACTACACTGAAGTTACATCCTTTATCAGAGTTTATGATAATGGAATGAAGGATTTTTGTTAGCTATTCACCTAGTCTTAAAATTTTCAGTGAGTGCTTTTCTCGGCATGATTACATTGAAGTTACATCATTTATCCGAGTTTATTGATAAACGGAATAAAGGATTTTTATTAAGTATTTAACTGATCGTAAAATTCCTAGTGAGTGCGTTTCCCGGTATGACTATACTGAAGTTACATCCTTTATCCAGAGTTTATGATAATGGAATGAAGATTTTTGTTAGCTATTCACCTGGTCTTAGAATTTTTCAGTGAGTGCTTTTCTCGGCATGATTACATTGAAGTTACATCATTTATCCGAGTTTATGATAACGGAATAAAGGATTTTTTATTAAGTATTTTACTGATCGTAAAATTCCTAATGAATGCGTTTCTCAATATGACTACACTGAAGTTACATCCTTTATCAGAGTTTATGATAACGGAATAAAGGATTTTTGTTAGCTATTCACCTGGTCTTAGAATTTTGAGTGAGTGCTTTTCTCAGTATGACTATATTGAAGTTACATCATTTATCCGAGTTTATGATAACGGAATAAAAGATTTTTATTAAGTATTTAATGATCGTAAAATTCCTAGTGAGTGCGTTTTCCCGGTATGACTACACTGAAGTTACATCCTTTATCAGAGTTTATGATAATGGAATGAAGGATTTTGTTAGCTATTCACCTGGTCTTAGAATTTTCAGTGAGTGCTTTTCTCGGCATGATTACATTGAAGTTACATCATTTATCCGAGTTTATGATAACGGAATAAAGGATTTTTATTAAGTATTTACTGATCGTAAAATTCCTAGTGAGTGCGTTTCCCGGTATGACTATACTGAAGTTACATCCTTTATCAGAGTTTATGATAATGGAATGAAGGATTTTTGTTAGCTATTCACCTGGTCTTAGAATTCTGTGTGAGTGTCTTTCTCGGCATGACTACATTGAATTTACATCATTTATCCAAGTTTATGATAAAGGAATAAAGGATTTTTATTAAGTATTTACTGATTTTAAAATTCTGAGTGAGTGCCTTTCTCGCCATGACTACATTGAAGTTACATTCTTTATCAGAGTTTATGATAACGGAATAAGGAATTTTTATTATGTATTCACCTGGTCTTAGAAATTTTGAGTGAGTGCTTTTTTCTCAGTATGACTATATTGAAGTTACATCATTTATCCCGAGTTTATGATAACGGAATAAAAGATTTTTATTAAGTATTTAATGATCGTAAAATTCCTAGTGAGTGCGTTTCCTCGGTATGACTACACTGAAGTTACATCCTTTATCAGAGTTTATGATAATGGAATGAAGGATTTTTGTTAGCTATTCACCTGGTCTTAGAATTTTCAGTGAGTGCTTTTCTCGGCATGACTACATTGAAGTTACATCATTTATCCGAGTTTATGAGAACGGAATAAAGGATTTTTATTAAGTATTTACTGATCGTAAAATTCCTAATGAATGCGTTTCTCAATATGACTACATTGAAGTTACATTCTTTATCAGAGTTTATGATAACGGAATAAGGAATTTTTATTATGTATTCACTGATCTTAAAATTCTGAGCGAGAGCCTTTCTCAGTATGACTACATTGAAGTTACATCATTTATTCGAGTTTATGATAAAGTAATAAAGGATTTTTATTAAGTATTTACTGATCGTAAAATTCCTAGTGAATGCGTTTCTCGGTATGACTACACTGAAGTTACATCCTTTATCAGAGTTTATGATAACGGAATTGAAGGATTTTTGTTAAGTATTCACCTGGTCTTAGAATTCTGTGTGAGTGTCTTTCTCGGCATGACTACATTGAATTTACATCATTTATCCAAGTTTATGATAAAGGAATAAAGGATTTTTATTAAGTATTTACTGATCGTAAAATTCCTAGTGAGTGCGTTTCTCGGTATGACTACACTGAAGTTACATCCTTTATCAGAGTTTATGATAACGGAATAAAGGATTTTTGTTAGCTATTCACCTGGTCTTAGAATTCTGAGTGATTGTCTTTCTCGGCATGACTACATTGAAGTTACATCCTTTATCAGAGTTTATGATAACGGAATAAAGGATTTTTATTATGTATTCACTGATCTTAAAATTCCTAGTGAGTGCGTTTCCCGTATGACTATACTGAAGTTACATCCTTTATCAGAGTTTATGATAATGGAATGAAGGATTTTTGTTAGCTATTCACCTGGTCTTAGAATTCTGAGTGATTGTCTTTCTCGGCATGATTACATTGAAGTTACATCATTTATCCGAGTTTATGATAACGGAATAAAGGATTTTTATTAAGTATTTACTGATCGTAAAATTCCTAGTGAGTGCGTTTCTCGGTATGACTACACTGAAGTTACATCCTTTATCAGAGTTTATGATAACGGAATAAGGAATTTTTATTATGTATTCACTGATCTTAAAATTCTGAGCGAGAGCCTTTCTCAGTATGACTACATTGAAGTTACATCATTTATTCGAGTTTATGATAAAGTAATAAAGGATTTTTATTAAGTATTTAATGATCGTAAAATTCCTAGTGAGTGCGTTTTCTCGGTATGACTACACTGAAGTTACATCCTTTATCAGAGTTTATGATAATGGAATAAAGGATTTTTGTTAGCTATTCACCTGGTCTTAGAATTCTGTGTGAGTGTCTTTCTCGGCATGACTACATTGAATTTACATCATTTATCCAAGTTTATGATAAAGGAATAAAGGATTTTTATTAAGTATTTACTGATTTTAAAATTCTGAGTGAGTGCCTTTCTCGCCATGACTACATTGAAGTTACATTCTTTATCAGAGTTTATGATAACGGAATAAAGGATTTTTGTTAGCTATTCACCTGGTCTTAGAATTTTCAGTGAGTGCTTTTCTCGGCATGACTACATTGAAGTTACATCATTTATTCGAGTTTATGATAAAGTAATAAAGGATTTTTATTAAGTATTTACTGATCGTAAAATTCCTAGTGAATGCGTTTCTCGGTATGACTACACTGAAGTTACATCCTTTATCAGAGTTTATGATAACGGAATAAAGGATTTTTGTTAGCTATTCACCTGGTCTTAGAATTTTGAGTGAGTGTCTTTCTCAGTATGACTATATTGAAGTTACATCATTTATCCGAGTTTATGATAACGGAATAAAGGATTTTTATTAAGTATTTAATGATCGTAAAATTCCTAGTGAGTGCGTTTCCCGGTATGACTACACTGAAGTTACATCCTTTATCAGAGTTTATGATAATGGAATAAAGGATTTTTGTTAGCTATTCACCTGGTCTTAGAATTTTCAGTGAGTGTGCTTTTCTCGGCATGACTACATTGAAGTTACATCATTTATCCGAGTTTATGATAACGGAATAAAGGATTTTTATTAAGTATTTACTGATCGTAAAATTCCTAGTGAGTGCGTTTCTCGGTATGACTATACTGAAGTTACATCCTTTATCAGAGTTTATGATAATGGAATGAAGGATTTTTGTTAGCTATTCACCTGGTCTTAGAATTTTCAGTGAGTGCTTTTCTCGGCATGATTACATTGAAGTTACATCATTTATCCGAGTTTATGATAACGGAATAAAGGATTTTTATTAAGTATTTACTGATCGTAAAATTCCTAATGAATGCGTTTCTCAATATGACTACACTGAAGTTTACATCCTTTATCAGAGTTTATGATAACGGAATAAAGGATTTTTGTTAGCTATTCACCTGGTCTTAGAATTCTGAGTGAGTGCTTTTCTCAGTATGACTATATTGAAGTTACATCATTTATCCGAGTTTATGATAACGGAATAAAAGATTTTTTATTAAGTATTTAATGATCGTAAAATTCCTAGTGAGTGCGTTTTCCCGGTATGACTACACTGAAGTTACATCCTTTATCAGAGTTTATGATAATGGAATGAAGGATTTTTTGTTAGCTATTCACCTGGTCTTAGAATTTTCAGTGAGTGTCTTTCTCGGCATGACTACATTGAATTTACATCATTTATCCAAGTTTATGATAAAGGAATAAAGGATTTTTATTAAGTATTTACTGATTTTAAAATTCTGAGTGAGTGCCTTTCTCGCCATGACTACATTGAAGTTACATTCTTTATCAGAGTTTATGATAACGGAATAAGGAATTTTTATTATGTATTCACTGATCTTAAAATTCTGAGCGAGAGCCTTTCTCAGTATGACTACATTGAAGTTACATCATTTATCCGAGTTTATGATAACGGAATAAAGGATTTTTATTAAGTATTTACTGATCGTAAAATTCCTAGTGAGTGCGTTTCTCGGTATGACTACACTGAAGTTACATCCTTTATCAGAGTTTATGATAACGGAATAAAGGATTTTTGTTAGCTATTCACCTGGTCTTAGAATTCTGAGTGATTGTCTTTCTCGGCATGACTACATTGAAGTTACATCATTTATCCGAGTTTATGATAACGGAATAAAGGATTTTTATTAAGTATTTACTGATCGTAAAATTCCTAGTGAGTGCGTTTCTCGGCATGACTACATTGAAGTTACATCCTTTATCAGAGTTTATGATAACGGAATAAAGGATTTTTGTTAGCTATTCACCTGGTCTTAGAATTCTGAGTGATTGTCTTTCTCGGCATGACTACATTGAAGTTACATCATTTATCCGAGTTTATGATAACGGAATAAAGGATTTTTATTAAGTATTTACTGATCGTAAAATTCCTAGTGAGTGCGTTTCTCGGTATGACTACACTGAAGTTACATCCTTTATCAGAGTTTATGATAACGGAATAAAGGATTTTTGTCAGCTATTCACCTGGTCTTAGAATTTTGAGTGAGTGCTTTTCTAGGCAAGACTACATTGAAGTTACATTGCCAAGCAAGACCTGACAATTAAAATATATGGTCTATATCAGGGGCGTATGCAAGGGGGGGTTAGGAGTTTAAACACCCCTCTTGAGGTGTGTGTCCCACAAAATGACAAAAATAAAAATTTTAGGTGAAATTATGCGGGCTATTTTTTTTTGGAATTATGACCCCCTCCTTGAAAATTATGAACAACCCCTTTGAACAAATTCTGCTTATGCTACTGGTCTATATTCTTGTGATGTAATCAGTGGAAATCAGAAGTTCAAATTTTCTCTCTGTCTTAGAAAGGGGAAGAGAAATATCAGGTTAGGAAACCAAAGCTTTAGTTCTCTTTGCAGAGCTAAGAACGCTTGTATCAGAGCATGAAGTATTGGATTTGGTTTGGTTTGCAGCGCTACGGTGTACTGTTTTGTTCACGAGGGCTAAAGAGACCGGATCCTACTACTCAAAGCCGATTCCAAAACGTTATGAATATTTAGGCCAGTAGCGTTATTCGAACTCGCGAGTTCCACAACTGACAAGCAGTGATCTACCATTCGGCCATCGTTCGACGTAACTGAAACCGTACTTCCATCAAATTACCAGAAAAACCTTCTAAATTGAGAAAGAATTGGTCTGACTTTGAGATATTTGTGGATCCCGTCGTTTTAAGATTTATTCTCTCTTTTCACAGGAATCCAAAGAAAGGCGTGTCCTTGCACGTTTGCATTCTAGCCTTGGGACTATTGAGCACTTCTCTGTGGGCGTGGCATAAAAGCATCTTACCAGCTTTGATTCCCTATCGTATCGTCCAGGAGTAAGTACTGGATTTGTATTTCTATTACACGTTTATATCCTGTGCTATCCCAGGTAGCCAAAACATATCGATCAATGTCATACTGTGACACCCTTTGTTTCGTGCACGCGCCAAAACAGCTGATCGGATCCCCCTGTTTACCAGGACTATAGCGTGGCGTCGCAGTGTCTGGGATGCTGACAGTTCGTTTGAATGGGTGTCAAGCCCCTTGATAGGTGGCGGTAATGAGACGAGAGGATTGCACCCAGATTTTAAAATTGGAACAGCCAGCGAATGAGGATTCATCTATAAAATCTAACTGTAACTTTAGCTGGAGTTCTCAAGTAACTGGGATCTTAACTGACCCAAAAAACAGTTGGCGGGACCGTAACTGACCCCCAGGTATAAAAAGCCTACAATTTTGCGACTCAGGGCTTTTTGTCATTTGTTACGCAGGTGTGTTGCTTTCGCGTTTTGTTACCGGAGCCAGCTTTCTAGTTCGGGAGATTCGTAAAGTCCGCTCATATAGGGAGCGGCAGAGTCTCGGATACCGAACGGGGGATAAATTGGGTTTGATTGCACCCTGAAAAGCCTCCCCACTTGTAAGAGATTATTAAATCTCTTGTTTTTCTTTCGACTGTGATCGTCGTGAGGAAGTTATACCGGCAACCATCCTTTGCAGTTCTACATGATTTGGGAATTAAAATCCCCTTGTAAATAGCCGTAGTTAATCAAGAATAAAAGTAAATTTCCAATTTTATCTTTGACTGTGATCCATTCTTCACGTTATCTCTCACTCGAGAATATTGAAGTCATCACAATACTAACGTTGGCCAATATATTTGTCGCTTAGACATTAAATTTCGGACATCTGCAGGTATAATTTAAAATTAAAATTTTAAACTATATAAAAGCATGTAAAAGGGGTCTCTGCTAAGCGTTTTGAATTTCTTGGTTATCACTTCATCGAACCGTGGGAGTTAGCCAACTTCCCGGTTAAGTTGCTGCTTAGATTTATCTCAGCTATTGGTCTCTTTGAGACTTAATTGTTAATATTCTTAACTTATTGCTGGGACTCTTTTGTTCCAGTAATTAGGGGGGGGGGTCAGTACAATAGGCCTTGAGTCGCAGTGCTGGTGCTCTTATGAGCCGCCCCACCTCAAATCTAAATCTAATGTAAAAGGGGTTTTGTACTGCCTATAACAGAAATACTACTTAAAAAATGAAATTTAATAAATTTAACGGTTTTTACGAAGCCTATTTTTTTAATATTTTTACTTAATGTTGTTAATAATGTTATACCATGTTTGTTAATGGTAAGTTGGACACGAAAAATATATTCGCGGTCACAATATCCTTTAAGTTCTCAAACAGTACCTTTGGGGAGGGCAAGCCAAGCCTAGGGGTGTTCTACTTGCTTCTAAATTACAAGGACTCATTCTTGTGGATGAAGGATGGCCGAATGGTAGACCGCTGCTTTACAGAACTTTAATCCTACGTACTTTACAAAATTTTAATCCTTCGACACATAGAATACTAACTCTTATAGCTACATTTTTCAGCAGTAGTTAAACCCTGTTCAAGTGTTACCCGAGTGTTGAATGAAAATTCGGTATTCACTACGACTTCATCTGGGAATTACTTAATCCTTTAACTCGATAAATATGATCTACCATATTGACGATTTAGCACTCTGACTTATGGAATCGGATGGAACTGACGAATGTTACTCCTTGGACAACAACAATCCCCGTCATGTGAAGAAGTAACGCCAAGATATGGATATAAAATGTCTTCCCTGGCCTGATCAGATTCTCGACCCTCTAACATTTGTGGAATGAATTAGAGCGACGCTTACGGAACACAGATTACGTTTATACATTCCAACTGTCCTCTCCCCACAAAGGGGTGGGGGGGGAGACATACCTTTGCTGCCTTCAATCAGAAACACAAATCAAACTGTCAAAACAAGGCCGAAGTAGACACTGGAAGGAGGAACGTGCCAAAAAAATTAATTGTTGCAAAAATTAAATTTGGGTTTAATTTACATACCTGCAATATATATGAAGACATATATTTCATAAAGAAAACATTTCATTTTCACAAAAGGAATAACATGTTTTATTTTAATTTCATATTCTTCTTGAACTTAAGAATCATAGATTGTAATCTTAAAATGCTCAGTTTGATGAATTATCCTTGCACTCCATTATTGGCTTGTACTCTGGAAAATCCTCTTTGATTTTGACGTTTGTTAAGTTTGCTTTATAAGAGACCTAGAAAAGAGAATGCAAGTACTCCAGAATGTAATATGCATGATACATCCACGTAAGTAAACGTATTGTTACAAATTTTACAGCTGGGTTCGGGGATTGAATGGCCTTTAAGACAGCACAAAGACAATTATTTATTGACAGTCAGTGGGAAAATACAATGTCAGAAAGGCATCAAGTTTATGGTACTGCACACTCGTTCCATGCTTACAAAATCATCGCTAAGCAACTTCAGCAGAATGCCGTGGGCTCACGTACCTCTTTCCGAAAGAACCGATAAAACACAGCATACCGTGCGTACTCTGTACACTGAGAAATCTACTTAACGACTCCATTCCGTTTGGTGATCAGTCTGCCTTATATATGACAGAAGAAACTGCTCGAACATTCTAGATTAGACCAGAAACCGGAACCGGAAATTGTCAAATATCGCCACATTTGGCTTCACTTGGCCATATTTGGCGAACTTGGCGACAAAAATAAGTTGCCAAAACTGTCGCCACCGAGCGGGTATCTCGCCAATTTGGCGAGATACCCATAGAGTCCCATGTTAAATACAAGGTTTACTAACAAATTCGTAACAATATATATTGTAATGGTTGACAGTTCTGTCTCTATTTCAGAGATATTTCGAAAGTGTGGAATGCTTATACAACCACTTTCCCCCATATTGCTCCTTACTTTGCCGGTATTCTCTTGGGATACGTTGTATTAGCCTATAAGGATATCAAAATTCATTGGGTAAGTAGATTCACAGAATTAATTATCTATTCTTAACTAAGAAAGATTTTGTGTTCTTTATCCCATTCAACCTATACACTTTGAAAAATCTACGGATTCAGTTTGAAATTTATTTACCAAACAAAGAATGCATAAATTTCTTATGTGATAGAGAAAAATTTTAACCAATTAACCCCTTCAGGACCAGCGCGCTGGTAATGAAACGCAGCCATGGCACCGAACGCTCTGAAACGGAGGCCGGTATTTTAAGAAGTTAAGCCTAGTTTTATGAAAAAATTCTAATAAAATCAGCATTTTAATATAATGACTGCAATTTTATAAATTATGTATATAAGATGCTATTACTTAATATGTATCAATATAAATAATATTTCATCAATAGTAATGAATGAAATATGTAAAATACTAGAATTATAACTATGCAAAAGAAAACAAATACTATAGATGCAAAAATATAATTACAAAAACTATATATTTAGATGTAATTTAAAAAGAAGAAAATTGAGTAATAATAATCTGTACTTCACCATATTTTCCTTACAAAACGAAAAAACCAATAAAAAACGCAGATGTAACAATAAATCTATCAAATCCAGATGTTCAAAACAGAAACTAATGCCCGTACATGAAGATCAAATGCTATATGAGTCAACAGGTGTGAAAACCGTTGTTAATTCAACTTTTTCCATTTAAAATTATTTATAAAATACAAATATAAACAATAATATTCTACACCTTTCAAGTGCAACGAATCATACAAAAACCTTTTTTTTTGCAATCATCGTGGGCTTCGCTATATCATCATTTTGTTATGTATTACTATTTGCTGGTCTGTTTATTTATTTATTCCATCACATCCTATTAAATTACAAGATGGCGTGTTTAACCATTTTGTTTTGCGGCTCACATTCCAACCATTCCAACAGTGAGATCTTTGCATACTAACAACTGCCAAGAAGTTAGAAATAATTTTGGTGACTGACATCTAATAGTACTTAGATGGTACGGTCATACAATATGGGTCTATTCTATTTGTATTCTACTTATAACCAGTTTTACAGGTGAGATCAAGTTGATTCATTGCAGAATCTAAAAGGTAATTTATATGTTAGTTATCAGCTAACGAATCACTTCCTTTTAAAATATAAGATGGCGTGTTTAGTCATTTTGTTTTGGGACTCACATTCCAACAGTGAGATCTTTCCATACTAACAACTGCCAAGAAATTAGAAATAATTTTGGTGAATGATATCTAACAGTACATAGATGGTACAGCCAAACAATATGGGAATATTCTATTTATATTCTACTTATGACCAGTTTTACAGGTTAGATCAAGTGGATTCACTGCAGAATCTAAAAGGTAATTTATACTCTAGTTATCAGCTCCGTTTAATGTGTGATATATAGTAGTATATCACACATTAAACTGGTTCCATTTATCTGAAAATCCATTCGTTTATTAGCTAAATATTCCACTCAAGTTTCTGAACATTTTATAGTTATATATGTATGTGCGTGTGTATACAAAGTGCCCCAAAACTTTGAGTATAAACTTGGAGAGGAGGTGGAAAATATCTGTAAGAATCAGAATCACATTTGGAAAGCATGGACAAGAATAAATAGGTGGCACTGTATATGATCTCTTAAAGTAGTTACTTGTTTCGTAACTAGCTTGAAAGTAGTGAAAAACTTGTTATTAAGAAACACATAACCTTAATAACAAGGTTATGTGTTAACCTTGTTATTAAGGTTAACACAACAAACCTTAATAACAAGGTTAAACAAGGTTAACCTCATCAGCAACAGTAGCTCAATCGGCAAAAGCAGCCGTCAAAAATCCGCCTTATACGAAGGGATGGATCAAAGTCATCAAACGCTTGCTCAAGATTGATCTAAAGGCATGCAGAATGATTATTGATGTTTAACTAGATGTTAATATTGTTATCACGTAAAGTTTGTTTTTTTGTGTTTTTTTATGTAATTACTGTAATTGCTCTGACCAGAAATGTTGATTGTAAACTAATCCCATTGAAAAGCTACTACCTCACAACTTTGAGTAATCTTCGTGTTGACTGTGTTCCAATTAGGTGTTCCATATGTATATGTATATGTGTGTATTTATGGCAGGTGTACCAAGTGTTGGGCTGGCCACTGTCTGGCGTAGCCTTCACATCGATGCTGTTCCTGACCCAGCGCTGGAATTCCGGGGTTGAACCATCTATAGTCGGCAGCGCCCTCTACTTCTCTTGTTCGAGGCTGATCTATGTCGGGGCAGTCGGTTGGATGATCCTGTGCTGTGCGACGGGATGTGGGGGTGAGAGACAGTCCATTCTTAGTCTTCATATATGTAACATACACAAATAGTCAATGCCATTTCTGATTGTCGAAATATATTTGGACATTGGAAATAGCTTAAACAGGATTTAATGCGTCAGAGCAAAACTATTGTACTACCGAGAAAGAGTGCTCCGCGATTATTTTTGCCTTAAAAAATTGCATTTTTATTTGGATGGACGCAACTTTACGGTAATGACTGATCACAATCCCTTAGTATGGCTTCAGAAAAAAGCAAGCTCAAACAGTCGCTTGTTTAGATGGCAGCTGGTGCTACGACAATTTTGCTTCCTTGTCGTACACAAACCGGGAAAGCAAAATGCTAATGCAGATGCATTAAGCCGCTGCATCGCTTAAAGTGTAGTAAAAGGTTTAACGTGTACATACTTGCATATGTTTTGTGTATATAATTATTTAGTGTTAGAATTTAGTATATTAAGCTAGAAATGTAGTTATTGTTATTTTGCATTATATTGTGTATATTAAGTATCTGAGTCACTGTTGGTTCCTTACGAGAAAGATCAGAGCTGCAGTTCTCCAGGAGAATCAACAAACCCACTACTTACGCTTAAATGGACTTAATTGAAAACTGTCGGTACGCTGGAGCCTCGCGTCTGAGCCTTTGTGAGGGCTATTTGAGTGAAAAGACTCGGGTAATAATTATTAATCGAACGATGCTACAGTGCACATCTGTTCCCCGCAAAAGGAATTTAAGTTGTTTTGGTGGTTGACTTAAAGAAGACCTTTCGGCCACATCTGGATCAGCTGATCCAGACGGGGAGTTGACCACAAGATTGCGTCACTCTAGTTCTGGAAGGTTCCAGAAGAATTCCGTGAAATGAACCGTTACCCCTACAAAAGAAGATTGGCTGAGCCAAGAAGAGGGTTTTTTGTCTTGAGAGTTGCTTTGAGAGCTGTTTTGTGGAGATCGAGAGGAGTCCACTCTTCTCTCCGATTTCCGGAGCTTCCTTTAGAGACCGCCAGCGTCTCTGTTTTAGCTAAGAAATCGACTTTCGACTTTAGGATTTCATTCCCGTTATCTTAATATTTTTTCTACTTCGTGCATAGAAGTAGGTCGCTGAGAGTGACCCTTACTCTCATTTTGGATCGCCTTGCATCCTGAGTTTCCTCAACGAACTCCAGCGCGATACGCACTCTGAGCGTTTGAACCTTAGTGTAGAAGCCGACTGTACTGTTCGTCAGCCGAGAGGTTACAGTGTCAGCGTTTCGTACAGGAACTAATTAGCGAACTGTTCCAGTTGTCGAGAAGAACTAGCTTCACTGTACCCACGTATTGTAATTGTGTTAATGTTATCTCAGCACGAGATCTTAGAAGATTTATAATCTACTGAAACCTGTACATAGCTGTACACAACTTATTCACTCGATTAAAGTATTTAATCCAGAGTAAACAGTTGTTCAGCCTGTATCATTGACGGCTTCGCCTACCCCTACTTCAGGACGTCACAGTATGTATGTATGTATATATATATATAATATATATATATATATACACACACACACACACACACACACACACACACACACACACACACACACATATATATATATATATATATATATATATATATATATATATATATATATATAAATGCGTGTGTGTTTAAAAAATATTCGAATTACTGAGGTGAGTGTTGTATTTTTTCATTATGTGTACTAGACACTTCCCCGTGTTTATTTCTTTGTTTTTCAGGCGTGATCAACTACATCCTGTCTCTGCGGGTGTGGGTTCCCATCTCCAGGATTTCCTACATGATGTTCCTTGTGTCGCCCGTCGTCCAGATCATGTACGTCTCGCGCCTGAAGATTAACATCGACAGCGATGACGTCAGCGTGGTACGTGCCTACCTCTCGATCTTTCTATCCAAGATGTGTGTATGTAATAATGGTTATGAAATTTTTAAGCTCTTCTGGATTAGGAAAATCATATAACGGGAGTAATCGTCAAGCTACCTGGACTCCCAAGCCTAAGAATGCCCCGAAATTTGGCGACAAAATTGAGTAGACAAATAATTTGGCTTCTTGTGAGTGGAATAAATGTAATGTAAAAGAAAATGAATGCAAAAATAAATGTTTGTATAAGGATGATTGTCTATTTTTTAAATTACCTTTGTTGAATATGACGTGTCCGATTAAAAACCTCCTTTTTTATACAGTGTATAGAAATATCGATCTGTAAGATGGAGGAAGCTTGTGCCCTGGCGAATGGTGCAACCTTAAATGTATATGTATATATAGATAGAAAGAAAGTGAAAGAGAGAGAGAAAGAGTAAAGAAGAGAGAATGAAAGAGTGAGAAGAGAGAAAAAGAAAAAGGCAGAAAGATAAAAAAGTCGAGCCAGTAGAAGAAAGGGAGGAAGAGAGACAGTAATAAAGAATTTAAAGTGAGACCGGAAAAGCGGGAGAGAAAAAGAGAGATAGAGAGAAAGAAAAATGTATATGTATATATAGATAGAAAGAAAGTGAAAGAGAGAGAGAAAGAGTAAAGAAGATAGAATGAAAGAGTGAGAAGAGAGAAAAAGAGAAAGCCAGAAAGATAAAAAAGGAAAGCGAGTAAAAGAGAGGGAGAAAGAGAGACAGTAAAAGAGAATTTAAAGAGAGACCAGAAAAGCGGGAGAGAAAAAGAGAGAGCGAGAAAGCGAAAAGAAAAGAGACCGAAAAAGCTAGGGAAAAAAAGAGTGAGAAAGAAAGAAAGCCGAAGTAGCGAGGGAGAAAAAGAATGGAAGAGCGAAAAGAAAGATCGAAAAAGCGAGAGAAAATGAAAGAAGATAAAGAGTGAGAAAATGAGATAGAGAAAGAGAGGGAAAATAGAGAGTGAAGAATGGAAGAGAAGAAAGAGAAGAGAGAAAATGAGATGAGTGTGTGAAAGGGAGAGAGTATCTGATAGAGGGAACGTAAGAGGGAGAAAGAGGGGTAGAAAAAGAGAGATAAAGACAGAGAAATAGAGAGAATGTAAAAGAGAGAATAAAAGGAGAAAGAGAGGGAGGAAGAAAGTATGTGAAAGACAGTAAGATTGTGGGAATGATAGAAAATGAAGGAGAGATGCGAGAAAGAAAGTGTGAGAAAAGAGATGGAGAAAGAGAGAGTGATATAGGTTATCAGTCACCGTTGTTTCCTTTGTTTTCACAGCCAAACTTTCACACCTGTCCAAGTTTTAAACTATTAACAGAGTAAATTTATATGCATATCGAGGGAGTGATTGTCTTTAAGGGATTTTTATTATTTCATTTAGATCTGGAGATTCTTCGGAGATTTGCTAGCTTCCTTCCTTCTGGCATTGGTGATGACCGCTTTCATCGAATCGCCTTTTGTCGCTTTAGAGAAAATCCTTTTCAGGAGACCAGAAAAGACGAAAGACGTCGAAAGCAATCACCAGGACTCCCAAGTGAACAGCATTAGTGACGAAAAACTACCAAAAGACATTGAAATGGAAAACAACTTCAAAAATACGATCATTGACTTTCAGCCAAAAGAATAACAATTTTTATCCATGTAGTGTTTTTTGTTTGTTTTGAGATTTTGTTTGTTTACTTCGTAGATAGTTTGATACCACTACTCAAAATTTATGATCAAAAGAAACCCAAATTTGGACAAAATGAACAAAAGTTTGAAATATATGGCCATGGAAAAATATCGCTAAAAGATCACCGAAAAACATTTCAGACATTGGACTTCAGCAAGTTTTTAGAGGTATCGACCGAGTAGTTATATTTAAACAATCTTACTATCCCCTATATAAATTATCTGGGCCGAACGCTGGCCGATTGGTTAGGGCGCTGATCGTCGGTACCGGAGTTCGTGGGTTCGAATCCCGCTATGGCATGGATGTTCCTAGCCGTTCGGAATCGGCTTTAAGCAGTAGGTTCCGGTCTCATTAGCCCTCGTGTGCAAAAAACAGTAGACCGCAGAGCTCCAAACCCAACTCAGCCCTAAATTATCTGTCCGTCTGTCCTCGAATTTACGAAGCGATTGGACCTGGAATGGATAAAGGCATCCATATTGGATTCTTGATGAGTTATTCAAAACATGAATTCTAAACATGATTTTAAAACGTTCAAAATCTTCCCCTTTTTGAGTGTTTATTGCCATTATTTCAAGCCCTAATTTCCCCGGTTAAGAGCAGGCGATTAAATTTATCAATGTATTACATAATAAATAGGTAAAAATAACATTTTCTCCTAACATTATGACGTTATTCCTTTAATCATCTCATTGAATCATTATTTTAATTATATTTGTACTTTAAATGATTTAAATATCTTTTGCATTATTTTCATATGTTTTATCACTGAACTGAGATATTACATAAATAATTTTCTTTTATATTTGGCGTAAATAATAGATTAGGTGCATATATGATAGCTTTAAATTGAATCATCGATTATTTTTTGTTGAAATGAAAATTTTATCACAACAAATTCTTTCATAAAAGTCTAGGAGTGTATTTAACGGACTAATAAATAAATACCTAGCGTTTAAGTTATATATCTTTGAAAATTAAGATGTTTGTTCGTTTGTGTGTTTGGTTTTAATACATAACCACACGGTTTGACTAAATGAATTCAACGTGATTCTAAACTGAATTCACAATGTAGGGAGACTTATGAGCAATATGAAGATAAACAAATTATTGAGCTTGAACCAGATAATTCTCAGCAGAAAACAAACCATTTTTTTTACCCGCCTCATAGAGTACTTTACAATTCTGGAAAATTAAAACTTTTACTAATCCCGTCATATGACGGGCTATATGATAGTTTCTGAAATATATTTTCGAAATCCTATATTAATACTGTGGAGTAATTATTATGAATATTAACAATTTAAATCTTGTTAAAACAAAGTATAAACGACGTAAATACACTTTTGTTGACTATTTCCCTATGAAGGCACTGCAGTGTCATAATATTGGTGAGATACTGTCCTGTAATGAGGTGCTAAAGAAGCACGGTTAAAGTTACATTAAATTAAAATTAACCTAAAAAAATAGTAGGGCTACATATCAGCTCTATATAATATTAATGCATTTTACTTCCGATAAATATATTGAATATTAGAAATTATCAAACTTTAATATGGATAATGAAGGATCTTAAACGGAAGGTTTAATTTAAATTTAATGATATTTTTTAAAATGTAAATTAATTTTTAGAATATATTACGCTAGAAGTTTGCAGCAGTTCAAAAACAAAACAACTCTGTCAAAAAATTATTTTAATTTTCTTCTGTTAAATCTAACACTATACTTGCTAATCTTTCACTCGATTAAAGGGAATATAATTACATATCTTGAGCAATTATTTAAATAGAATTAAGATACATATAAAAAGAAAATTATCGAGAAACGTTTTCAGCAAATAAAATGAAAGTTTTAAATTTTTATTGTAAATAATAGCTGAATGGTTCTAATACATTTTCGTGAGAAAAATAAAGTGTAAAATACTTATATAATATCATATAATAGATATATTTATTTTATATAATATTATAATTAAAGGTTCATTAAAAATTAAAAGAAGATATTTATAGTCTTATATAGCAATAAATTACATTAAATATTATACAAATTTAAAAATCAAAAGTAAAAAAATTACAATACAATAAGATTAAAAAGGGAAATATATTTTTGTGGTGCAGACATATAATTTATAAATTTTTTATAATTTTTTTAGTTTTTATTTTATATATATATATATATATATATATATATATATATATATATATATATATATATATATATATATATATATATATATATATATATATATCTATATATATATATATATATATATATATATATATATATATATATATATATATATATATGTTTAATAAGATTAAGGAAGAGCACAATACGGTTCAAATTTTGAAATTAAATGTCAAAGAAAATGAGAAGTTACAATAAAAACTAACTCGATTTGAGCGAGAGCAACTGTCATTGTGGCGCCATCTATTTTCAGCGAGAGGAGTTAATGCAGTGGAGAAATTTGGAATAAGACTTTAATTAAGAAAATTAAGAAAATTAATTATTTAATTAAGAAAATTAAGAAAATTAATTATAATTAAGAAAATTAAGAAAATTAATTATTTAATTAAGAAAATTAATAATTAATAAAATTAATAAAATTAATTATTTAATTAAGAAAATTAATAATTAATAAATAATAAATTAATAATTAATAATTAATAATTAATAATTAATAAAATTAATAAATAATAATTTTAAAAAGTATTTTATTCTAGCTGTACACGGGATGGCTTTGTCAGTTATTGAGGCCCCCCCCCCTCAATCCCTCCTATGTTATCCTCTAAGGCAAACCCTCTAAAGATTGTAAAAAAAAATAAAAAAAAAAAAAAATTAAACATTTTCATTTATAAGGTTTATAGATAATATTTATAAAGTATTTTCATTAAATTCCAAAGACTTTATGTAGGTGACCTTTCAAGGATTAAAATATTTCGTTTTGTATGAAGCTTTCGTTTTATATTCGTCCGAAGATCTCTTTGGTCTCGAACCTGAACGAAGTAACTTTGACGGAGATGGAAGTATTTCCACAATCGAATGGACTTCAAAAATGTCATATTTCGGCTCCGTTCTTTTTTTAATGGATATATATATATATATATATATATATATATATATATATATATATATATATATATATATATATATATATATATATATATATATATATTCAAATTGTTAAAACGTGTTATCTTTTAGATGAAAAATTCTTTGAAAATATTCCAAAAGAAGTGTATGTAGATTTTCATCTTAACTGTAATGAAGATATAGCCGCGTGATAGCGTGTTCCACATAGCCGCCGTGTTCTTAAATGGTATGTGAAACGGGTCATGATAAAGTCATAAAAAAGTCATATTTACTGCTGTGCTCATAAGCAATATTTGTTTAGAAGAATTAATAAAATTACGTCAGAATTAAAAAGAAACCAATGAAAGGAAAGCAACTGTTTATTTTAGTACTTGTTCAACAACAGCTTACAACTCAAAATAGGTATGGTATACCCCCAAGCCCAGATCTAAAAATTTGAGAATACAGCTAACAAAAGCATGAATAATGGATAGAAAGGGAAATATTAACATTGATAAATAATTATCCCGCCAATTTTAGTGCCATTTTGTATGCCAATTTTCTCACCATTTCTGGCACTAGATTTCCCTCCAATTCGAAGCTAGATTTTCCGCCATTTTTGGCGACATTTTTTGCGTCAGTTTTCCCGCCATATTTTGTGGGAGATTCTTGACACCAGCTTTCCTGCCATTTTTGGCTCACCTTTTATCCCACAAAATGGCGCCATTTTGTGAGCCTATTTTCCCGCCATTTTTGGCACTACTTTTCCCATCATTTTGTGGGCCATTTTTAAGCGCCAGTGTCTGTGCCATTTTGCACTACTATATTCCCTGCCATTTTTAAGCCGTTTTTCCTGCCACTTTTGGCGGGAAAAGCATTGCACAAAACAGCCAAGAAATTTTAAATTCTTGCAAAATAATCGTTCTTTTATTGAAAGCTAAATTTCTCTGACGCAAAATTTGTAGTTTGAAGAGTTCTTTTTATAAAAACTAATTACAGAAAATAAATAATAAAATAAGAAATACCTTTCCTTTGACGGAAAATTCCCAGAAGTTTTCAGGAAAATCAAGTGCTCTACAAAATACAAAAAATATATAACTAGCATGAAATTTAATATCGAAAGTCAAAAAGATGTTTGTTAAATATTTCCCTGGAAAGAGACTTTTAAAATATAAACTCGCAGATTTAAAATTAGAGAACTTATTTCTACAGAAAAAAAGTGATATTAGGATTTATAGATAAAAGAAACTCTTTAGCTTTTCATGTTTACTGATTGTGTCAAAATTTCCTTTTTATAATAAATGAAGATTTTAATTCTTTAGCTATCGGAAAACATGTTTGAAAATTTTTGATCCGGTTAATTTAACATCCCTAATTTTTTCCCTTTGTGTCTCATGTATAAGAATCTTAGCTGAGTCTATGAACAGTAAACATTAAACGGAAAAAAATCTGATAAGGACATAACATGACTTGTTTAGAGGCAATTTAAATGTACCTATACATTTTTCATTTCATTTTGGAATTTTGGATGATATTTCATAAGAATTATCGTTTGCAGATTTTTTGTTAGGTTCAAAGTTTTGTTTTCTCATGACAGCAGTGTTGTCGGAGCAGCAAGGACATTCCTATCGGTTTGTACGAGGATTGGAACTTTAATAGTGGCAACTATTTACATACATGGAATACAAAATCGATTCATGTCACCATGATTTATAGTCCTTCAGTATAATCGCCAACATTTTCCATCGATGTAGAAGTCTCAGAACACATGTAGCAGCGCCTTTTCTTTTGTGAGCCAGAATGGAACGGTCTGTTGCCGCAAGAATCTCTGGAACAGTTCTGAAGCGAATGCCATGAAGTGGTTTCTTCATCTCAGGAATTAAATCGAAGTCACAAGGACTTAGATTGAGTGTGGTGGATGGTAAAGCACGCCAGATGGCTTTCGATTTCTGTTCATTAATACGGCAACATCATGCACTTCTGCCTCGCTGACAACAGGACGACCTGGTAGAGGCATGTCTTCCACAATTTGGCGTCCTTCATCAAAGGCTTTTACCCATCTTGCTACAGTTCTGCAAGGTAATGCAGATTCCCCGCAAGCCTCTTAAAACCCTAGATGATATTGTCGTGTTTTACAACATTCAATTTTTATCCAACTTCATTATTCTTGTTTTGAAAACATCCTGATAACATTATCTTTAGACCGCAAGCTAATACAAGAATCAGTTCTTCGAGTCACTCCGCTTGCACGTGATGTAGGAAGTTCGACTCTTTTTGCTGAGAGGTAAGGTAAATATACAGCTCACGCGTGGTATACGAACATTTTTGTTTAAACCCTCGGTGGTAAACAGCCTTCTCTAAGGATTAGGCTTTGAGATATTTACCATTAAACAGTTCCCTCTGCAACAATAAAACAAACAAACAAACAAAAAAGAGAGAATGTAGTCATGAGTTATTATATTAAAAATGTCCATAGTTTAAATAATTAAAACGAAACCCTAGAAGAAGGCAGTATTATGCTTGCCGTTAATTTAAGGTAAGAGAAAAAATTTAAAACTAGAGAAAAAGTTTAAAAAAATAATCAAAACTAAAACGAAGCCCTAAATTTGGTGATGTTAATTGGGTTCCCAGATAATATTAGGAACAAGTGGCTTTTACATAATTAAACTTGGAGAGAGGGGGGGGGGTCTCTAAGCATGGGTCGAGTCCCGGAGGGATATGGAACAAACACTTGACTGTACAGATATTTGAATTTGTGCTATTATGTACTAAAGAGCGTTACAAACATCTTGAATAACATTTGCATTTAAAAGCAACGATAGAAAGGAACATAAATTGACAACAAAATGAAAACTTTGTAGCCATGAGAAATGATTTATAGAAAGTCAAGTTATTATTACTTGAACTTTAACGTCGAAATTAATATTTAACAATTTCATAAAAATTATTTACAGTACAAAAAAAAAAGTCTTGACCATTTAGCTGGTGCTAGTGATTAGTTAGTTCACAGTTTTCAATCATCCAGGAGACGAGTTTCTGTGCTTTATTGCGCAGGACTTTGTATGTAATAGCTGGAACCACTTCGATTCCGCTCCTATGGGAGGCTCTTTAAGATGAAAGTCCTTTGTTAGAATACAAGAGAAAAGGTAGTGCAGAGAGTTTCCTTCCTGACCACATATACAGTTTGGAGACCCAGTCGCCAGACGAAAACGATAGAGATATTGAGGGAAGGGTCCATGTCCTGTTAGAAGGGCATTTATGTGTGGTGAGTTAGATAAGCGGGCTGGGTCAATCTTCTAAAGAAAACGGTATAGAGTGCGGCCCTCTGTGAATAGAGTCCCAATAGCACTGCCAATCCTCTAATAGTGTAGAACTAGCGTTTTTACAGCAGTGTTGCCACTATTAAAGTTCAGACCTTTGTAAAAGTACGCGGGCGTCTAATATCAGGGGCGGCCGGATTCACACGATACCATGCCTGGTCTATTTTGAAGTCATAAGACTTCTTCATATGAAGATCGTTGTCATTGCTCCGGGAGGTTAGACATCTAAGAGTGGGTTCTTGTTATTTAGAAGCAGCGATCTAGCAGAACCTCAGGTTTGGCTTGAGGTATCACCTCCTCTCTGTTACGCATTCGTGACATAACCCAGATAGCAAGCATACTTGCAGCAAGTTTGATTTTTTCTAGATAATATCTTGCCATAACAAATCTGACGCGACAAACTTGCAACAAAATTCCTGCAAGTCAGACGGAACAAACAGCGATCACACCTTTGCAACGCTATTTTGCTGCAAAACTGTGGCAAACTTGTCAGGACAACCTTGAAGGAAGCGAAAATTCTTAGATTTGCTGCAGTGTTGTTTCAAATTTGCAGACTTGTCATGCTGAACTTGCTGCAAGTTTGCAGGCTTGCAAAGCAAGACTGCTGCAAGTTTGCTGCAAACTAAATTTGCTATCTGGGAAAGGCTCAGTTTAATTGTACAAAAAGTAATCCTTATTTTAATAACGTAAGCTCATATGCCTATTAAGTATTTACCTATACAACGTCACTTATTTTTTTAAGTCATTTTATTATAAGAGCGCCCTTTAGGCGGCCAATATTACTCTACTTCTTAAGACAACACAAAAAAGTGGGTCATAGTAATTTGGAAGCAAGAACCAAGCAGAAGAATCCTTGTCTTGGCCTGTCACCTCCAGAGGAATCATTTGGGAAATTACAGGACATTGCGATCACAAACCTGTTTATGTGCTCCAGCCGCCATTAATGAAGAATTCAGATCTTTAGCCGGCTAGAGCCTCGATACCGCAACTCTGCAATTTCGGAAAAAAAACTTCCCGGTTTTCTTTTCATACTACTTGTTACTATTTATATAAGAAGATCCGTCAGCAGAAATTATCTGCCACTAAAAA
This sequence comes from Pardosa pseudoannulata, assembly GCA_032207245.1. Lineage (NCBI taxonomy): Eukaryota > Metazoa > Arthropoda > Arachnida > Araneae > Lycosidae > Pardosa > Pardosa pseudoannulata. The sequence goes on along the minus strand of CM063500.1, from coordinate 103,533,821 downwards.
ATATATTGATCAAAAGTAATTCGTAGAGCTCTATTTTTGTTCGTTAAAGAGATAAATCGAAATCACAACAAATTTGATTTTGACAAGCAATATTCCTTTTTAACAAATAAAAAAATAAGAAGATATAAACAATTTGGATAATTCAGTAATCAAAGGCCATTGGTTTGATAAAATATATAACCAATTATTGTAAACTAGCATATAGCCCGTCACATGACGGGATCAGTAAAATTTTTAATTTCCCAGAACTGTAAAGAAGAACGCTATGAGGCAGGTAAAAAAAATGGTTTGTTTTTGGGCTGAGAATTACCTTTCAACAAAAATAATCGATTAAAATTATCACATATGTACTTAATCTATTATTTAAGTCAAATAAAAGAGAAAATTGTTTATGTAATATCTAAGTTTAGTGATAAAATGTATGAAAATAATGCAGAAAATATTTCAATAATTTAAAATAAGAAATAATTAAATGAGATGTTTAAAGGAATGAAGTCATAATGCTAGAAAAAATTTGTTATTTTTACCTATCTGATTTTGATGTGTCACTGTTTTTGTCTTGGAGTTCCACAGTTTGATGGTACTGCGGGTAAAACGCTGGTATTTTATTAAAAAAATTGGCGATAAAATATGTTCTTGATAGTATTTGGAGTTAATATTGGCATTTATTTCAACTCTCGTTGTTCTCGTATTCAAGTTCGTTGCCATTCGGAATCGGCGTTAAGCAGTAGGTCCCGGTTTCATAAGTCCTCGTGTTCTTTAACACTTGGCATGTGGGTATACTTCACCTCCAACTTAAGAGTGCAACGGGGGTTTTTTCGTGAATCGAGCGGAAGTTTAGTGATTCAGAAACATCGCAGTACATAGAAAACTACTTTGTTTTTATGAGCGAAACTTTTTTAATTTACACTTTAATATATACTGTATGATTATTTAACAAAAAAAAAGAAAAAAAAAAAACAATATTTTTACGAAATTACAAAAATAAACTATTTTTAAAATTAAAGTCCGATAATCTGTCATCGCCTATTTATTCATCACTATCTTTGTCACAACTGCACATTTTATCATTTTTGTATTCAACAGCAAAAAAACCAAGCTTCAAATTGATACGACTTGTAAGTTCTGGAGCGAGGAATTCGATTGAAGACGAAATAACGCAACAAAAGACGGGGTAACTCGACAATCATAACTTGTGGAAAGAAAAAATGCAAAGCGTTGCACAGAAATGCAAATAACACGCATATAATGTCACACATACATATAATTATACGTATTTAGTAGATTTGTGGTGGGTAGCGGGTATCCACCACAAATCTACTAAATACGTATTTTTACGTGACCCGCGCTCCAGTGACAGACTGCAAAAAACGTAAAAATACGTTGCTCGTAAGCGAAGTGTTAAAGGAAACCCTAACGCTGCAAACTATCCAAAACAAGGATCAAATTAACTTAATCTTTATATTAAAATTTTTAATCACTATTTGCTATATGTAGTTCAAAAATCAGATATTCTTAGTAATGACAAAATAAACACTGTGAAACTTCAGAATTCACTGTAAAAAAAATCTTGCGTTTTATACAAAAATCCTTCGTATGTTTGTTTTGATAAAGTCGTGTTTCATTACATTGTTTCCAGCATAAAGAATTGATGCACACAAAAACAGCCTTTTTGCATGAACGGTCATAAAAATAATATTTGCTGATACACTCTTTAAAAAAGTGTAATTAATGAAAATAAATTTCAGATGTATTTATGGAATAATACAAACACTACAAGTAAGTTTTTTTTTTCTTGCGTTGCTAAGAAAGTTTGGAAGCAGCTGTTTGCTATTTATTTAGCCCAGTGTGTACTGTTTATTTATGCATTATTTTTTCTTGCTTATAAAAACGGTTCAACCGCAATTTCTAATGTCACTTTATTTTCTTCTCTTTTTCTGTGTGACTTACACTTATTTTTTTTTTTTACAAAAATAATTCATTTCTTATTTGATCGACGAACATTTTCTTGTTTACATTTTCTATTCTCTATTCAATATGAAATAAAGGCCTTATTTATATTTTAGAAGTTAAATGGATAGTGGACATTAGAATCAGTTATGAAGATTTCCATTCATGTACAATATAATATTATTAAGTAAATTATTTTTTATAGAAATCAGGTAAATGTTTTTATTAAACTTTTTGAACTTTATTCAATAACTAGCATATAGCCAGTCATATGACGGGATCAGTAAAAGTTTTATTTTGCAGAATTGTAAATGAGGAAGGTAAAAATATGGTTTGTTTTTTGGCTGAGAATTATCTGGTGCAAGCTCAATAATTTGTTCATCTTCATACTCCTCTAAAGTCTTCCGATGCTGTGAATGCAGTTTAGAAAAACGTTGAATTCATTTAGGAAGATAATTCAAATTTTTCTTACGTAAGGCAAAATTATCGTTGAGTTCTTCCCAATTTTTTTTACCACAGTAATTAATGGAAGTAAAGGAATGAAACTATCATTTCCACTACACCCTGGAGGTAGATAGAATTTGTTGTTAATATCGGTGATAAAATTTTCATTGCAACAAAAAATAATCGATGATTCAATTTAAAATGATCACATATGTACCTAATCTATTATTTAAGCCAAATATAAAAGAAAATTATTTACGTCATATCTAAGTTCAGTGATAAAATGAATGAAAATAATGCAGACGATAGTTAAATAATTTAAAATAAGAAATGATTAAATGAGATGGTTAAAGGAATGACCTCATAATGCTAGAAAAATGTTATTTTTACGTATTTATTATGTGATATATTGATAAATTTAATCACCTGCTCTTAACCGGGAAAAATAGGGCTTGAAATAATGGCATTAAATGCTAGAAAAGGGGGGAAGGGGTGGATTTCGAACTTTGCTAACCCTAACTCATCAAGAATTCAATATGGATGCCTCTATCCATTCCAGGTCCAACTG
>CM063500.1:103518359-103525859 GCA_032207245.1 Pardosa pseudoannulata | reverse complement strand
GACGCTTTTCCAGGGTGCAATCAAACCCAATCTATCCCCCGTTTGGTATGCGAGACTCTGCCGCTCCCTATATGAGCGGACTTTACGAATCTCTCTAACTTAATCACTAGAAAAATGGCTCCGGTCAAAAGATGCGAAAGCCTCCACGAGGTCAAAGCACCTACGTAAGAAAAATGTCGAAAAGTCCCGAGTCGAAGAATTCTAGGCTTTTTATACCTCGGGCTCAGTTGCTTTTTCATTTACCTGGAACTCCAGCTAAGGTTACAGTTAGTTTTTTTTTAGCTGAATTCTCAGAATCAGCTGATTCCTGTCATTAGTTCTGGACAAAGTGGAGGTCTTCACAAGCTCTATTACACACACAAAAAGTCAATGCTATTTCTGATTGGCGAAATATATTTGGACATTGGAACTCGCTTGCACATGTTTTTGTACCTTTAAGATTAGGTTTCAGTTTTTACTTCCTTTTGAGAAGTAAAGGAAGTATTGCAATCGCAAAGACTTTCGATTTTCAGAATTGAATAAAAATACCTGTTTGGGCCATCCCTCAATCTACCTTCAATAGTTTAAGGGTTATATTTGATCGCACTTGAAAACTTTATCTTTGATAGCCGTGATATATCAGTCAGCAAACGCAGCTATCTCGTAACCGGATGGTTGCGGATATAAGCCGGGCAAAGATCCACCCTGTTTGTAATGGCAGTTAGAGCACGTGAAATAGTTTCGAGGTGTAAACGTTCTCCAAGTTCCCAAACAATATCTCTGAAGGTGGTAGACCAAACTTAGAAGTCTTTTGTTTGGTCAGTACTTCTAAATTACGAGGACCTGATTTGTGTTTGTGTTGTCTATGGGAGTAGTGTTGGCCACCTATATGGTCAACAATTTCTGCTGCGTTATATAGGGCAATTGTTAAAAGCCAGGTGCCTCCACGAGGTCAAAGCACCTACTTAAGAGAAATGTCGAAACGCCCCGTGTAGTAGTAGATTTGTATAGGGCACCTGGGCCCCGAATAGAAAAATTCTAGGCTTTTTATACCTAGGGGTCAGTTACGGTGCAAATTACCTGGGAACTCCAGCTAAGGTTACAGCTAGTTTTGTTTTAGCTGAATTCTCATAGGAGGCTTCAAATCAGCTGATTCCGGTCATTCGTTCAGGACAAAGGGAGGGGTGGGCTTCACAACATCTAAAGGTGGTGTGCCCCTGGGGGCCCTTAAGGGTTAAAGAGACACATCAACTTTAAATGGAAAATTTCTTTTTTTTTAATTTTTAGCCTTATATCTTTTTTAACAATTATCGCAAATACTTTTTCAGTATATGTTCTCTACTTTTTTTTAATTACTTTTGCTGAATTTTCTTCATTTCTAACAATAAGAAGTTTTTTTTTATAAAATGAAGAGTAAGAGCTTGTTTCAAAAACTGGAAAATTTTTCTGACACACTGTGAGCAGACTTACACAAACACAAAGCGAGTTTCACTAATATGTTTTGCTTTTTTCTCTATAAGGTTAAATTCTCCAGCTACTTAAATTTTTAAGAAGTGTCAGAAATATGACACCGGGGATTGAATTTTCAAAAAAGCTAAATGCAATGTTTAAAAATTCCATAAATACTAAATGAAGTAAAGAACAACGAAAAAAGTAGGTAGAGTTTCATCGAAGAAATATATTTGCATTTACTGTGAAAATGCGAAATTACTATGTGCAATATTCTTTTATTTAGAGTGCGCGCAAGTTAAAAATGCGTTTGTAAAATGCGTTTAAAGTTTTTATAGTTTCTCCAAAAAAGATATGATATTAAATATAAAAATTGCATAGGTTTACACGTTCTAATTCGAATATTTGATGAGACGATTTAGATCATTATTATAGTTAATATAATTGAGTAGTTAATATAATTACTATTAATTAATACGAGTGAATTACTTGGAATCTAAATCTGACGTCATCACATCTTTTGTAAAGGGGTAGAGACCCATACAAATTATTTCAACAGATTGTCGTCGCGTGCGGGATTCTCGGAGGGGGTTCTGATCCCAGTCCCAGCTTAGAATCCCGTCTCCGTACATGACACTAAATAAGAATGTACCTTTGTGGAGTTATTTATGAGTCTCTAAGGGACAGTGCCCAATTTGAAAGAATAAGGTTTTTCCATGTTTGTGGTTTCAAGGTGGCGTAAAAGGAGACCAATAGATTTATACACCTCTTCTGATTAGACGAAGAGAAATAAGAAAGAACAGAGATAAAATTAATATAAAATGAAGAAAAGGCACTCGAGGAAAGAAGTTCGGAGGTCGAGAGTTCGACGGCAAGTGTTCAGGACTCGAGGACAGAATACGGGGACCAAATTAGATTTGGGTCCAAGAAAGACTTCGACATCGCAACCGACCAGAAGTATTCAAACGCATCAGCCTTACGGATCATCCCAATTTATTTAGAAGGTCCCATGCCAGAGGTGAGACTGGTGTCCACATTATCATCCCATCAATCGAAATAACACGTAACGTATCTACAAGGTTCCCAAGAGTACAACCTTGGCACACTAAATAGATCCACAAAGGTACTCATTATTACATATATTTGAAATTGAGATTAGTTTATCTCTCTTATATATATATATATATATATATATATATATATATTATATATATATATATATATATATATATATATATATATATATATATATATATATATATATATATATATATATATATATATATATATATAGTTACCTAAGTGATAGAAATGCCGAACGCTGGCCGATTGGTTAGGGCGCTCATCGTCAGTACCGGAGTTCGTGGGTTCGAATCCCACTATGGCATGGGTGTTCGTAGCCGTTCGGAATCAGCTTTAAGCAGTAGGTCCCGGTCTCATTAGCCCTCGTGTGCAAAACAGTAGACCGTAGCGCTCCAAACCAAACCAAAACCTAAGTGATAGAAATTATTATTGAACCTAATTGAACGTGTTGAAAAAGTAAATCTTATGAAACCTGATCAAATTTTTGTATATTAGTCATGTATATATCATTATAATAAATTTGCTTTTTTATTTCAAGCTGATTTCAGTTACTCTTAATTTAGCTTATTAGTTTTTTTGTTTTAAGTCTGTAGTCTCTCAGAACCTGTGGTTGAATTTAAACATAAATAATCTACACAGCGAAACCCAAATAATATTTAGTCTTTGTGACTAACAAAATAAATAACCAGTATAAATTTGATCATAGGTAAATACCTAAAAATTAAACGAGAGCAACACGACATGAGGTTTCTTTTAAACGATTCAAAAATATCCAAAAATTTCAAAAATTAAAAAAATCCAATTTTTGAAGGTTTAAAGGTGACTAATCCTAAAAGGATAATATATGTTATTCTGTTTTTTCCCTGTTGAGTAATAAATAATGCGGATGGGTATTGTATGTTTAATTTGTCAACATTAAGTTAAACACATTCCTTCAATTTCATTCGATTTTTCGAATCCTGTTTGATACGGCAACGTGTTTCCGGAGATAAAGCTATAAATAAATTAGTGCCAGAATGTAATCTCTGAAATTCTATATCATCAATAATTATGAAACTTTACACTTTCGAATTTTAAAATGAGTTCGATTCCAGAGTTTTCTCGTTCGACTCGATAAATCTCCTTTATAGATATATCGTAATACACCGTGTAAGTTCTAGCGTAAAGTCAGATGCGGATTTAAAACAAGTTAGTGTCTAGAAATGAATGCGGTGATAATTACTCTTATAATTAATAATATTTACTTTAAATTGGTAATCATTTTACTTCCTTGTACAAAGTAAGGGAATCATTGGAATCGCGAAAAATTTTAGTGTTTATATTTCAATGGAAAAAGCCAATTTGACCATGCCCTGAATTTTCAAAAGAATTCGCCGTGGAAGTTTATATATTATCTGCATAAATATATATGATTATATTATATATATATATAATAAATATATATTATATGATATATATATATATAATATATATATATATATATATATATAGTAATATATATATTATATATATATATATATATATATATATATATATATATATATATATATATATATATATATATATATATATATATATATATATATATATATATATATATATATATATATATATATATATATATATATATATATATATATATATATATATATATAATATATATATATATATATATATATATATATATATATATATATATATATATATATATATATATATATATATATATATATATATATATATATATATATATATATATATATATATATATATATATATATATATATATATAATATATATATATATAATATATTATATATATATATATATATATATATATATATATATATATATATATATATATATAATATATATATATATAATATATATATATATATATATATATATATATATATATATATATAATATATATATATATATATATATATATATATATATATATATATAATATATATATATATATATATATATATATATATATATATATATATATATATATATATATATATATATATATATATATATATATATATATATATATATATATATATATATATATATATATATATATATATAAACTAAAAACCAACGTATGTTTTTGAAAAGTGATATTAAAATTTTTTATATATATATATAGTGATCAAATTTTTAATGAGTCAAATTGGCTCTGTCCGTAAATCTAGTGTTAAATATAATACCATTGCAATGGCAGCAACAACGTTTCGTGCTTCTTCCCCTCCAAGCCATATCCTTTTCACGAAGCGTTTTTGCTGCCATTGCAATGATGTTATATTTAACACTAGATTTACGGACCGAGCCAATTTGGCTCATTAAAAATTTGATCACTAAATATATATGAAACTTTAATATCCCTTTTCAAAAACATACATTGGTTTTTAGTTAAGTAATAAAATATATGTAAACTTTTCTTCCTCTTCCCCGCAGACCCCTTTATTTCGCATTATCAAATGGGGTATAACTGTTTTCACGGTTGTGAGCCAATTTGACATAGAATGTGTACGAAAATAAATAAATATAGTAATAAATATAGTATAAAATAAATATAAAGTATAAAGTATATAAAGTATAGTATAAAGTAAATAGAGAGAAGAAGTTGAGAACACTTCCATTCCAAATACAGAAATTCATGCTACTGACGCACGGAAGAAGTGTCAAGTTCAACAATCATGCAAAAGAAACAGATGTAGAGACCATTGTGCTAAATGTAATAGAAATGTTTGCGGAAAATGTGTTTCAAAAACAGATTTTATACGTAAAAAATGTTTTCCATGAATGTTTTGATAATAAACATTTCATTTAAATTAACTTGGATCAATTTTCTTTGCTAAAAACTTCAATTTTCTTGTATAAGTCAAATTGTCTCACTTTAGTAAAAATAGGTATATGATCAACATCCGTAAATCTAGCGTTAAATATAATATCATTGCAATGGCAGCAACAACGCTTCGGGCTTGTTTCTTTCCTTTCCCCAATCTCTGCTTAAAAGTGCTTAATTTAAGAGTATCAAAGTATTCTATTAAACGGGATTAAGTAGGAACAATATCTGAATACTCAACTCCAAAGGCACTTACTTTATAAGACGAAGTTTCTGAATGCACAGTCGCATCTATTCTAGCAACGCAATGTGTGCATTAATATCCTTTTCTACTTTCTACATTTCTTCCCTGGAGAATACACCCCGAGAATCTTTGATCTTAATCCTCTCAGTGCAATTCCCAATGGATTGAATCAGATTAAATTAAACTAACAGCGGAATGCAGCAAAGCTCATATAATGCCCTATTTGTTAGTCAAATATCTATGAAGTTAAGGAATATTTGTTGAAAATTCAGTTATTGGGATATTTCGAGGTAATTTAATTTCTGTTGGCTTTTTATTTAACACTAGATTTACGGATGTTGATCATATACATATTTTCACTGAAGTGAACCAATTTGACTCATACAAGAAAATGGAATTTTTTTGCAAAGAAAATAGTTCTAAATTTATTTAAATGAAATGTTTACCATAAAAAAATTTATGAAAAGCATTTTTTACATATAAAATCTGTTTTTGGAACCCATTTTCGGCAAACATTTCTATTACATTTAGTACAATGGTTTCTACATCTGTTTCTATTGCATGATTGTTGAACTAGACAATTCTTCCGTGCTTCAGTAGCATGAATTTCTGATTTGGAATGGAATTGTTCTTGACTTCTCTATATTTATTTCTTAGATCTTCAGCCAATTGGAAAATAAAATATTTTCGTGAAATATTTACTTGAGTTGTCTCTTTACACAGAATCCAAGCATTGATAGCAACGTATGTTTATTGAAAAGTGATATTAAAGTTTATATATATATATATATATATATATATATAGTATATATATATATATATATGTATATATATATATGTATATATATATATATATATATATATATATAATATATATATATATATGTATAAATATATGATATATATAAGATATATATATATGTATATATATATAATGTATATATATATATATATATATATATATATATATATATATATATATATATATATATATTATATATATATATATATATATATATATATATATATATATATATATATATATATATATATATATATATATATATATATATATATATATATATATATATATATATATATATATATATATATATATATAAAGTGATTAAGTTTTTAATGAGTCAAATTGGCTCGGTCCGTAAATCTAGTGTTAAATATAATATCATTTTCAATGGCAGCAACAACGCTTTGTGAAAAGGATATGGTTTGGGGAAGAACAAGCACGAAGCGTTGTTGCTGCCATTGCAATGATATTATATTTAACACTAGATTTACGGACCGAGCCAATTTCACTCACTAAAAATTTGATCACTATATATATATATGAAACTTTAATATCACTTTTCAAAAACATATGTTGGTTTTTAGTTAAGTAATAAAATATATGTAAACTTTCATTCCTCTTCCCCGCAGACCCCTTCATTTCGCATTATCAAATGGGGTATACCTATTTTCACGGTTGTGAGCCAATTTGGCTGATAGTATGTATATGAAAATAAGTAAATATAGTAATAAATATAGTATAAAGGAAATATAAAGTATAAAGTATATAAAGTATAGTATAAAGTAAATAGAGAGTAAAATCTTGAACACTACCATTGCAGTGACAGAAATTCATGTTACTGAAGCACGGAAGAATTGTCAAGTTCAACAATCATGCAAAAGAAACAGATGTAGAAGCAAGTGTGCTAAATGTAATAGAAATGTTTGCGGAAAATGTGTTTCAAAAACAGATTTTATATATAAAAATTGTTTTCCATGAATGTTTTGATAATAAACATTTCATTTAAATTAATTTGGATCAATTTTCTTTGCGAAAAACTTCAATTTTCTTGTATAAGTCAAATTTTCTCACTTAGTAAAAATA
>CM063500.1:103505859-103508359 GCA_032207245.1 Pardosa pseudoannulata | reverse complement strand
TACTAACAGATACTCGAAAATCTGGTAGATTATTTATATTGTAAACTGGGGTATTTATTTTTGGTAGATTGCCATTTCTTTTACCTGAGGGGGAAAATCCGTCACAAGGAGACAAAAAATTCTACAAACTATTTGTTAGCAGTCCTTAAAAATGGCGGATGATTTTCTTGACATAAATACTAACAGATACTCGAAAATCTGGTAGATTATTTATATTGTAAACTGGGGTATTTATTTTCGGTAGATTCCCATTTCTTTTACCTGAGGGGGAAAATCCGTCACAAGGAGACAAAAAATTCTACAAACTATTTTTTAACAGTCTTTAAAAAGAGTGCTAGGAATTGATGGGTTGACAAATTCTTGAATAAATCTAAAAATAAGGTTTCTTTTCTCTCAGAACTTAAATTGTAATAAACATTTACTTCCCGAATATAACTTTTTTGTGTATACAGGTTTTTCCAACAAGACCGGATAATCTCAAAGAAAGCATGAAATTAATTACTAATGAATTTTTAATATTTATTCAAAATTATCTAAAATCTTAGTCTTTCCAAAAGTAACAGAAATTTCCCTTTACGTATGCTATTTAAACAAAACAAAAAGGTTTTTTTTCAAAACCAGTGGGATTTTTTTCTAACCGTGGTTTGCAATGAACTTACTGCAAGTTTAATATGACAAGTTTGCGGCAAATTTTCACGACAAGTGTGCTGTAACTTGCATGATAAGTTTGCTGCAAGTTGGAGGTCAAGTTTACTGCAAGTTGGAGGTATGGTGACTTCGAAGTTTGCATAGACTTGCTGCAGTCTTGTTTAAAACTTGCAGACTTGTCATGCTCAACTTGCTGCAAACTAATTTTGCTATCTGAGAAGTCTTCGCTCGTTTGTATCTGGTGTCTTATTCTATGTTATATCAACAGGCCTGGTATAAGGTATTGGTAATAATTATCACGTGCATATATCACGTGCATTATAGCAAGACGTAGAGGTACAGTTCTTTCGGCATTTTTTATGTATTCCAAACAACGAATCTGGTTGTGTAGACTTTACCCGGTCTTGGTGGGTCACCCTGTATATGCTTATGTGTGTGTACATTTGGGGTTGTGTAAATAGTAGTAAATTAACTGAATATCACGTATCTAATGTGGATTAATTAGTCGAGAGGTACTTTGTAATATTTTAGCAGTGTTTCAGTGATAACCAATTAAATTATTCATTACTAGTATACAGCCCGTCATATGACGGGATAAGTAAAATTTTTAACTTTCCAAAATTGTAAAGTACCTTATGGGGCAGGTAAAAAAATGGTTTGTTTTTTGGCTGAGAATTATCTTGCAACAAAAAATAATCGATGATTCAATTTAAAATTATCACATATGTACCTAATATATTATTTAAGCCAAATATAAAAGAAAATTATTGACGTCATATCTAGGTTCAATGATAAAACGTATGAAAATAAGGCATAATTTAAATAATTTAAAATAAGAAATGATTCAATGAGATGGTTAAAGGAATGACGTCATAACACTAGAAAAATGTCATTTTTACATATTTGCTGTGGGATAAATTGATAAATTGAATCGCCTGCTCTTAACCCTCTGACTGCTCAATTTGTAAACCGAGATCTCTTTTAAAATTGCGTAGTATTTTTTTGCATAGTTCAAGTATATGTATATATATATATATATATATATATATATATATATATATATATATATATATTATATATATATATATATATATATATATATATGTATATATATATGTATATATATATATGTATATATATATGTATATATATATATGTATATATATATATGTATGTATATATATATATATGTATATATATGTATATATATATATGTATATATATATATATATATATATTTATGTATATATATATATATATGTATATATATATATATCTATATATATATGTATATTATATATATATATATATATATATATATATATATATATATCTATATATATATATATATATATATATATATATATATTATATATATATATATATATATATATATATATATATATATATATAATATATATATATATATATATATATATATTGGATAATTGAAATACAGTTAACTTCTATTTATAACATACTATCTATAATTCTATTATCTAATATAACTATAGTTCTAGTCATATAATTCTATTTATTACCAAATTCAATGTCTAATACTGTATATACTTTATTCGACTGGTTAAACTGTAAAAAGGCCGAATGTGCTTCTTAATAAAGGAAGAAAACACATGCCCGTGGAAATCGCGGGATGAGCAGTCAGAGGGTTAACCGGGAAAAATAGGAGTTGAAATAATGGCATTTAAAGCTCGAAAAGAGGGGAAGGGGTGGATTTCGAACGTTTTAAAGAAGGCAGTATTTTTAGCTGTGATATGAAGCCTATTTATACTAATTTAATTTAGAATTGGGTCTATAGTTTAGGAGAAGATAAATATTACTCTCTTTGAATTTT
>CM063500.1:103483359-103488359 GCA_032207245.1 Pardosa pseudoannulata | reverse complement strand
AAAACAGAAGTCTATTGTCGAATAAAACTGTCTTTAATGACGAAACACAACATGATGAATTTAAAGTACACAAAATGAATTAAGAATTATGAATTATGTTAGGTTTTAGACACATGCTTACTGCTAAATACGAATGGAATAAAGGCATAAATGAATAGCATTACACACACACAGAGAATAACAAGCTAACAGCCATTTTTTGCTTTTCTCAGAAACGAAAAACAAAATAAAAAAGTTACATGGGGATGCCATCTGTTGAAATAGAAAAACCGTTAGAAATATACATTTGAACAACGTATAGCTTTTTGAATTTGATATGAAGGATATGTAGAAACTGAAATTTTGAATCAAAACAAAAGTCTATTGTCGAATAAAACTGTATTTAATGATGAAACACATCACGATGAACTGAAAGTACACAAACTGAATTAAGAATTATGAATTATGTTAGGTTTTAAACACATATTTATCACCGAATACAAGTGAAATACAGGCAAAAATGGATAGAATCGCACACACATAGGATAACAAGCTAACAGCCATTTTACCTTATCTCAGATTTGAAAAATAAAAACGTTACATGGTGATGCCATCTGTTGAAATAGAAAAACCGTTAGAATAAAAACTAAACAAAATAAAAAAAATAAAACAACTATTATGAATTAGCAAAAATTAAAATTAAATAGTAAGTCTTTTATGAAGACTGAACAGGAGTTATACAAGAACAATTGAGCTAAACAAAAATAAATTTTTGCATTCGCGAAGTCATCAACGGTTAATACAGTTGGAGGAGAAATAAAGATATCTCACCAAAGGTTTAAATTTTAGGGATAGAACCATCGGAAATTTGTTTTAGAATACAATTATAATTAAGTAGGTTAATTTGGGTTAAAATATAATTACATATACAGGGTGTTTCAAAAATGATCGGTATATTTGAAAAATCAATGGAAACTAAGCGGACAATGATAGAAATGCACAGTTTATTGCAATATGCTTGGGACAATAATAAATTTTCAGACAGACAAACTTTCAAAATTAGTTACAATATTCCACAACAGATGGCGCTGCAATCTGGAAAAATCTAAACTAAGATATTTTCTAGATATCCACGAGGCTCAGCAATAATATGGCGTATTCTCAGAACGAAATTATCAGAAACCCGTGCAAACGTCTCAGGCAGGATGGTTCACATGCAGAACAGTTGTACTGTTCCAGTTATTCAGTTGTTTCTGTATAGAAGCGGTGAACCTGGTCTTTTAAAAGTCCCCAGAGAATAACATCGTAGTTTAGATTTTTCCAGAGTGCAGCGCCATCTGTTGTTGAAAATTGCAACTAATTTTGAACATTTGTCTGCATGAAAATTGACTATTGTCCGAAGCATATTGCAATAAACTGTGTATTTCTATCACTGTTTGTTTATTTTTTATTGATTTTTCAAATATACCGGTCATTTTTGACACACCCTGTATATGTGTGTATGTTATGCTAGAAAATTTGCACGATCAATTACTAAATTCTAAATTTAAGGAAAAGTATTGGATAAGATTGCGTATTTGTTTATCATGTTATTTTCGAAGCAATAGAATGTGATATATATATATATATATACATATATATATATATATATATATATATATATATATATATATATACACACATATATACACACACACACACACACATATATATATATATATATATATATATATAAGTATATATATATATATATATATATAAATAATATATATATATATATATATATATATATATATATATAAATATTATATATATATATATATATTTATATATATATAAATAATATATATATATTTATATATATATATATATATATATATATTATATATATACATATATTTATGTGTATATATATATATATAGTAAGATAAGAATGAAAACTGAATGTTGAAAAAAAAAACGGTATTGGTTATCGGTATGACACAAGACTTGATAGTTTTTTCCCGTCTCGGAAAACAAAATGATACGACATACAAAACCAGTTGTATATAAGGTAAATATTTGCTTTAAACTAGTTTCTTGCTATGTATTCTTTGTCCAAACATATTTATTCGATTTCCTGCAACGCAGTTTCTTTCTCTCGAGATTAACGGAATATTTTCAGATCAGCTCTTGCTCAGTTCCCTTATTATTTTTGAATAAAAAAAATTCTAAGAATTTCAAATGCTTCTTGTCAAAAGCATATTCTACATTTCTTTATCAAACGTCAACTTTATGACGTTCTTATGTGAAGTGGGTTACGGTTTCGGAAAATATTTTTGGTCAGGTTTTAATGGGAAGAAATGGGGCATTTCAAAAACTACGCTTTGTTGAAAAAAACGTTTAAAAACGTTCAAGTATTTCAGAAAAATGTGAAAATATCAATAAATGGTTCAGAGATAAATATGTATATGTCTCAGGGAAATGATGAAAATCGTGATTTGATTAAATTTTTAAGGTAGGTGATGAAATCATCGAAGATGTTTAAATAACAACTGTAGGATGATTTCTTTAAAGAAAGTAAGTGATTTGATCAAATATCTTAACTGTTTTTCTTAAGAGACTAGCATATAGCCCGTCGTATGACGGGTTTGTTAAAGTTTTAATCTTCCAGAATTGTAAAGTACCCTATTCTTCTTCTAAAGCACTACAGACTGTTACAGGCCACGGCTGTCTCAAGCAGTTTTTTCCAGCCGTTCTTATCTGTTGCAAGACTCCTCTAGTTTCCCTTTTTGACAGTAGTTAGGTCTCTCAGCAACCTAATTGGTGGTCTTCCCCGTTTCCTCTGCCCCATGGGATTAGTAAAAGTGAGCTGTTTTACTCGGTTTCTGTCATCGAGTCGGAATAGGTGTCCAAGCCATCGTAGTCTATTGATTTTTATGACTTTAACAACATGAGGTTGCTTATATTTTTTATAAATTTCAAAAATGAATAAAGATCTCCAAAAATTATTCTCTTGAAATGCACCAAATATTTTTCTTAAGATTTTCCGCTCAAAAGTCAGCAATTTATTTTCATGCGATTTGGTTATTGCCCAGCATTCACTTCCATAGAGCAGAATAGGTCGAAGTAGAGTTTTATAAATGTTAATTTTCGTTTTTAAACTTATAAATCGAGATTTTAATTTGTTTTTAAGGCCATGATAGCATTTATTTGACAGGCGATCCTGTTGTTTATCTCAACTTTCAAGTCATTATTAGTGGTGATGGTTGTTCCAAGATATTTCAACTGTGAAACTATTTCAAAGGTGTAGCCTCCCACTGTAAATGACTTTAGATTAGGTGTACTCTGGAATGTTTCCGTAAATTTTGTTTTATCTTCGTTTATTTTTAAGCCTAATATACTAGCCTAAAGTACCCTATTAGGCAGATAAAAAAATGGCTTGTTTTGGCTGAGGATTATCCAGTACACGCTCAAGGATTTGTTTATCTTCATACTCGGCTAGAGTCTTCCGATACTGTGAATACAGTTTAGAAACACGTTGAATTAATTTAGTAAGATAATTCAAAGTTTTCTTAGCTACGTCGAAACTATAATTAAGTTCATCACAATTTTTCTTATCACAGTAATTAATGGAAGTAAAGGAATTAAACTATCCTTTCCACTACACCCTAAAAGTAGACAGAATTTGTTGTTAACTCTTTAACGGGTAGTGGTTTCGCAGAAAAACCACCTGTTAATACTTTCTTTTCTTGTTTTTAAATACGTAGGAAGGATTGTTTTCGATTTCCTATGTTATTGACTCTTTGATGTAGGAATAGATAATAGAATTTTGCATAGTTTATTTTTTCCCTTTGAAATATATTAGTTTAAAATTGCTTTACATGAAAAATCTCGAATTTGATTATTTTCCTTATGACTTCAAATATAAACAACAATGAAAATTGTGTAGTTATCTATGTATTACATAATTTTTATGATAATTATACATTGTTCTTCCAATATAATTAATTTTAAGAAACTCTTTTCCATGCAGTACAAGGGAAGGGTTTACCAATTACCCTCTCCCCCCATCAAAAAGAAAATAATTTAACTACTAAAGGAATGTTTTCCTATGTTTCCTATTTATATGGTTTACAGACAACGTTTATAACCTAAGGCCCTTAAATCTGAAAAAAAATTTAATCGCGACCTTTAAAGGGTTAATATATGATAAAAATTTCATTGCAACAAAAAATAATCGATGATTCAATTTAAAACTCTCCCATATGTACCTAATTTATTATTTAATCCAAATATAAAAGAAAATTATTTACGTAATATCTAAGTTCAGCGATAAAACGTATGAAAGTAATGCATACGATATTTAAATAATCTAAATAAGAAATGGTTAAATGAGATGGTTAAAGAAATGACGTCATAGTGCTAGAAAATGTTATTTTTACCTATTTATTATTAAAAATTGATAAATTTAATCTGCTGCTCTTAACCGGGGAAAATAGAGCTTGAAATAATGGCATTACATGCTATAAAAGGAAGGAAGGGCTGGATTTCGAACATTGCTAACCCTAACTCATCAAGAATCCAATATAGATGCCTCTATCCATTCCAGATACAACTGCTTCATAAATTTGGAGACAGATGGACAGATAACTTAGGCTATTATTATATAGAGGATGAGATGATATTTTTCAGATATTAAACGTATTTATTTAGTGAATCAATCATTATTAAATGTAGAGTGAGTAATACAGCAATGGTCACTGAAAATCAAATTATATATTCGAAACTAATTAACAAGGTGAATAGGTACTTAGGATGATATGTTTTAAATCAAAAAGCCCATTTTAGTCTTATTCTTTTTCTTGCTTATCACTCTGATCTGAATCAGATTAGATTCATGAAATTGTTCGCTTTTAGCATATACAAGAAGTCTTCTGCTTGGTGTCTGTTAGATTAATTTCGCCACCGAATTCTAGATGGCGCTATTCAGCGATTGTATAAACTATATGCTTCATAGACTAGTCTGAGTCAATTCGGGT
>CM063500.1:103473359-103478359 GCA_032207245.1 Pardosa pseudoannulata | reverse complement strand
ATATATGTATATATATACGTATATATGTATATATGTATATATATATATATGTATTTATATATGTAATATTATATGTAATATATATGTATATATATATGTATATATATATGTATATATATGATATATATATATATATATATATATATATGTATGTATATATATATATATATATATTTATATATATATATATATATATATATATATATATATATATATATATATATATATATTTATACATATTGTTCAAATTACCAGTCGTTAATAAAATACTTTTTATTCATCCACTCAAATTCAAATACATTTTTTTAAACTTGTAGTGGATGACACTTGATGTAAATAGAGTTTTTTTAAAATATTAGTTAAATTAATTTAATTAATTTCCATCAGTCACTGTGAACTTTGGCGATAATGGTTTTCTCAGAATAGAGCCAATATCAGTGCAATTCCCTGCCAAACGGAACCACGGTACTGCTGACCGAAGAATGTTACCATTAATGCTATCATGGGCATCAACAATAAATAAGATGCAAGGTAGCATTGTATATTATGTAGTAATATATCCAGAAACAAAATTCTTCGCAACAGGTCATGCATATGTCGCCTTGAGTCATGCAAAATCATTAGATGGACTATTAATTGAAGAACTGGACTGCTCGATTAATTGAATAACTGGACAATCTGTTCCTCACTAGAAAGGTTTCTTGCATTAATGAAACATTACAGATAGATTGAGAACACAATCAGCTTCATAAATTAGAACCCCCTCCCCCCCAAAAAAAATAGAAAGCGAATAAATAGTGGCAAACAAAAGTAATAGTCCAACACCATATATAGAAAGGAGATAAACTTTCTATTTTGTCATTTAACAATGTAATTCTGTCATATGTATATACATATTTACACTCAACAGCCAAAATATTATGACTACCAAACTTATGATCCCAGAGACGCCCAAAAGAACGTTCCCCAAAGCATAATACAGCCACCACCGGCCTGTGTGTGACCTACTGTACATTGAGGTAGCAACTGTTCACCTGGAAGACGGCGTATCCTGACACCACTTCAACACAATTTTAGCCTTCTAACACAGGGCGTTGACTTGTTGGAACATTTCATTTCCAGCTGGAAAAACAGACGCCATGTAATGGTGAAAACTGGTCCGCATTGATGTTCAGATACCCTGTAGCATTCAAGGTCTGCTCTACCACAACCACGGGTCCCAGAGAAGCCCAAGAGAACGTCTCCCAAAGCATAATACCGCCATCACCGGCCTGTGTATGACCTACTGTACATTGAGGGAGCAACTGTTCGTCTGGAAGACGACGTATCCTGACACGGTCATCGGCGTGTTGAATGACAAACCGTGATTCATCTGACCAGGCAACTCTCTCCCACTGATCCATGGACCAGTCTCGATGTTCCCGTGCCCAGCGTAGGCACAGTTAGCGATGACGTTTGGTCAGCAAAGGCACACGAGTGGGACGTTTGCTGCGTAGCCCCATATCCAACAGTGTCCGCTGAACAGTGTGCTTAGATAATATTCTACTTGGCCCTGCATTGTATTGGGTTGTCAGATGAACCACTGTCTGGCTGTCCAATGCAAAATGTAGGCGTGGTCATAATGTTTTGGCTCTTGAATGTACTTTAATTGTAATTATTTAATAAAAAGTAACTAAAATGAAATTTTTCTTTGTTGACCTAAATAGGAGTCGGCTTAAATTTTTTTAAAAATATTACTTGTTAATTTCTATTTTGTGATTCTTAACAGATAGGTACACAAATGAAGCAGGTATAGATAACGGACATTATTTTACTATTTTGTATATTTAACTGTTATGGAAGAGAGGGCCTTGGAATATTTTTTTTATACAGTTCACAGTTGTCCAGAAAAGATTCAAAAATTCTAATATAGAGAATGTTATATGAATGATCGATATGATTGTATGCATATATGCAAACAAAATAAATACAATATGATAACAATAAAGCAAAAGCCTGAATAATTAAAAGTGAAATAGAAAATTATTTAAATAACAATTCGAGGTACTGAATAAACACATTCTGTCCCCAAGCAAACAGGCGAGATATATAGTATATCAGATTTCTTCGGGAAATATGCTAAATATTTTAAATTTGCTAAGAACGCATCAATAATTTATGCTTATTTCCTAATCGAAATAATTTCGTATTTGGTTTGGATAAATTATTTACTCAAAGAGTCCCTAAAACTGTTCTAAACAAATAGAATTACAGAGTTTAATGTACAAAATTTCCTTCCCGTGCAGATTTTAGTCGGCAAATAATGAATTTTAAGTTTAGAAATCATTTAAAAATCCTGGCAAAATGTTAATTTATTCGTTTATTCTTACAAAACTTAGGATGAACTTGTAATGGAATCGAATAGATTTTAGTTATAGAGGATAGTATGAAATGCTGTAAACGTTAATTTTATTGGCGAGGTAATGATATTTGAAAATGTTTGTTAATTTAAATTTAGGTTTAATTGACCGAATGCAGAAATTTTAAAGGAAGAAGTTTATGAAGGACCTATTTCTCTTTTAAATAATGAATCTTCGAGTTATTTCTGAAGAAATATCGATAAATTGCTTGAATCTAAATTATTATGGACGACTGGGAGTGAATGAAATCTTTCTTATATATTAAAATCTGATTGTAGCTATGTATGTGCGGCTATGTCCTCTCGAACCGCTGGATGCTGAAGGGCGTCAATGGTACCAAAAGATGCAGGATAATCTGAGGAAGTCATTTCGCCCTTTCGCGTTCCGATATTCCAATTAGTTCGAAAGAAATTTAGAAAAAACCAACCAAAATGGCATTTTAATTTTGTGGCATGAGCATTTACATTGTTGAGTTGGCTTCAAAAAGGGATAGTGTTATTCAACGTTGGCATTATTATCGTCTGTTATTTGGTATTCCGAGAAATATAAGAATGTATTTACGGTATTAAAACTTAAATCTAAAGAAATATATTTATGAAAATATATATGCATGTGAGAATACTTTTTTTATCTTCTAAACGCTAAAATCATCTTTTTTAGAAAATCACTTTTTTTCTTTTTTCTTTTCTTGGCGAGATTTTTGTTTTCAGTAATTCAAAACTCGCCAAGTTCTATCAAATTTTTGTTTGTATTTTGCAGTTGCCATTTCTTACACAAAAACTAACTTTAATTTTAATACCGTAAATACATTCTTATATTTCTTTTAATACCAAATAGCAGACGATAATATAGGATTTGGTATATTGAACTAAATGTTTATTTGGTAGATATGATTTTTATATTTTTTCTTGATATTTTTATTTTAAATAAGTTAATTAATCTACCGCTAAAATAACTCAATATTCAAGAAAATCTATGGGACACCAGGTTAATAACTATTTTTACTGTAATTATCCATTAATAATAAATTATCATATTCGTCAACAATCTTGCGTATGAGGTTTAAGATTTTTATGAATATGAATACCTATAATAAGGGTTCTAAATCTTTATTTGGGAACATTTATTACCCAGAACGAAGGCTGAGTGCGAAGCAGCTAGTATAAATTTAAAATATCATAATATGAGCCTAGTCCGTCAATATTGAGATTTATTTCAGTGAGCATGCAATACGAAAGAAACTAACAACTAAAAGATATGAGAGCATAAAAAAAACAGTTATAATGTGTATGTATAGTGTACTCTGCTTAATATGATCAGTTTGGGACACCATGATTTTGATAACAATAATCGATTGATAACAATAAACGATATGCAAAATTAGATAAATTTCTCCCCCCTTTAATTCCCACGTACTAAATTTCAAAACAAAATGATAAACACACCTTATATTTATGTACTCTATATTATCCTTTAAAACATAAGAATTGTATATATAATTAAAAAAGTCATCGATTGTTGACTGTCTACAATTTTTTCTAAGAAGCTCATTGATAAATTGTTCGTAATCATAATCAACCTGTCATAACGATTTAAAATTTCGATCTTTTGTTTTAATGTTAAATCATTTCGCTTTCTGGCTTCCATATCGACAAGCTGCATGTAAGCGAACAAGGCATAAAATGTGAATACGCTCCTTCTCAGTTCCGATAATAATGTGTTGCCTTCTGCTTATCTGACAACCATTGACCACCAGCAGGGTGTGCGTATTTCTGAAAAATTCCAGGAACGTGTAATTTCCCACTCCTTTGTCATTCCCCATTTCCCTAGGTTGAAGAAGAGAATTCTCGGAAATTCAAACAACAGCGAAGGGAAAGAAAATAATGGGTTCCTTCTGAATACATTGTGAATATTCCTTTGCCAGTTAAAATGAGGTTCGAAAACTGATAACATTAACCGATGTAACGATCACATAAAGCGATCATTTTAACATACAAATGAATAGAGAAAATCGGGACCAAGTGATTTCGATAACAATAAGCGATTGATAACATTAACCGAGATCACATTAAGCGGAGTCGACTGTATTTCTATATACTCGACACTATAATTTCATTTGCAATTTTATACGCTCAATGAAAGCTATGATAACTCAATAGGTAAAAGTAAACTTCGTAATTTAGTTTAAGTTTGAGGCTCGATCCAGCCAAACATACACCGTTTCATCAATGTGGGGTCACAGAGTACTCCACATTCACCAAATTATACCTTTGTCGGGAGGTCAAAGCTGTGAGGAGGGTCTTCACATTAGTCCTTTCTTCTAAATTACGAGAACCCACTTACAGAAGGCCAACCCGTCGAGGCAATGACAACAAGATTTTGATGAGAAATCGTATGCTTCTAATTGGACCTGACGCCAAATGCCAACCAACCAAATAGTGCACTTGATTCCTTTATTTATTTATTTTTTTTTGTGATGTACCGTTTCTACCAATTTTATTTGACTTATATCTTTTTTTAAATGATCTTGTTACTCTATTCCTGTCCTCGACATGGATTTAAACTGAAGGTCTTGAAGAAACGTGTAATCAAAATTAAAGA
>CM063500.1:103460859-103470859 GCA_032207245.1 Pardosa pseudoannulata | reverse complement strand
GGACACTTACTTTCTGGGTGCACCTCGTATGTTATTAAACTAGTTTTATAATTTTTATATAAAACTAGTAATTTTATATAAAACTTATTTTTATATTAAGTTCATAGTAAATGATATTAATTTTTTTTTATCATTAACTAATTTTTTGTCAAAATAGACTTGAAAGAAAACTACTCATATAATAAAGGGTAAACTTCATTACGATATGAGATTATTTAAAAAGTTTTAATAATTCGTATCGAGATAAAATATCTTAAATCTTTTAGATAATTAGTGTATGTATATAAATATATCGTTAATCATTTAATTTTAATGGCAGTAATTAATGATATGTTTCCTAATACTAGTAACTTTCTTTTTTTTATTTGTTATTTTTCTTTCTCCACGATATAAATAAAACACAGAAACCTAATAAATGCATAACTTCTATCGAATTTTTTCTTTATTTGAACAGTATATTACCTTAAAATAGTTCAACATATTTGATGAATTTTTGAAAATGTTTAAAACACTATCAGATTTGCATGAATCTATATTTTTAAATACGAAGGTTATGCTATAAGTTTTCTTTAGAGAATCCAATAAACTTTGTAGAAATATTTTCTTGTTTTTTGAAAATAATTTTATAAAAAGAAAGTTTTTTTTTCAGTTTTAATAAACAGCTTTTCATGAATGGACATTAACGTTATTTATTTCTATAAATAGTTGAAAATATTCATAGAAAATGCTTTTGCAAAAAAGTTATTTTAAATTAAATTCACCTAAGATTGAAACTTTTATAAAAAGCAGAATGGGTATCATATAATATTTCGGCACACATTTTTGAATAATAGAAGTTTGGCTAGAAGCATTATGATGAGTTTTGCATATTAGATAGGGATTTGCTACTTATACTAAAATATTGAATATTCTTTGCAGTAGCAAGATTAAAAAATGATTTTTTACAGACACTTGTTGGCTTGATAACACAGCTATTTTGTATCTTCTAGTATCAGGAATTCTTGATTTTTTCAATATTTATGTGCACCTGTATTTATTTCCACATGCTTATGTATTCATTTATAAATATTTATTTATATGTTTCTCTATTCAGTAGTTCCCTAACTTTAATTAAGAGTTTTAAAATTTATTTTTTTAGTCTTATCAGATTCCTATGTATTTTTATATTATAAAGATGTAAAGGTTTTTGTATGTAAGGGGTACTTTCTGGAGCTAATGGCAGAACGATGGCCGAATGGAAGAAAGCTACTCTTCGGAAACAGAGTCAGTGGGTAAGAATCCCGCTGCTGGTATGGATGTTCGTATCCATTAAGAATCGGCTTTAAACAGTAGGTCCCGTTCTCATTAGCCCTCTTGAGCAAAACAGTATACCTTAGCTCTCCAAACCTGGAATCAACACATTGTATGTGGGACACATATTAGTATGTTTTCTGACGATTGATATTTCAGCGAGGGTCACCTACTAGTGCGTGTTAGTGTAACACCATTGTTTGTTTGTGGGTACAGAAAGAACGGTATATACTGGAAATAGCGGTATATACTGGAACGATGGCCGATTGGTTAGGGTGCTGGCCTTCGGTACCGGAGTTCGTGGGTTCGAATCCCACAGTGGCATGGATGTTCGTAGCCGTTCGAAATCGGCTTTAAGCTTTAGGTACCGGTCTCATTAGCCCTCGGGTTGCAAAAAGTAGATCGTAGCACTCCAAGCCAAACTAAAAAATACATTTTTTTTGTTTACAAAAATCTTTTAATCAAACGTCTAGGTACATTTATGTCAACAGTTGGATTCGACAAGCGTACTCCACCGGAGGATAATGTAATCGATTTTTGATCTTACGAAATTCATTAAAAGAAGCTGGGTCAAGTGAAAAAGAGTTCTTGGTTGCAATGAATTCCAAGTTCCGAAAAGATACTTCTGAAGGTGGCAGGCAAAGCCTGTGGGTCCTCTGGTTAATCCCTGGTTCTGAATTACGACTACCGACGTTTGTGCTGTCTGTCCCAAAAGAGTAACGTCCATTTATATGGTTCTAAGATATTGAAATGGTCAACAAAATTCACTGCTTTGTACGGCAAATACTTAACAAGCAAATTGTTGGTACAAAACTCTTTTACAATAAAAATCTCTAATGGAAAAACACAGTTCCAACACTAAGGAAATAACTAAGGAATGTCTACCCGACATTACTATCAGGTCCGTTTCTAAAAACATCTCATCTATACATATATAAATGAATTTATATCTGTCTGTGTGTACTCGATAGACTCAAAAACCACGCATCCAATCACCGTGAAAATTTGGGAAATTATTAGGTATATCCCTGGGAAGGTTTTTGTAAATTTTTAACGTCCGAAATAAATCCCTTCCCCCTTTTTCGAGCATTTCATGTCATTATTCCAAGCATTATTTTTCCCAATCAAACGCAAACGATCAATTTTTTTAATTTATCGCAGCATAACTAAGTGGAAGAAGCAATATTTTTAGCAATGTGACGTCATCCCAAGTAATTGTTTTAAACGCAGTTTTGCTCGGTTAAAAGCAGAAGATTAAAATTTTCAATTTATCACATAATAAATAGGGGAAAACGATATTTTTCTATCATTATGAAGTCATTACTTTAAATATCTGATTTATTCATTTCTTATTTTATATTATTTAAACATCGTCTGCGTAGTATCCGTTCGATTTGACCTGGAAATTGAGATAGAAAGTGATTCACTTTTATTTCTATGTGACGCAAATTATAGCATTTTTATATAGGAACTAATTTTAAATTCAGTTCTTGGTTAATTTTTACGTTACAGTGAAATGTATATCAACAATATTCTAACAACAAAAAGTACAAATTTCAGTGACTCTCATGGGCAAATAAAAACCTATCATTTTATATAGTTATCTTTATATTCATATGGTTGTCTATACGAATGTGTGTTTCTGTTTCATACAAAACCATGTGGTTTGGACAACATTTATTAATACCAACAAAATTAGCACTGTTGCTGTCAAAATCTCTGCTTCCTATTCTACCACGTAATATGGGAAGATCTATTACCGTTGCTAATCAACGTACAGTAGTAATACAGTAATGTAATTTAGGGTTAAACTTATATTTTACCATGAAAAAAGTTTGAGAAAATTTAATATAAGACACAAATTCGATTATAAAAACTGAATATTGTTATAATACGCTTATAATAGAAATATATAATATGCCAATGACTCGAACTGAACTGTGACGAATTTAGAGAGTTATGCGCGAAAAAAATCTTTGTTTAACCCTTTAAAGGTCACCAAAATAAATTCATTGGAATTTAGTGTAATTAGTTTATAAATGTTGTCTATGAACCTTGTAAATGTAAAATATATAAGTTTTCTTTACATTCCCTGGGAGGGTTTGCCTTAGAGAATATCTAAGAAGGGTTTGGTTTGGAATGCTACGATCTACTGTTTTGCAAGACGAGGGCTAATGAGACCGGGACCTATTGCTTAAAGCCGATTCCGGACGGCTACGAACATCCATGCCCCAGTGGGATTCGTACCCACGAACGCCGGTCCCGAAGGCCAGCACCCTAACCAATCGACCATCGTTAGGCAAGGAGGTTTTGAGGAGTTGTTTAACTGACTAACCCCTCCCCTTGTACAGCTTGAATAGCATACTTTTTAAAAGTTTAACTATACTAGAAGAACAATAAATATTTATTCTTAAAATGATATAATAAATAAATAGCTTAACAATTTATAAGTTGGGTTTCTATAGATACTTTTATTTGGGGTCATAAGAAGGATAAATTGAATTACTGACTTCTCAGGTACAGCAAGTTTAAATACATATATTTCAAAAGAAAAAATAAATTAAATGTAGAGCTATCATCTGCTGTAAATTTAAAATGTCAAAAACATAAAAAAAAATCGAAAAATCATCCATGTCTCTAAAAAGCTTTTTTTTTTAATTACAGAAGCTCTTGATTCTACATTATTGGCTTCCATACGTCACAGATGTATGGGATGGGAGCTGTAAATAATTATGTAAAGCTAAAGTAAAGTACTCTAAAAAGTAAAGTTTAAAAGAAAGATGTTTAATAGGTGGTTTCGCTACGAAACTACTGTCCGCTAAAGGGTTAAAAGTAATATATTAAGTTCACCGTAGCGAAGCACGGGCACACTTGCGAGTAATACATAAGCTTCTCCTTTCGCTCATATTAAATGGATGAGTACCAGAAAAATGAACAATAGGGTAGGCGTGCTTACTTGTGTAGTAATGCTGGAATAGTAGATCCACTCTAAAATTACAGTCATGGGACCTATAACTTACACCTATAAACCTATTAACATAACACAAACTAGGACTTTTTATATTTTATTCCACTCACACACAGCACGACATATTTACAAGGGACTTAGAACTTTTCCCCGTTAGACAAAGCACTCATATGCAACACAAAAACAGAACTCACAACAACTTACATAACTAACAAAAAAAAATCTTTAGAAAATTATCTGGTTTTCTTTTTTTTTGGAGCACCTGTTGCCATCTCATGGTACTAGTGACAACTAGCTTCAGCCGAACGATGGCCGAATGGTTAGGGTGCTGGCATTCGGAACCGGAGTTCGTGGGTTCGAGTCCCACTATGGCATGTATGTTCGTAGCCGTTCGGAATCTGCTTTAAGCAGTAGGTCCATTAGCCCTCGTGTTGCAAAAAGTAGACCGTAGCACTCCAAAACAAACCAAACCAAGTAGCGTTAATTACGCAACAGATATGCTTCAGCGTTATTTTTATAAAATAGTTCCAAAATGAAGGGCATTATTAATTCGTTCATCATCCGGACCTATATTAAAAATGAATAATCGTAATAGACATTTAAATGAACTATTCTTTAATTAGCAACGTTGAGTGATGCAGAAAAGAAAAACAAATGTTAAAAATGGGAAATTTAGCTGACTTTCATCTACTAACATAGAGTAGTATAAAGTAAAAACAAACGCGATTAAATGTGCAGTGTATCCATTTAAAAGTAAACAAATATGATTTATTAACAATAATAATTCTTTTATTGACGATTAATTTAACTAATCCGCAACTATTAATATAGAAAAATATAAAATGAATATAATTAATAAATGTTAGGTCATAACCGAACAGAATTTTCTCCATTTTCATTAGGAGAAGTAAATATTGTTTTATTAAAACACGCGGAACTAATATATTAAATTATTTCAATAAAAATCTTTTTGTTCATCATCACTCAACGCAGACTTCAGAAAAATGAGATTTGTCAATAAATAATTAATAAATAAAAACCTGATTAAATTCGTGTATAAAACTTTAAATGTAGCACATATAAAAACTTCAAAAGAGAAAATAAAAGGAGACATAACTCTAACTTGAATCATTTTCTAATTAACTTTATGCGGAAACAAATAACAATTGGAAACAAAAACAATCCAAAAGCGGATACAGCCCGAAAATAACCATTACATTGCTTCGAAAATGGAGCCACGTATTTAGTCCGATAAATAAAAAAGAATTAGAGTGAAAGAAAGGAATTATGATTACTTATTTGATTGTTTCTCTTTTTTTTAATAGTAGATAAGTCGATATAGAGCAAAGAGAAAATAAAAAAAAGTACATGGGGTGGGAAGGAATGGAGGTAACAAGCATTTAAGGAAATTGAATTTTCTCATTTCCTGTAAACGTGATGACTCTGTTAGTAAATGATAATCTGAAGTCGATAACTAAGCGAAAGATATAGAGATAATGCGCTGTTGCAAAGTTATTTATTGTCTGACGATTTCCTGTATATAGGAAAGGTTAATACCGATAATTGAAGCTCAGATATTTTTACGATTACAAATGTTTATACATATATATATATAAGATATAATATATATATTATATATATTATATAATATACATATATATATATATATATATATATTATATATATATTATATATATATATATATATTTAATATATTATATATATTATATATATATTATATATATATATATATAATATATATTATATATATATTATATATAAATATAATATATATATATATATAATATATATATTATAATATATATTTATAATATATTATATATATATATTATATATAAATATTATATAATATATATATATAATATGTATATATATATATATATAAAATATATATATATTATATATACAATATATATTATAAATTTATAAAAATATATATTATATATATATAATATATAAATATATATATAAATATAATATAATATATAAATAAATATATATATATAAAATATATATATATTATATATATATATATTATATATAAAATATATATATATACATTATATATTATAATTATATATATAATAAAAAAATATATATATATATATATATATATATATATATATATATATATATATATATATTTGTATATATATAATATAATATAATATAAATATATATATATATAATATATATATATATATATATAATATATATATATATATATATATACACACACACATACACATAGACACACACTGTCTATAATAAGTATTTATTTTGGAAGGGTATGCACTCTTAAATTAACTCGTCCCAGAGGTTCTCGATAGGGTCAGGTCTGGGATCTGGGCAGGCCAGTCCATTCGGTGAAATCCATTGGCAGAATACCAAGCCTTGATTAACCTCAAAACATGACAACTGGCATTGTCGTCCTGAAAGTAAGAGAGGTCCAACCTTTAATCCTCTAAGTGGTTCGCACGTACAATTCCGCCAAACCGATGATGACTTCAAAACATACAATTTTCAACCTTAAAAACTCTCCGAAAATGGATGTAATGTACATTTTTTCCAGTGCTTTCCCCATGTAGTTTTGAGGTAGGAGGGTCAGGCCTATTGTTTAGGAACTGCACTCTTTCACTGATATTTTTTGAGGGATGCAACCCTAAAAAAACACAAAGACACTATTAGCTTTTCATGGCTTTGTAAATCTCTATTTCGAAGTATTTCGTTTGTGGTAACAGATGTATCTCTAATTGCACCACTTAAATATCTTGGATGACATTCGTAAAAAATATAAACAAGTCTCTCAAAGAATATTTTTATTTGTACTTTTAGAATCCATTATTTCTTATGGGATAATATTCGAGACTTGATGAGCTTTATGTGTATTAAAAATTAACAATCTATAATATCTATTTATATATCAATATATAACCGGAAGTAAAGGGGCAATAACGAGGTTGGGTTTTCCATATTCCATTCTAGTCGACAAAGGGTGAAGGTAAAAATCATAGAACTCTTTAACCACTGACATTAATGTATTTTGGAGAATTTTTTTTCTAGATGTGTTCCACTCGGAGGGTTAAAACTGCCACAACGTAAGAAGACCATTGTCTTCGAAAATAGTGCAGTTGTCATTGGCGCTGAGCGTACAATGAATGGGGACCAAGGGTCCCAGTCTATACCAGGAGAAACACCCCCGGACCATAATTCCACCTCCGTCGAATTTGACTGTTGGTTTAATGCATTCTGGCAGGACGTTCTCCAGGCAGACGCCATACCCAGACCTTGCCATCCGAACGGTAAAGGGTGAACCTCGATTCGTCACTCCAAAGAACCCGTTCACTCATCTACGGTCCAATTTCGATGTGCTTTTCACCCCATTAACCGAGCAGCGTGGTTGGACTTTGTGATCAAAGTCTTATGGGCAGCAGCACAACCGTGAAAACCAAGCAAATGTGCTTCCTTACGGATGGTATTCATTGAAACAATACTCCCGGATGCATGTTGAAACTCCTAGCGGATGAGGGCCATCAGTTGGGTGCGGTTCTTCCAAATTTCTCTGTTCAGCACTCGTCGGTCTCTATCTCCCAGTTTCTTTCTTGTGCCGACTCGGGGCACATTCTGACAATCCCCGCTCATCATCCAGTTCTTAATCACATAGGCCACTCTCGATTTTGGGTATTTCAGATGGCTAGATATGTCCCTTAAGGATTGGCCACATTTGTGATACCCGATATTTAAACCTCTCTCGAAATCAGAGAGCTCCGAACTGCGCGGCATCTTGCATGCGAGTAATGCCGATGCTGTTTCCTAAACGATGTATACCGGTGGAGGCCGTGACGTACCTCAGGATTGCAGGTATCGTCATTTTCATAGGTGTCCGAATACTTATTGGTAGACAGTGTACTTCTCTGAATCTTTGTTATGGTGGCAGGACCAACCTGTGAAAATATTCATCACTGATTACATGTGAGAATTAACCCATATTATTTTCTTTTCCTGGGCTTGCTTGGCAAAAAGAACTAATATTCAATTTTTGTCTTGACTTCATGAGAAACACTAGTCCGTCAACCTACCGTCTGAACAATGCTTTATGTAAAGGCTTTATGTAAAATACCTGAAGAATATCACAACTATCGATGATTTTCAACCCAAAAGTGAGCGATCACGTGATTTTGTTCTCATGAGAAATAAGATAGTTCAGCACTTTTGGGGAGACAAGAATGAACCTTGATCATACAATCTAGCTCAAAAGATGCACAGTTTTGAAATTTAATTAAGGCTTAACTATAACCAAACAGTTTAAAAAATGTGGCTAGTGCACAGAAAATTGGTATTTAATTCAGCGCTAGCTTTGAGACATGTTTAAAAAGAATTTAATTCCGAGAACACAGCTTTATATGGCATTTTATGTATGAGAAAATAGGTAATAAATAGAAAACTGAAAATTTTGGATGTCTCCTTTAAGGGTTGTAATTTTTATATGTTACCTAGGGGCCTAACGTGGGACACAATAACACACACAGGACGTAGAACTAATCTAATTTATTAACTCAACTTCAAGAGCGAAATAGTATTGCAATACTTTGAACTCAAAACTCACTGTAATTGAGAGATCTTTGGCTTTTATAGCAGCAGGGAAATTTCCAGAAATCTGTGTGTGAAGGCGAGGAAAGTTTTACTGTGCAACGCAGAGAGATGATTCCAGAATACTTTTCTGACAAACTAAAGAAAGATCCAGAGTCTCCTGAAACACTAAATTAAGTATTATTAGAATGGTTTGGGGTGCTACGGTCTACCTTTTTGCAACTCTAGGGGTAATAAGATCAGAACCTACAGCTTAAAGCCGATTCCGAAAGGCTACGAGCAAAAATGCTACAGTAGGATTCGAACCCACGAACTCCGGTACCAATGGTCAGCACCCTAACCAATCGGCCATCGTTCGGCTCACAAAATAAAGTAGTACATAAATAAAGGAATTAAATAAATATTTACACGGATTTAAAATATAGTCGGTAGCGGAGTTCGAACTCACGACCTCTTGATTACGAGACTAGTGCAATGGTCATTCGGTTATGGAGACCCTAATGCTCCTTTTCGATCCGTCGATACTATAAGTACTAGCATATAGCCCGTAATATGACGGGATCAGTAAAATTTTTAAATTTCCAGAATTGTAAAGTACCCTATGAGACTGGTAAAAAAATGGTTTGTTTTTTGGCTGAGAATGATCTGTTATACGCTCAAGAATTTGTTTATCTTCATACTCCTCTAAAGTCTATCGATACTGTGAATGCAGTTTAGAATCATGTTGAATTCATTTAGAAAGATAATTCAAAGTTTCCTTAGCTACGTCGAAATTATCGTTAACTTCTTCCCATTTTTTGTTTTTGCTACAGTAATTAATGGAAGTAAAGGTATGAAACTATCATTTCCACTACACCCTGGAGGGAGATACAATTTGTTGTTAATACCGGTAATAAAGTTTTCATTGCCACAAAAATTAATCGTTGATTAAATTTAAAATTATTAGATATGTACCTAATCTACTATTTTAATCCAAATATAAAAGAAAATTATTTACGCAATATCTAAATTGAGTGATAAAATGTACCAAAATAATGCAGACGATATTTAAGTAATTTAAAATTAGAAATGATTCAATCAGATGGTTAAAGGAATGACATCATAATGCTAGAAAAAAATGTTATTTTTACA
>CM063500.1:103435859-103450859 GCA_032207245.1 Pardosa pseudoannulata | reverse complement strand
ATACACAAGTCAGTGGTGGCGGTATTATACTTTGAGGGACGTTCTCTTGGGCATCTCTGGGATCCGTGGTTGTGGTATAGCAGATCATAAATGCTACAGGGTATCTGAACATCAATGTTGACCAGTTGAACCCTTACATTGCCTCTGTTTTTCCATCTGGAAATGGAATGTTTCAATAGGATAACGCCCCGTGTCACAAGGCTAAAACTGTGTTGGAGGGATTCTAGGAACATGATGTTCTAGGAACATGACATTCCTGTTAATGTTCTGGTCGCCTAACACACCGTATCTCAATCCGATAGAACACATTTGGGATGTCATGGGATGGCAGCTTAGAGGTCAAAGGCCACCCATTCGCAATATCTCGGATTTGTGTAACCGTTGCTTAAACATCTGGTACAATCTGTCTCCTGCCATCTACCATTGACTTGAGGCATTCATGCCAAGGCGTGTTGAAGGTGTGTTGCGCTCCAAAAGTGGACCAACTCATTATTGACAGAGACAATATATATATATATATATATATATAATATATATATATATATATATACATGGAAATTATTACACTTAAAATGTTTAATGTAATGTTAAATATTCATCGAAAATAGGTATTAAAAATGAGAAGGGGAACAAGAAGAATTTCAGATGTCTCTTTTAAGGGTCGTTATTTTGGCATATTTCAAGTATATGCTAACATATATGTGCTTATGCACATATACATAAATACAAATTAAATCATATGTAATTTTGTATGTATAAATAATTCTGTTTAATATAATGCTTCTTCTTTTATTAATCACAATCGTGTCATTAGTTTAAAGCCGAAATACTTGCTGTTTACCGACTCGAACAAATATTCGGTAACACGATATGAGATATATTTTTCCGTAAAAGTTAAGCTAAATTCAATTCCCTAACACTTAATTACATTCCAGCTAAACTTCTCTCATAAGAAAGAATTTCGATTATTGGATTTACATACTGTGTTAAAATATTTGTCCTATTATCCCTTCTCTTTTGCAACGAACCTGACACAATAGATTATCGACGGGCTGTGCAAAAGCTCTACCCTAATTAACACTTATTCTTTCCGATTCATTATTCTGAACACCATCGACTTTATTATCGGGATTTTAAAATATTCACTGTGTATATACTCCTGTTGACTCTAAAGCTTTTAGAAGCCTTGTAAGTATCGGACAAAATCTTGGGATTTTCCGGTGAAAGGAGATAATATTTAAGTACAATGACTGATAACTCTGAAAGTTATAGCCCAATGTTATAGCGAAGGATTCGATTGAAGTGTCACTTAATGGGGTTCATCATTAACACTTGGAGTTTTCTCTTCGTTTATGAAAGCCGATTTACTTGTATGTAGGTATAAAGTTTTATTTAAAAATTTTGCTAATATTTTCCGTTTTTTACATAATTTGAAATGTACTCTTACTGTGGGCGGACGTGCATACATATACACACATATATGTATATATATGTGTGTACATGCATATATATACGACAAGTCGTGATCCATTATTATTAATAAGGTTAAATTTTCGATGCACTTTCCAATTTAACTTCTTTTCAGCCAACCTCTGTATTATTCGACGATGATGATGAGCTACCCTTGCTGACGTTGCATTCTGATTCCCAAACAGAGACAGCGAGTCTCGCCACTTGTACGCAGGCACCTAACGAAAGCAATAAACAACTCTTCGAAAACGAATGTTTTGCGAGCACGCAAATTTATGGTTGATTATCAGAGAGGTTTCCCACTCAATCCGAAAGTTCTCTGGCAATAATTCGTATACTGTAAACAGCTTTTTGAGAGAGATTGAAGACAATTTATATCTTTTACCGCCGTTAACAGATCAGCATATAGTAGTTTTTGTTAAAAATAATCTTGCCGGATCAGCTAAATTGTTTATTCAAAGCCAACGAAATCTCAAAACTTGGAGTGCTTTGAAGAATGCGCTAATTGAGGAATTTGGCGCAAAGATCACTAGCGCAGACTTGCATAGACAGTTAAGGAATAGAAAGTTAAAACCGTTTGAATCTCCTTTAGAATATCTTATTGCTCTTCGTGAATTAGCCCTCAAGGAAGTGATTTTATGATAGATGATGCAAGTATTATAGAATATTGCATAAATAATATTCCTGACGCTCCCTGTAACAAATTAATTTTATATGGTTGCACTAATATTTCGGAATTCAAACAAAAACTCAAAATTTATGAAAAGATTTTTGAAAGGCATAGATATAAATCTTCAACTGAACATTTCGGTTCTAGCTACGTAAATCGTAAACGTGATGACGTGCATCATAAAATTTCTAACCCAAGACGTGAGGCAAAATCCGAAACATTTCGTCCTCCTGCACCAAATAAACAAATCGTTTGTTATAATTGTAATGATTTTGGACATTTATCAAAATTTTGTCCTGAAAAAAATCGTGGCTCAAAATGCCTATATTGTGGAAATTTTGGTCATAAATCAACTGCCTGTCACAAATCTACTGATGTACACACAACTGTAGAAACTCATGTTAATGCATTGAATTCGACTATTTCCCATTTAATGTATAAAACTGTTACACTCGAACACATTTCCTTCAACGCGTTAATTGACACAGGTTCACAAGCTACAATTTTATTAAAACGAGCTTATTAAAAAATTGGATCCCCTGCTCTTCATGAGTGTAGCACAATGCTTACTGCTTTTGGCAATGGCAAAATTAAACTGCTTGGTTATTTCGAATCCCGAATAACTATTGATAGTCAAATATTTACCACGGATGTTTGTGTTGTTGATGATGGCACCATGTCAGTAGATTTGATAATCGGTATGAATGTCCTGTCACAGGCTGAACTGACGATCACTCCAGCCGGACTTTCTATTCATAGACCTTTAGATGTCGCAATGAACGAAGACGTTACCTATATTAGTAACATATCTGTAACAGATGATTTTAGCCCCGATATAGGCCCTACTGCCACCAAACACCAGCGAGATACCATTCAGCAATTAGTTACAAATTACAGACCTAATAAAGTCAAAACTACTAATATCGAAATGACTATCCAGTTCGATAGTCCGACTCCCGTCCGTCACAGACCACGACGTTTACCATTTACTGAGAGAGATATTGTAGATAAACAGGTTGATACTTGGATTAAGGACGGTATTATAGAGCCCTGTTCATCAGATTATTCAAGTCAAGTTGTTAAAAAGAAAGACGGAACTCCACGACTTTGTGTCGACTATAGACAATTAAATAAACATATAGTGAAAGATCGATACCCTTTGCCTCTAATTGACGATTTATTAGACAAGCTTCAGAATGCGTGTATTTTCAGTACCATAGACCTTAAAAACGGATTTTTCCATGTCAATGTTTATAAAGACAGTCGATGTTATACTTCCTTCGTGACGCATTCAGGTCAATTTCAGTTTCTCAAAGTTCCCTTTGGCCTCTGTATATCCCCTTCCGTATTTCAGAGATTTATTAACACGGTGTTTAAGGATCTAATTTTATCAGGTCAGCTCTTATTGTACATGGATTACTTAATCATTCCTGCTAAAGATGAAGAAGAAAATATCGAACGAATAAAATCAGTCTTTTCTATCGCTTCCGACTACGGTCTTGAGATAAACTTTAAAAAATGTAAACTCCTTCATAAAAAAATTGAATTTCTTGGATATATTATTCAAAATAGACAATTATTTCCTTCTCCTCAGAAAACAGCAGCTGTTCTAAATTATCCGGAACCCAAAAATCAGAAAGACGTCCAAAGTTTCCTTGGTTTGGCTGGTTATTTCCATAAATTTATCCAAAACTTTTCTATCATCGCTCGACCTCTATCCAACTTTCTGAAAAAATCCACTGTTTTTCATTTTGGCGTAAACGAAAAAAAATGCTTTTAATCAGTTAAAACAAAGTTTGGCTAATAAACCTGTTCTTCATATTTATAATCAGAATAGCGAAACTGAATTGCATACTGACGCTTGTATTAATGGTTTTGGATGCATTCTTCTTCAGAAGTCCACTGTTGATCAGTGTTTTCATCCTGTTTATTTCTTGAGCAAATGCACATCTGACGCTGAGAGGAACTATTCAAGTTATGAGCTCGAGATGTTAGCTGTAATTTATGCAGTAAGTTCCGAGTCTACCTCCTTAAAAAAAAACCTAGGAGTGACCTAGGAGTGAAGGGTCTATTACATATAAATTTATGCTAGCTGACCCCTCAGTTTGTCTGATCCCCATGATGGA
The DNA here is from genome assembly GCA_032207245.1 of Pardosa pseudoannulata. Classification (NCBI taxonomy): domain Eukaryota; kingdom Metazoa; phylum Arthropoda; class Arachnida; order Araneae; family Lycosidae; genus Pardosa; species Pardosa pseudoannulata. Next base: position 103,446,593 of record CM063500.1, on the reverse strand, counting down.
GTGGGAACCCGTCCTCTAATGTTATCTTAATATAGATCTTTAGCTTAAATGGTGTGCGCGCGTACGCACGCACGCACACACACTCATACACATGTATAAGTATAGATGCACAACGGAAAACAAGTGTATTATACCATCAGCATTTAACACACTTCTTCATTTTTCTAAATTAACTCAAAATATCTCTTAAAACATAAATTTACGATTGTTTTTGCATTCCGTGTCGGGGCCCCTATTCAGCAGAATTCACCCTATAAATTTGATGTATCTAAAAGTATGCTGTTCTTTGTGGTTTAAAAAATAAATTCGAAAATATACCTTGGTATGTGACTGCACTTTCCTGTGTGACGGAATCTTTCTTTGGCTAAGTATATATATGGGTTATTTTACATAAAAATATATTCCTAGCGTAAAATCGAAAAAAGAATATAATGCATACATATAAAATAATGAAAGGGGAATAAATGCAAGTATTAGGAAAGCCATTTCAAATAACCGAAATTTCCAGTGTTCGGCAAGACAATCTAATAAAAAATGCATTTCAGATTATCTCTTCATTACTTTCTGGCAAAGATGGTGACATTTTTCTGTGTACCGTCCAAGGAATCCAATGTAACTAGTGCATCCAATTCTACTTTTCTTACTTTCTTGGTGACATAGGTAGAAACCTTTCAGACTAGAGTAAGTCTGTTCAGAAGATATTAGTGTCATCTGTATGTGACACGTTTCTACGCTAGATTTTATCCTTTCCCATTCTGTGTACTATTCTTCTACATATTTAAAAGGGGTAAGAAATTGAAGCTTTGGAACGAGTTAAAGAAGTTTTGCTTCTTAAGTGTGGCACTTGTCCAGAAGTTTGAAAATTACTTTCTCGACACCCAAGATTTAAAAATGCTGTGAAAAATATTACTTTAAGAATGTAGGGAAACAACAGTGCTTTTGTATTTAATTTTAAAACAAAGTTGAAACATTCCTAGATAGAAATAAGTAATTTGTCTTAAAATAATTTTTCACCCCTTAATGCACAGTATTTTTAAAAAGGCCGGTTAAAAAATATCAATTTTTTATAATGTAAATAACACAGTTCAGAACGTTGTCTTGCCAAGAAAACTATAAAAATAAAATAATAAAAAAATGTTTTTGCAATTTTGATAACATTGCATAAAATAGTCGAATATAACTTACAATCCCATGTAAATGATAAATATCAATAAAACGATTGTTTTCTTTTTGATTTCACATTGTTATTTTCGATTCTCGATTACATTCGAGTGTGAAATATTATAGCAACATAAAGTACAACGCCGATCGAATTATCTCGAGTGTGCACAGTTTGGCCAGTTTAGCGCGCTCGAGTTAACTCGAGCGTGCACGTTAAGAGGTTAAATCAAGTATATATATATATATATATATATATATATATATATATATATATATATATATAATATATATTATATATATATATTATATATATATATATATATATATATATGTGTGTGTGTGTGTGTGTGTGTGTGTGTGTGTGTGTATGTGTTTGTGTAATATATCAAAATTATTACACCTAAAATACAAAGTAAACTAAAGTGAGATACAATTTTTTTAATATCTCATCTCCTGTAATTATTAAAATTATTACCTCAACATACTATTCAATTATTAACACAAATAATAATTTTAAATATTATGTTTGAAACAAAGGGTTTTGTGTTTTATGAATATTTCAAATATTTCAGTTGCAGTTCTAACCGTTATATCACTTGGATATTTATTAGAGGCATATCTTGTCAATTGTAAAATAGTGTGCACAGTTTGACCAGTTTACCTCGCTCGATTCAACTAGATCGTGCACGTTAAGGGGTTAAAGTAAAGTGAACTAAAGTGAGATACAAAAAAGAATTTTTTAATATCTTATCTCATGTAATTATTAAAATTATTACCTCAACATATTATTCAATTATTAATACTAATAATAATTTTAAATGTATTGTTTGAGACAAAAGATTTTGTATTTTATGAATATTTCAAATAAATCAGTTGCAGTTCTAACCGTTATATGACTTGGATATTTATAAGAGGTATATCTTGTGGAATAGTGTGCACAGTTTGACCAGTTTAGAGCGCTCGAGTTAACTCGAGCGTGCACGTTAAGGGGTTAAAGCAGAGTGAACTAAACTGAGATACAAAAAGAATTTTTTAATATCTCATCTCCTGTAATTATTAAAACTATTACCTCAAAATTCTATTCAATTATTAACACTAATAATAATTTTAAATGTATTGTTTGAGAGAAAAGGTTTTGTATTTTATGAATATTTCATATATTTCAGTTGAAGTTCTAACCGTCATATCACTTGGATATTTATTAATGGCTTATCTTGTCGATTGTAGAACAAACTTAATCAAAATTAATGTATTTCAAATCACATAGTTTAGGTATTTTGTACACACAAAAAAGTTATAGACAATATTATGCAGGAAAAATGTATTTTTACTATTACTCTTTTTTACTTTATTGGACGCTTTTAATAAGTTTTTTTAAACATAAAATATTTTGTATAAATAAAACAACCAAATATTGCAAACAGAAAGGAACACAGGGCATTTTTAATATAACTCATTCTCAGGAAATAAACTGATATAATACCTTAAATTACAGGACGAGGTCCATCGGAATCCTCTATTGTTTTTGGAATTTTTGGATGAATGGAGATTATTTAACTATGATAAACAATCTGGGTTTAGTAGCAATACAACATCCTTATACGTTAAATCTTACTCTCCAATTTATCCATTTTCACTTGGAAATACATCTAAGAGGCAATTTTCTGACACATTACATTTTTAATAAAATACATTTAAAACAAAAAAGTTTATTTTAAGAGGTCACATGATCTTTAAACCTTTAAAAATTTGATATTTGGATTATTATATTTATACTAGCACATACCCCGTAAAGTTGAAAATTTTACTAATCCCGTCATATGATGGGAAATGTAAAATTTTTAATTTTCCAGAATTGTAAAGTACCCTATGAGGTAGGTAAAAAAATAGTTTGCTTTTTGGCTGAAAATTATCTGGTTCACTCTCAATAATTTATTTATCTTCATACTCCTTTAAAGTATCCCGATACTGTGAATGCAGTTTAGAATCCCGTTGAATTCATTCAGAGAGACAATTCAAAGTTTCCTTACCAATGTCAAAATTATAGTTAAGTTCTTCTCATTTTTTTACCACAGTAATTAATGGAAGTAAAGAAATGAAAATTTCATTTCAACAAAAAGTAATCGGTGATTAAATTTTAAATTATTACACATGTGCCTAAGTTATTATTTAAGCCAAATATTATTTACGTAATATCTAAGCTCAGTGATAAAACGTAGGAAAATAATGCAGATGATATTTAAATAATTTCAAATAAGAAATGATTAAATGAGTTACTTAAGGGAATAATGTTGTAATGCTAAAAATTTTTTACCTATTTTTACCTATATTGTTACCTCTATTATTTTTACCTATTTAATGTTTGTTAAATTGATAAATTTAATAGCTCTCTCTTAATCGGGGAAAATAGGACTTGAAATAATGGCATTAAATGCTAGAAAAGGGGAAAGGATTGGATTTCGAACGTTGCTCACCTTAACTCATCAAAAATCCAATATGGATGCCTCTATCTATTCCAGGTACAACCACTTCATAAATTCTAGGACAGAAGGACAGATAACTTAGGATATTATTATATAGGGGATTTTTATTTTTTAGAAGCAAAGGAAAATCAACAAGATTCATTAAATCAAATTAGAGAACAGATGCTGAAAGCCATTTGTATTTACGATAACAATTAAAAAATTGGTAAACTGAAAAATAAGAATGAATATTCCATATAAATTAACTTAAATTTGATTTGTTCCCTTAAGAGCCTATAGACGATTTAAATTCTTTTAGACAAAAGGTTTTGGAGAGATCTCTCAATCTTTAACAGAAAACTTAATAATTACCCTCAAAATATTTTTATATTGGCAATTTTTCTTTACATTATCAAATAAATAAAATCAAAGTTTCATACCAAACTTTCTAAAAATAAATTTGTTTCTAAAATTAACTACCATATTCGCCCTCCGCATATCTTAACTTGCTCCACGTATTGTCACTGTTGTCATTTTATTTTTACATTTGTTGTTTCGAAGCGATATGTGTCACGAGTGCGTTAAATCAAAAAATCGAAATTGCTAAATGGATCGAAAACTCGGAGATAGTTTCTTGAATGCGGAAATTAATTTTCTGCAGCTGGGATGTTTGTCATACTCTTTAGGAAGCTGTTGAATTATTGCTCGAATCTATTCAGATTTCAGAGATATCTTCGGGAGTATTTCAGTCATAACGGCAACGTCGAGATTTACTACAGTTTAGAGACTCAGGTCTCATAAATTTAACACGTTCCTTTATTTAGAAAACTTCTTCAATTTATTTTCTTGATTTCTTTAAGTATCTCGAATGCGGAAATTAATTTTCTGTGCAGTTTCTTATACTCTTTAGAAACATGTCTAATTCTTGCTTGTACCTATTCAAATTACAGGGATATCTTAGTATTTCATATATATTCATAATTCCAACAGCCATATTTACTATTAGTGTCTGCGTCTCATAGATTTAACATGTTGCTGCATTTAGGAAATCCTTTCATTGCTCTATCTAATTAGATTTCAGATATCTTAGGAAGTATTTCAATCATAACATCAACGTCTGTATTTAAGATTAGCATCTGACGTCTCATAGATTTAACATGTTGCTGTATTTAGGAAACCTTTTCATTTCTCTATTTAGATTTCAGAGATATCTTCAGAAGTATTTACTTTATAACATGAACGTCTGGATTTACTATTATCATTTGACGTCTCATAGATTTAACATGTTGCTGTATTTAGGAAACCTTTTCATTTCTCTATTTAGATTTCAGAGATATCTTCAGAAGTATTTACTTTATAACGTCAACATCTGGATTTACTATTAGCATCTGACGTCTCATAGATTTAATATGTTGCTTTATTTAGATTAGCTTTTTATTGCTTTATCTATTTAAATTTTTGAGATAGCATAGAAAGTATTTCATTCATAACTATTACAACTAGGTTTACTCTTAGCGTCCGAGGTCTCAAATTTAACCTGTAGCTGTAATTAGGGTAGTAACCTTTTAATTGCTCCATCTATTTAGATTTTAGAGATATCTTATGAAGTATTTCATTCATAACTCCAACACCTAGATTTACTATTAGCCTTTCAGGTCTCAAATTTAACTTATAGCTGTATTTAGGAAACTTTTCATTGCTGTATCTGTTCAGATTTCAGAAATATCTTAGGAAGTATTTAATTCATAATTTCAATACCTAGACTTACTATTAGCGCCTGAGTTCTCATAAATTTGACATGTTGCTGAATTTAGGAAACCTTTTCATTGCTACGTCTATTTAGATTTAAGAGATATCTTAGGAAGTATTTAATTCATATCTCCAACACCTAGATTTACTATTATCGTTTGAGGTCTCAAATTTAATCTTTGGAAAACCTTTTCATTGCTCTATCTATTCAGATTTCAAAGATATATTAGTATTTCATTCACAACTCCAACACCTAGATTTACTATTAGCTTCTGACGTATCATAAATTTAACATGTTGCTGTATATAGGAAACATTTTCATTGCTCTATTTATATTTCAGAGATATCTTCAGAAGTATTTCATTCGTGACCCCAACACCTAGATTTACTATTAATATCTGAGGCTTCAAATTTTACCTTTAGGAAACCCTTTCATTGCTCTATCTGTTCAGATTTCAGAGATATCTAGCAAGTATTCCATTCATAACTCGAAAACCTACTTTCAGTATTAGCTTGTGAGGTCTCATAAATTTAACATGTTGCTGTATTTAAGAAACATTTTCATTGCTCTTTTTATATTTCAGAGATATCTTCGGAAGTATTTCATTCATAACGTCAACGTCTGGATTTATTATTAGCGTCTGACATCTCAAAGATTTAACATGTTGCTGTATATATGAAACCTTTTCATTGTTCTATTTAGATTTCAGAGATATCTTAAGAAGTATTTCATTCACAACCCCAACACATAGATGTACTATTAGAGTCTGATATCTCATAGATTTAACATGTTGTTTTATTTAGGTAACCTTTTCATTATCTATTTAGATTTCAGAGATATCTTCAGGAGCACTTCATTTATAACGTCAACGTCTGGATTTACTATTAGCGTCTGACGTCTCATAGATTTAGCATGTTGCTCTATTTAGGAAACCCTTTCATTGCTCTATATAGATTTCAGAGATAAAATAGGAAGTATTTCATTCATAACTGCAACACCTAGATTTACTGTAGCGTCTGAGGTCTCAAATTTAATATGTTGCGGTATTTAGGAAACCTTTTCAATGTATTATCTATTTAGATTATAGAGATATCTTAGGAAATATTTCATTCATAACTACAATACCTAGATTTACTATTAGTGACTTAGGTCTCATAAATTTAACATACTACTGTATTTAAAAAACCTTTTCATTGCTCAATCTATTTAGATTCCAGAGATATTTTAGGAAGTATTTCATTCACAACCCCAACACATAGATGTACTATTAGAGTCTGATATCTCATAGATTTAACATGTTGTTTTATTTAGGTAACCTTTTCATTATCTATTTAGATTTCAGAGATATCTTCAGAAGCACTTCATTTATAACGTCAACGTCTGGATTTACTATTAGCGTCTGACGTCTCATAGATTTAGCATGTTGCTCTATTTAAGAACCTTTTTCATTGCTCTATATAGATTTCAGAGATAACATAGGAAGTATTTCATTCATAACTCCAACACCTAGATTTACTATTAGCGTCTGCGGTCTCATAGATTTAACATGTTTCTGTAATTAGGAATCCTTTCAATTGCTCTATCTGATTAAGATTTCAGAGATAATAGGAAGTATTTCATTCATAACTCCAACACCTAGATTTATTATTTACACCTGAGGTCTCAAATTTAAACTTTAGGAAACCTTTTCATTGCTCTCTCTGTTCAGATTTCAGGGATATCTTAGGATGTATTTCATTCATAACTCCAACACCTAGATTTACTATTAGTATTCAACGTCTCAAATTTAACCTTTAGGAAAACTTTTCATTGGTCTATCTATTTAGATTCCAGAGATATTTTAGGAAGTATTTCATTCACAACCCCAACACATAGAGTACTATTAGTGTCTGATGTCTCATAGATTTAACTTCTTGTTGTATTTAGGTAACCTTTTCATTACTCTATCTATTTAGATGTCAGAGATATCTTAAAAAGTTTTTCATTCATAACGTCAACGTCTGGTTTTACTATTAACGTTTGACGTCTCATAGATTTAACATGTTGGTGTATTTAGGTAAACTTTAAAATTGATATTTCTATTTAGATTTCAGAGATATCTTAGGAAGTATTTCATTCATAACTCCAACACCTTGATTTATTATTAACGTCTGCGTCTCATAGATTTAACATGTTGGTGTATTTAGGAAACCTTTAAAATTGCTCTATCTGTTCAGATTTCAGAGCTATCTAAGGAAGTATTTCATTCATAACTCCAACACCTAGATTTATTATTAACGTCTGCGTCTCATAGATTTAACATGTTGGTGTATTTAGGAAACCTTTAAAATTGCTCTATCTATCTAGATTTCAGAGATATCTTAGGAAGTATTTCATTCATAACTCCAACACCTAGATTTATTATTAACGTCTGCATCTCATAGATTTAACATGTTGGTGTATTTAGGAAACCTTTAAAATTGCTCTATATGTTCAGATTTCATAGATATCTTAAGAAGTATTTCATTCCTAACTCCAACACCTAGATTTACTATTAGCGTCTGAGGTTTCATAGCTTTAATATGTTGCTGTATTTAGGAAACCTTTTCATTATTCTATCTATTCAAATTTCAGAGATATCATTGGAATCATTTCATTCATAACTCCAATACCTAGATTTACTACCCAGATAGCAAATTTAGTTTTCAGCAAACTTGCAGCAGTCTTGCTTTGCAAACCTGCAAACTTGCAATAAGTTCAGCATGACAAGTCTGCAAGTTTGAAACAAGACTGCAACAAGTCTACGCAAATTTCGAAGTCACCATACCTCCAACTTGCAGAAAACTTGTCATGCAAGTTACACTACACTTGTCTTGCAAGTTTGCATTTGAGGTCTCAAATTTAACCTTTAGGAAACCTTTTCATTTCTCTATCTGTTCAGATTTCAGGGATATCTTAGTAAGTATTTCATTCATATTTCCAAAACCTAGATTTACTATTAACGTCTGATGTGTCAAATTTAACCTTTAGGAAACCTTTTCATTTCTCTATCTATTCAGATTTCAGGGATATCTTGGGAAGTGTTTCATTCATATTTCCAAAACCTAGATTTGCTATTAACGTCTGATGTGTCAAATTTAACCTTTAGGAAACCTTTTCATTTCTCTATCTATTCAGATTTCAGGGATATCTTAGGAAGTGTTTCATTCATATTTCCAAAACCTAGATTTACTATTAACGTCTGATGTGTCAAATTTAACCTATAGGAAACCTTTTGATTTCTCTGTCTATTCAGATTTCAGGGATATCTTAGGAAGTGTTTCAGTCATATTTCCAAAACCTAGATTTACCATTAACGTCTGATGTGTCAAATTTAACCTTTAGGAAACCTTTTCATTTCTCTATCTATTCAGATTTCAGGGATATCTTAGGAAGTGTTTCATTCAGAACTCCAACACCTAGATTTCCTATACACATCTGAGATTTCAACAATTTAACCCTTTGCAGTATTTAGCATTTTGCATGAAAAATAGAAATGCTTTAACAAAAATTTGTATTAATAAAGCATTCGATATTTTGACCCTATTAGGTGTTACCACATCCTCTTAATCTCATGTCTGAAGTGATGCACAAGGAATGACAAAAAAGTTCTATAATTTTTTCAGTCTAAAACCGAAACAAAGTTAAAAATATTAAAAGAGAAAAATATTTTCTACATTTCGACCTAAAATCCGTTTTCTCAATCCCTCTTAATCTCCAAGTGAATAAAAATCACGGCAAACGAACATCAGTTTTTTTTTTTTTTGCATTCCCCAAGCCCGTTTCAAATCAATAGCACTGAATTTAAAACCAAGTATTGTGATAAAAGAAGTTTCAATACTTGAGAATCTTTTTACTTCAAACTTCTTTTTCAGTGAGAAACGAATAAAAGAAGTTAGAAGGTAAAGGTGAAAGAATATAGTACAGAAAATCCCCTGCATCTAATCTTATGTAAATAAAACAGTTTTGGGTGAGAATGCTATTTAGAAAAAGGTAAAAGATGTAATTCTATTTTTTACCCTTTAGGCTGGAAATGTATCAGTTGTGTCTATTGTTAGATATAAATCAAATAACAAAACAAGAAAGGTTTAAATCTCTTAGAGATTCTTTTTTTATACAGTGTGTTCTGAAAGCTACCAGACCAGGCAGGAAAAATAAAAAATGCTAGATTTATGACAGTAGCTTTTTAAAACTAAAATTTAGAATTTTTTTTTAATCGTAGTTTTGGAAATGTGTGTATGTTCAGGTCTCATATTTATAAGTTTATCAGAATTGTTGTATGAGAGATATTTATACTTTAATACGAATGACTATAAATAATTTTACCGAAATGTGATATTTCCTTTCTACTACAAAAAAACATTATTTATTGTTAACCTTTGTTTTTCCTAAATTATGTGTATATAAATACGTAATATATCAAAATTATTACAATGAAAATATCTACCTAAAATTCTCATTTTAACTTTCTCATTGTTTCATATTGTCGTGTAGTCCTCGTTTATATTTGAGTATTAACCTGTGATCAAATGTATAGTGGTGATTTTATTTTGATTTCGTTGTGTAAAAGTATTTTTGTACTAAATTCAACCACAGGTTCTGAGAAACTACAGACATAAATATGAAGATAAACTGAAAGCTAAATTAACAGCATCCGAAACTAGCTTAATATAAAAAAGTAAATTTATTATAATATATATACATCTGTGTACATACAAAACTGATGCTAATTTTCATAAAATAAGCTTTGTCAACATCTTCTAAATTAGTTCTGGCAATTTTTTAATACTTAAGTAATTTTGTAAATAGAGAGAGGACCTAATCTCAATTTCAAAATGTATGTAAAAGGGGGTACCTTTGGGGAGTTAAAATGGTGTGCCCGGAACACTGCTGGTTGATGGGTATCTATGGATCTTTCGTCGGTCTGGTCAGGGGCTTCCTCCTGAGTGTTTGGGGTGCGGCAGTGCTATTTGATGCAGGAACCCTTCCTGTCGGACTTGGCTGGACTCTCGAACTCGTTCCGTCGGACTTCTCGTCTAGACTATCCAACACCTTCTGTCGGACTCTCTCCTAGTCTAGACTATCGAACACCTTCTGTCGCACTCTCTCGTCGTCTCGACTATGGAACACTTTCTGTCGGACTCTCTCCTCGTCTGGACTCTCGAACACCTTCTGGCGGACTCTCATCTAGTCTCGACCATCGAACACCTTCTTTGGGACTTCCGAACCTCTTCTCAATTTTAAATTTTTTATATTTTATTAATTTCAACCTTGTTCCCTCTTGCTTCCCATCGTCCAATCGGGATAGTTGTAAGAATTTCATTGGTCTGCTCAAACCCCGCC
>CM063500.1:103415859-103418359 GCA_032207245.1 Pardosa pseudoannulata | reverse complement strand
GGGATCGAACCTCGGACCTGTGTCGTGGGAGAGCGAAGCGCTACCGCAACGCCACTGGGCTTTTTAAATATATTAAATTCCCCATTAATTTCTTAGTATATTAAATAAATTCATAGTTTTTTTTCCTGTTCATTTTTATATCATATGAGTATTTCACGAACACTGGAAATCAAATTTCAGGTTATACTGGTAGCTTCATATATTCTTCCAAATTAAAAATTAAAATCAAGAGCAAAAATTCAAAAAGGAAAAAGTTTGAAAGAAATCTAAATTAAAATCAGGAGCGTAATTCGTTCAGATTGCATCAATCCATATTTCCGGAAACTAAAGATTGAATTAACCTTTTTGAGGCGGGTGGTTGATATTTCCACGAGAAGGTGAAATCTTCAAGAATACGGACCTGGTTGAAATAGGAACCAAGCATTTAATTTCCCAGCTGTTCACTGTTCAGTTGCGGTAAGAGGCAGGTTAGAAACATCGTTATTAATCACAAGTTTTTTTATGTTCCTCTTTTCGAATGTCTACGTTTCACCCTGCTCAGTTTTCACAAAAGACTTACTATTTTAATTTTAATTTTTAAATAGTTCATAATAGTTGTTTCATTTTTATTCTGTATACTGTTTGTGGTTTCTGTTCTAACTGCTTTTCTAGTCAATAGATGGCATCACCATGTTTTTTCGATTCTGAGTGTTGGTAAAATGGCTAGTAACTTGTTTTGTTCTGATGCATATTCAATTCTAAATTGTGTAATATAAGAATTCAAGGATTGGTATGTTGAATGCAATTCTTTTTTGTTTTTTATTCTGAATTATGGACTTATGAATTCAACAGTTATGTGAAAACAAGTCAAAGCAACTTTTAAATGCATTCTAAAGTAAGTGTGTTTTACGCTGACCCATCCGAACACATACAGCAGCAACTAATGATGACGGTGCCGCAACAGTGACCCATAAATGGCTACCAAGCCACCGCTGACCTACGAGAGGCTCATCATGGTCCGATTTTAACGTGGTCCAACCCGGTAAGGAGCAAACACTACAGAGGTAAGCTCGAGACTACCAGGAAGAACGCTAAGAAAAGATCACTCAGGTACCCCGGGATTGTGAACCAGAAGGTGAAATCTTCAAGAATACGGGCTTGGTCGAAATATGAACCATGCATTTAATTTCCCAGCTGTCCACTGTTCAGTTGCTATAGAGACGGGTCAGAAACATCGTTATTAATCACAAGTTTCTTATGTTCTTCTTTCCGAATGTCTAAGCTTCACTAAGTTCAGTTTTCACAAAAGACTTACTATTTTTATTTTAATTTTTAAATAATTTATAACCGTTCTTTCATTTTTATTCTGTATACTGTTTGTGGTTTCTGTTCTAACAGCTTTTCCAGTCAATAGATGGCATCAACGCGTAACTTTTTTGCTTTCCTTTCTGAGTTTTCGTAAAATGGCTAGTAACTTGTTGTTCTGTTCTAATGCATATTCAATTCTAAATTGTGTAATGTAAGAATTCAAGGATTGGTATGTTGAATGCAATTCTTTTTTGTTTTCTATTTTGACTATTCTATTCTAACTTGCGAATTCAACAGTTATGTGAAAACATGTAAAAGCAACTTTTAAATGCATTCTAAAGTAAGCAGTTCCAGTATTATTCTTGCTCTATCGATTCTTGCAGTTCCCTAAAATATAAATTGTACTAACGAAATAAATGACTCCTCACACCTCAATATGGAAATTCTTTTAAATCATTTAAGAGAACAAGATTACTTAACATAGTAAAATTTTAATAGTTAATAAAAACAATTTTTTTTCTCATTTTTAGAATTGTGTAGCGCATTAATTTTCGTTTAATTTCTGTGTTTTTTATATTAGAAATAGACATACTATGGGGGGGGGGTTCTTTGCGAAAGAAAACATTGCACTAAGGGAAGATTTTCAGGAGAAAAAACCCTCTGATTTGAGGGTGGTAAAAAGATCAGTATTCAATTGTTTTTGTAAAGAATGTCAAACAAATTGTTCAAATGGGGAAAAGCGCTAATGCTTACACTTCCGCTTTTATCCATGTGAATGTGGGGAAAATTCAGCCATGAAAAGGTTAATAATTGTAATCTACAGCCTTCCTAGTCCTTTTATGAAACAGCTCTCGATTCATTCAGGGGGAAATCTTTGCATTCTTTATTCCGTTGTATGTAATTTTCCAGGCACAAATATTTTGACAAGTCACAAAAGAAACGCTTACTTAAGGTTGTAATTGTCCACGTGACTTTCTCCATTTTCTCGGCGACCTTTTCACAGACCAACAGATGCATCAGCAATTTCTGATGTTAGTAATTCCTCCGTCTATGAAAAGAAAGGATTTTAGATAAGTTGCAACCTAGATGCCATGAGAAAAAAAAGTCTAGTACAGTGAAACTTTACATTTATTGGGGATCTAACAGCATCATATTAACGGACTGTCTGTACAATACAACTGCTTCACGTGACAAAAAATATACACAACTTTCC
>CM063500.1:103408359-103413359 GCA_032207245.1 Pardosa pseudoannulata | reverse complement strand
AACTGTTCCGAATCTTTGAAAAAAATTCATTGCTAGCATCAAAAAGTAGACTAGGAGTTTACTTTTATCTCTCTTTTTGTTGTTTTTTGATTGAGTAAGTACATCAAGTTTGGGGAAGGTGGAAAATGAAAAATTACGAACATTAAAATGTGATTAGAAACAATTTACGAACAATTAGTGCTACTTGTTATCCTAACTTATTCGAACCTTATTCTAATTATATAGGTTACGTAACAGATTTAACCCTCTAACAATCGCATAATTTTTAAGAAAATTGTCAATTTTTTAGAGAAAATTATGGTAACAAAAATTACTGTTTGTGCAAAATATGGATCCATTTTTAACCTTTCAATTTTTTTAAAGTTTGAAATTGAAGCTATTTAAATATTTATGAAAAGGTAACTTTCAGGATTATTATGAAAATTTTTGGTTTTCCAGTAGACAAAGTAAATACTTTTATTTCAGAAAATTATATAAAAAGTATATACAGAGGTTGTTCACACTTGTTTTAGAGGATTTTGGTTAGAGGTAATAAAAAATCTTTTGTTGCAAAATAAATAGATGAAATTGTACTAGGTTTTTAACCCCTTAACGCATCGGTCGGGGAACTTTTTTAATCATTACCCCAAAGCATTTTTATGTAAGTTGATATTACCCCATGGCAAAGAGGAACAAAAAAAAAATCGCCTCTTTTTAGCATCTTTCACATTATAGCCCCCCCCATGATAATTTTGAAAAGAAAACAACTAAAAATTTTATTTAAACTTCATTTATTCAATTTATCAATGTAATACCTAGTAATCCATAACGGTATTGTAACAAATTATAATAATAATAATAATAAAACAAAAACAAACAATAATTAGAATTGAAAAAATTAAAAAAAAAAGAATAATTGAAAAAAATTTTTTTTCACGTTTTGGAGAAATGGTGTTGTTTCATGTTCGATACAATTGCTTCAAAATTAGGACTTTTTGATGTAAGAGCGATTTGAATGCAGTCTTCGGCGTTTAATCGATTTCTGTTCTTCGTTTTTATGTTCATTAGAGTGGAAAAGCCTTGTTCGCAAAAATATGTTGTTCCAAATGGCAGCAATTTTTTAACCGCCTCTTCATGTGCAATTTTGAAAGCCTTTGCAGCTTTTGAAATCCAAAAAGACGTCAAATTTGATTTACTCTCAATTTGAATACGTGCTTCAGTATTAGATTGAATTTCAAGAATGCCAAACCTGAAGGTTCTTCTGGTATCATAGCAATATTACATTTAAAAGGATCTACAATCCAACTGATAGTACGTGTATCAAGATTGTACTCAATTTAAAATAAAATAAAATGTGCTTTATTGCGCAAAGAGAACACTTTAGTGGTGGGTTGTGAGATGGCGAGAACACTTTAGTGTGGTGGGTAGTAAGATGGCGTGGCCTGCATATGTCGCTAAATTGTTTAAGTTGAAAAAAATACTAACAAGTTTATAAAATAGCAAATTAAAAATATATACTTTTTACTCAAAAAAGTTTCATTTTTACCCCCAAAAATTTCCTTTTTACCCCATTTGGGGTAATTTACCCCGGTTCCCCGACCGCTGCCTTAACGCATTTGCCCGTATCTGACACGGGCGAAATTCAAATTAAGCATGTAATAAAATCGTTTACACTTTGTTTGTATAACAATTTTTTTATATACTTTTTACTCTTTCCAAGCTCCCTAGTCACCCCCAAAACTGAAATTGTAAAAATTAACTTACATTGTACCTATATATCCCTTTTCTGTGAAGAAAATATGTCATATTTTATAATTTTTTTCTAAAATAAACTCGTGCTTTAAGGGGTTAAAAGTCAATATTATTGTCAGCGGCTTGAGAGGTATATTTTTATTCAAAATGGCGTTTTTAACGAAGCAGTGGCTCGAAGGCTATATTTATGCTATTTTCGAAGAGAAGTATTCATATTTATTATCCAAAAACGACGTGAGAGTCATGGTTTTGTGATATCTGAAGAGTCGATAGGTAATATCGTCCAAAAGAAAGAAAAAAAAACATCAAATTGGAGCCTCAAGTGGGACAAAAATTCCAAGCAAATATCCAAGGATAAAATGAATATCTTCGACTATTGCAAAGGTACATTGTTTAATGTTGAAAGGAAATCCCTTTAGTCAAATGACAATTGTAAAATCATTAAAATGCTTAGTGTCCACTGTAAACAAAACGATAAACTTTTATTTAAATCTTAAGAAAGCGAAAAACGCAATGTGCATCGTCTTTCTCTAAAGCATATAGCTGAACGCAGGACACGCTGCAGAATTCTGTATAAGAAACATTTATCCAAAGAAAAATGGAAAACAATTGTCACAATAGATAAATTATGGGTGTATTTAAATGATTACAACAAAAAGAGCCATTTATTATCATAAAAAGGTAGAAAAAATTAAGTACATGGTTCAATGAATTGAAAGAAATTTTTTCTAAGGAATTCATGATTGCTGCTGGTTTTTCATATAATGGCAAGTTAAAAATAAAGAGAGTTAACTCTATATACTAACAGGAATATATTTTATCGCCAATTTTTCTGGATGAAATACCATCGCTTTACCCGCAGTCCCATCAATCTTTGGTGTCAATCTAGACAAAGGTAGCAGTCACATATCAAAATTCATTGTAAATTTCCTAAAAGAAGTGGAACAAAAAAACCGGTATCAGAGTGATACCCTTCACTAATATCACTACTAAATCTCCCTATGTATCACCTATCGATTTTTGGGCTTTCAGACTTTTAAAATTTGAATTATCCAAACTACGTTCCACAACCCTGGAAAGCTGTTGAGGAGGAATGGGATAGAATACCTCTTCTGACACTTCAAAAGGCATTATCACCCTTTAAATTACGGTGTCGCAAGACAGTTCAGAATAAGTTCTATCAAAAAGAACATTTCAAACACAAGAATTTTATGTAATTTAGTTTTGTGACTACAATATACATCGTCTAAAATGTGTAAACAGCCTCTGTATATCTACAATTAGTATATACATCCATTTTTAACTTTTGGATTTTTTAAATCATAAAATTAAAGAAGTTTAAATTTTTAGGAATATTTAACCTTCAGGGTTAATGTGACAACGTTGGTTTACCAGCAAGAAAGGAAAATATTTTTATTTAAAAAAATAATATAAAACTAAAAAACTATGTACTACTGTTCACTATGCCCTTGGCTCTTGCATTTCAGGCTTTGAAATTTACCACAAAAAATTACTGAAATATCTTTAATATTATTCATTACATTGAGGAATATGTAACAATTTTGTGTAGAATAATTTACATCTAAATAAACAGTAATTGGATGAGCTGGAATCAATGTCAATATTAAGTGCAGAGTAGTTATTGATTTGATTTAACTAGGGCTCAATAGTCCATTATAATATTGTATTATTTGCTTCATAGAAATGAGTTTCATCTCTAAATGAACTAAATATCTCTCTATTAAGTAAATTCTTTAGATTGAAAAAAATAAACTAAATGGCTCTACAGTCTTTTGTGAAACAACTGGTACAGCAATAAAAACGTATGAGGAGATATCTCTAACACATTTTCTTTAAAAGGTGTAGACCGAACAATGACAGTATGGTATAGCACTTTTTTTCGGTACCATAGCTCCGGGATTTGGATTCCACTGCTGGCAAGGATGTTTGTAGCCGTTCGGAATCGGTTTTAATCAGTAAGGCGTGGTCTCATTAGCCCTCCTGAGCAAACAGTAAACCGTAGTGTTCTACATATTCTTCAAAAGGTGTAGACCACATGATTACATAATGGGAGAGCATTTCTCATCGGTACCAGAGTTTGGGGGTTCGAATTTTGCTGCTGTCATGTATTTTCGTAGCATTTCGGAGTCAGTTTTAAACATTAAGTCCTGGTATCATTAGCTCTTCTGAGAAAACCGTATTGTGACCGTATTGTTCAAAACCGACCAATCAACAGGTGTAGAAAATATGCCGGATATTATAGATTGAACGGTTACTCAGAAATATTTATATGATATTTTCTAGAAATAGTACAGAACAAATGACATACGAATCTAATATTAGCAAACCTGGCAGAGTTCCTCAATCAAGTTACCTAACAATTCAAGTAGAATTTAAATGATATATTCGTCTTACAAAAAACTTATTATTCTTAATATGAGAAACGTATTATTCTGGCAACATGTGTTATGAACATACATGCACCTGCATAGTTCTATAAGAAAAGAAAACATTTGGGATTAGTTCTATGACGCATTACTTTGCTTTTCAAAAATCCTTTAACACTTTGACTGCCAAGCCAAAATTGCAAATGTTCACAACGGGACCAAACTTTTTTTTTGTGTAATTTGTATTTTTTCAACATAAAACTATATATAAAAACAATATTTCAAAACAAACAATATTTTAAAACAAACTCTCTCTATTTATATACATTCCCTTTTTTGTTGCATGTTCCAAATATTTAATTTTTCATAAAACTTAGCTCATAAAATCGTCACATATACCAATTTGCGCAAACCATCGTAGGGAGCCCAACAATCAAACTCCAATACGATTTTCATGTAACTGATAACATCTTTGATAGTCATGGCCTGAAGTGTTAAAACACCATGGCTATCATATCGGATAGCCAGTGTCTCAACGGAAATATCACTGGATATCACATATGATAGCTATGGCAGTCAAAGTGTTAAAAACGCATAGGTATTCACGGTTTTCATCTATAAAAGGGACAATAAAGGCATATGACTGTATGGTAAGATTTAATATTATCTAATTTCATATAAGCGATATTCCGTTAAAATAATCCTGTAAATAATAAAAGTTATTGTGTTTACTTTAGTGCAAACTTTTGGAAAATCCAATACATAAATAATAAATGCAAATAGTGAACAAATAAAACCTATGCTGTAAAATAACATCCAACTAAAACATGATCGAATCTTACTATTGCATATTTTTTGTATCCAATTGTATAAATAGTAGCG
>CM063500.1:103400859-103403359 GCA_032207245.1 Pardosa pseudoannulata | reverse complement strand
AATTAGTGACACTCTGAATGTAAAGATCATTCCATGTTAAAAAGGGAATATATAAGTTAATGACGGTTTAATTTTGAACTAGTTAATAGCTGTTTGTATTAGCATAAATATTTGTAAAGTTAAAATATATTTCTAAATATAGAAGTAAAAATATAGAAGAGAGAAATACTTTTGTAGTGTTTCATCAAAATTATTATCTTTAATTAGACCCCGATTTTATTTTATTGAAATTTTTATTGCACATTTTATTCAATGACATCAAGAAAGACTGATCTTTCTTTATTTTTGATATTATACCGTGATTGATAGATTCTCTCACCTATTTATAAACAATTTCTTACCATCTTATGGCCATAGGAATATATATTTATTCAGCGTGTATTATACGATATGGTAAATAAAATCTTTTAAAGTATATATATGTACATGAGTATATATGTATATACATATGTATACACATATATATATATATATATATATATATATATATATATACATATATATATGTATACATATATATATATATATATGTATACATATATATATATAGTATATGTATGTGTATACATATGTATATGTATATATATGTATATATACATATGTATAATAGTATATATATATATATATATATATATATATATATATATATATATATATATATATATATATATATATATATATATATATATATATATACATATATATATATATATATATATACATATATATACATATATATATATATATATATACATATATATACATATATATATATATATATATACATATATATACATATATATAATATATATATATTATATATATACATATATATACATATATATATATATATATATATATATATATATATATATATATATATATATATACATATATATATATACATATATATACATATATATATATACATATATATACATATATATATATATACATATATATATATATATACATATATATACATACATATATATATATATACATATATATACATACATATATATATATATATATATATATATATATATATATATATATATATATATATATATATATATATTATATATGTAATGGTATTTTTAACGTTTTCGGTTCCGATTCTGCTTTTCCGGTAATTTCTTTCTAGCAAACCTAGCGAATGTTCTCGAATGCTCTCTTTTAGATTCCTTTCGGTTGCATAGCTGAAAACAGAATTCTGACTCATAATTTACGTCATCCACTTGACTTGTAGTGATCGCTAATTGGCTGGTACAAACAACTATAAAAGAGAATGTACAATGTGTGAGGACATTTTTTCTGAGAGAAGAGTTTCTATAGTTCCGTTTGTAAGAGAAAACATGAATAAACTACGAAAGTTTGAGATTCCATTTGTCTTAATTTGTTGTCCTTTTCGTCGCAAGTTCCACGACTGCAGAACTGTACTATCAGCTCGGAACTTCACTTTGAGATGAGACAAAAATCCTCATTTCTCATATACATATATATATATATATATATATATATATATATATATATATATATATATATATATATATATATATATATATATATATATATATATATATATATATGTAACCCAATAATTATAAATCTGCTGGAGGAGGAAAGCCTAAATCAGCTAACAGTAATAACGATGCACCCCAGAGTGAAGACAGAATTTTCCCACGGGACAAGAAACGCACTCAGCAAATTTAAGTGTTAAGATCAGAAAAACCCGGAACCATTTATTCCGACAGCTGGAAAACGTGTTGAATAGACAGAAAATTTACATCTATAGCACAGACAGCTTTGGGAAATGTATCATAGAATTTTAAGTCGAGGACACTCCTTTAATTAAGACATTAGGGAATGGGAAAAAGATTTTAAGGAATTAGAATCGGAGGAGATTTTGAAGGAGATATTAAAGTTAAATAATTTATATATATATATATATATATATATATATATATATATATATATATATATATATATATATAGTGAGATTGCAGCAATGTTACAAAAGGTTTGCGAAACTGATTTGCTCGACGCACTCGCAGGTTGTGGGTTGCATGCCCAAGTATTTTTTCTCGACTCCAGGAAGCGAATGTTATGAAAACAATTGCACTTAAACTTCCCCAAGTTTTGGAGAGATGTGATTGGTCTCGAGAAGGCGATTCAGGACCATCCTTGAATTCCCGGTAATTCTGGAAAGAGCCGGGAAAGAAAGCATTGTCCACAGGACAATGGAACAACAAACGCATCAGCACAGGACAAAGGAAAAAGTCTAGGGTTGCTGGAGTAGTTCAGAAAGAAGTAAAAGAGTGGACTTTGGCAATTTTTTTCTTTCAGGTGTAGCACGTGGAGTACTTCTTTTACTTGTTAATTTTTTATATATATTTTTTAGCATGTTTCCTTGTCTTTTGTTCTATATATGAATATTGTAATATAGATCAGTGGCATTTTACTATAATTAAAGAAGATATAAAGCAAAGTTGGGTTA
>CM063500.1:103373359-103385859 GCA_032207245.1 Pardosa pseudoannulata | reverse complement strand
CTGGCAATTAAACCATCTGATTGATTGGCTCATGCAACTATAAAACCGAGAAGTATGTGTTTTGTGGACAGAAGTCAGGGAGAAATGTTGCTTCAATACTCTCTGTTCATTTTCATCACATATTTTCTTTGTGTTTTTCCCACTATTCGGACGACTGCATTGGATTGAAGATGACTTTCTTCAGATTTTAATGAGAAATAACTGTAATTACACAAATACGCACACATATATAAATATCCATACATACATATATATATACATACATACACACATACATACATATATACACATACATACGTATACATACACACATATATACATACATATATATATATATATATATATACATATATATATACATGCATACATATACATATATATACATACATACATACATACATATACATAGATACATACATACATATACATATATATATATATGCATACACATATATACATATACATACATACATATATATATATATACACATACATACATACACATGCATACAAACATATATACATACATACGCACATACATACATATATATATACATACATACATACATATATATACATAAATACCAGTGGCGTGAGGTAGGTTTTCATGCAGGGTGTGCAGAGAACATGGATTTTCCAATAAACCTTTAATTATTGAAACATCTCAGCTCTCCATGCTGAAACGGGTTATTTATCATGAATATAAATTTAAAGAATACAATAAATAAAATATTTACCTATGGGTAGTCGAGTTATAACTATAAAAACACCGAAATTTATGAGAATTCTACTAGCACTGAAGCAAAAATCATGTCTTTGGTTGGATGGTGTCATATCGGCGTCGAAAAAGCTTCGGGCTTCTAAGAAAATCTTATATATTCAGCAAACGTAGCACCACATGGCGCCTGTCGCTGCGGTGCCAACAAACCGAACGTCTATTCCACGTGCAGAGGTTTTCACTGCACGCTGGCACAATAGAACGAACTCTTTCTTGTTCGATCAGTGGATTAAATTATATTTATTGATTGTTTTTAAGATTTGGAAATCATATATTCTGCGAAAAACATCTTGACAATTTTTGTAAAACAAAACCAGGGATATGGTGTTACATAATATAACGTATATACTGTCTGTAAGACACAATGAATGGTAAAATTTGGACTGTTCTGTTAAAATTCGTTTCTTTAAAACAAAACAACATTGTTTTTCAGCTAATTATTTCAATAAATATAATACATCACCGAAATTAATTTACCACACTAAAACATTTCACTTTATATTGATGAAATATTTCTTTTATATTTCCATGAAAACAAAATCTTACAATATATAAATTTAAACATTAACCGTCTGCAAACTCGTATAGCCAGTTAATCAGTTAAAAACCAAAAAATAAAGTCCCCGCTCTAATAAACCGTACATTCTGATGATTCTGAATGCCAAGTGCAGTAAAAATAGCTTCATTTGCCTCAGTGCCATAGTATGCTGTTTTTTTCCAGTAGCCTATTCATATAAAGCGTGATTTTCAATTTAGTGCGCAGTGCGTACACATCAGAACTTCCTATGTTCGTTTGCACGCTACGTGGTGCAGCACCTAGTACCGCACGCACTGCGGGAATACAAGCAAGCAAATCAACATAATATTTGAATATATTATAAATAATATTTATTATATACCATATAAAGATAGGTAAGAAAGGTAAAGATAGGTAAGAAATGTAATTTTAGAATTCTTTCATTTTCACATTTAGAATTATCATTACTTCGAAAAATGTCATTAGTGGATAAAGCGATGCTCTGATTCTAGAAATATTTGAAAAATTTGGTTAATTGTTTATGAATCCGCCGTGTGTGAATTAATGAATTTAAAGCGTCAAAAATGTTTTTGAAGGATCGTAAACTATGCAAAAATATTTGCATTCAAAATTAAATTAATTGGATGAAATTCCTACAGAGATAAAAGAAAACTTTTACTGAGACAAACATATATATTTAAACAAACTCCTCGTTATATAAATTTGTTTTCATTAAAGTAATTTTTATTATATTTTCTATTTAAAATAACGTACTTCGTTGAAAATATTTAAAGTTTATCTTTTTAAAAAAATAATCTGCGAAATACGTAACAATTATTTTCCGATTACATAATCATAAATTTTTATTATCCTTTATTATACATTCGCTGAATGAAATATAAAAATAAATTTGATTTACGCTTTACCTGCATCACAAGTGTTAATCGTTTATTTTATATAAATATCACTTTTAATATTAATTAATTCAATAAAAGTTTTGAAAACTGTGATTAATTTTTCTCGGGTGTTCTATGATATAAAATATTCAGTTCTATTTTTTATTTTACTTTTAAGATTACAGCTAAAAGAAAATTTCTGGTAGAGATAAAATATATTTTGATTACTAACTACGGACTTAATTTAAAATTAAGATTTCAGTTTTAATACAAAAGGGAATATACACCCCCCCTAAATATAAGTCTATATAAGAGTTTTTTTTCATTTTGATTCTATAAATCTATGGTGTAAAGAAATATATGAAAATGTATTTTTAATGAAATTTTATGTAATATGGTATATTGTAATATAGAAGATTCTAATTTCAATTATTCTATAAAATCATAATTAAATTTCCTTTTTTTGTGAATTGCTGTTTTAGGTATAATTCTACTGTATAATTATATTTCTTAGGAATATGTGTATTTCATTATCTAATACTATGTTCTAGAATTCCACAATTCTGCTCCCCAACGATGGGCAGGTTTGCAGGGTGCTTATTTTGATTATCAGGAATTAATGTGTTCGAATCCTATTGCTGAAAGGAAGGGTCGTAGAAGTTCGAAATCCGTTTATAACAATAGTACCTGGTTTTGTTAACCCTTGTGTAGCAGAAAATGTAGACTGCAACTCTCCTAACTACTATTATGCAAAATAATTCTACTAAAGTTTTTGACTTGTTTATGTCTTACGTTTGTGCTTTCGAAATGCTAACAGAGAAAAATCTACAGTTCAAAATAATTTTAAAAATTAATATTCTAAATAATCTTAAATGTATTTTAAACTCTTAAACAAATTTTGTTGGTGTTTTGACATCATTCCTTTAACCATCTCATTTAATCACGTGTTATTTTAAATTATTTAAATATCGTCTGCATTATTTTCATACGTTTTATCACTGAACTTAGATATTACTTGAATAATTTTCTTTTATATTTGCCTTAAATAATAGATTAGGTACACATGTGATAATTTTAAATTTAATCATCGATTATTTTTGTTGTAATGAACATTTTATTACAGTTATTAACAACAAATTAGTTTCATTCCTTTACTTTCATTAATTACTACGGAAAAAATTGGGAAGACCGTAACGATAATTTCGACGTTGCTAAGAAGACTTTGAATCTAGTTGCTACAATAACGCCACATTTTGTAGGAAGATTATACAAGACGGGGGCGAACGATTCCGCGGAAAAACAAATTAGTTTCAAAAGTAACCGCTAGGGGAATATTTGGCTCTGTGTTATAGAAAATAGAGTGTTAACAAATGCAAATTAATACGGAATAAAATTAACTTTTATTATGCACATTTTCTGATTTAGTTCAAGTGCTATATGGCAACACTTTTAAAAAAGCTAAAAATCTACATAAAAACCGATAAAGTCTCGTGATCTGCAATTAATTGAATGAATCGCTGATTAGAAGAAGAAGTTCTTTATTAACGCTACATAAATTGGCCCAGTTAAGAAGTTAATTTCCGTAATAATTTGTATTTATTAACACTCTATAAAGGCAAATTATAATATAAATATATATATATATATATAATATATATATATATAGATAAACATATATACATATATATATATATATACATATACACATATGCATATATATATACATATACACATATGCATATATATATATAGATAAACATATACACATATGCATATATATATACATATACACATATGCATATATATATATATATACACATATGCATATATATATATATACATATACACACATGCATATATATATACATATACACACATGCATATATATATACATATACACACATGCATATATATATACATATACACACATGCATATATATATACATATACACACATGCATATATATATACATATACACACATGCATATATGTATACATATACACACATGCATATATGTATACATATACACACATGCATATATACATACATATATACATGCATATATATATATATATATATATATATATATATATATACATATATACATGCATATACATACATATATACATATATACATGCATATACATACATACATACATACATACATATACATACATACATATACATACATACATATACATACATACATACATATAACATACATACATATACATACATACATACATATATATATATATATATATATATATATATATATATATATATATATATATATATATATATATATATATATATATCAGTATTTTTCATAGAGTAGTAAAGCATAATAATATCAATTTTCTTTACAATATTTAGGAGACGTAGAAAATATCCACACACATATAATCCCTTTTATTTATAAAATTTTGTAAATATTATGTAAATTCCTAAAATACCACGTTATGAGTTTATATTTTAGCTAAACTGTTAAAGTTTATCTCAGATTTATTTACTTAGTCCGTGATGTATTATAATGCATACGTTTTTCCAAAAGAATTTCCCTTCTATTTCACTATAATTCATATTTTTTAAGATAATTAACTATCGATTAATGTTTAGTTCAAATTTATTTTAAAACTACACTATTGTGCATTAAAATGTCATAGGAGATTACAATCACATTATTGAAATTTTAGAAATATAATTTAATTTTAATTTTCATTGTGTTATTTACGATTAATACTCACTTCAATTTTAACTGGTGAAACATTCTTAAAAATGGTAAGAGCGAAAAAATCCGATAAATAATGGATTAAGTTAACATGAGGTAATGACATTTTAAGGTAATGGCATTTTGTCAGGTCATTTTAAAGAGAAAATTAATTTTTAGAAAACCGCTTGACATGATAGTATAATTAATTAAGGCAGTTCTTATCATAACGAAAACTGCACATGTTAATCAGATTCTTCACGAAGTTTGTTTCATATTTTTATGTTTTAGTAAAGATAGAAAACATTTTTTCTCAAATGTTTATTATATAATTTTTAATTTACTATAGAAAAGGGTTTTTCTGTGTTTTTGTGAACCTGAAAAATTATGCAACAAAAACATTTAAAATAGTAATGTGTACAAACAAACATACATACATATGCATAGCTATATACTTATACATTATCGTATAATCGTATACTCATATATATGAATATATTCTATATTTTTACATTTTAGTAAAGACAAAAGACATTTTCCCAAAAGTTTATTATATAATTTTTAGTTTAGTATAGAAAATTATTTTCCTGTATTTTTGTGAATGTGCGAAAGTATGCAACAAAAACTTATTAAAACTTTAAAGTGTACAAACATACATACATACATACATATGAATAGCTATATACTTATATATTATCGTATAATCATACATATGCATATGTTTTATATTTTTCCATTTTTGTAAAGAAAGAAAACATTTTTCCCAAAAGTTTATTATATAATTTTTAGTTTAGTATAGAAAAGTGGTTTTCTGTGTTTTTGTGAACCTGAAAAAATATGCAATAAAAACATATTTAAAACAGTAACGTGTACAAACAAACATACATACATACATATGCATAGCTGTATACTAATATATTATCGGATTATGGTACATATGCATATTTTTTATATTTTTA
This sequence comes from Pardosa pseudoannulata, assembly GCA_032207245.1. Classification (NCBI taxonomy): domain Eukaryota; kingdom Metazoa; phylum Arthropoda; class Arachnida; order Araneae; family Lycosidae; genus Pardosa; species Pardosa pseudoannulata. The sequence continues at coordinate 103,379,998 of CM063500.1, read as the reverse complement.
AGTTTTAGTAAAGACAGAAAGCATTTTTTTCTCAAGTATTTATTACATAATTTTTAGTTTAGTATAGAAAAGTGTTTTCTGTGTTTTTCTGAACCTGAAAAAATATGCAACAAAAAACATATTTAAAACAGTAACGTGTACAAACAAACATATATACTTACATATGCATAGCTATATACTTATATATAATTGTATATTCATACATATGCATATGTTTTATATTTTTACGTTTTAGTAAAGACAGAAAAAATTTTTCCAAAAGTTTATTATATAATTTTAAGTTTAGTATAGAAAAGTTAATATCAGGTAGTGACATTTTAAGGTAATGTCATTTTGTCAGGTCATTTTGAAGAGAAAATTAATTTTTAGAAAACCGGTTGACATGATAATATAATTAATTAAGGCAGTTCTTATCATAACGAAACCTGCACATGTTAATCAGACTCTTCACGAAGTTTGTTTCATATTTTTATGTTTTAGTAAATATAGAAAACATTTTTTCTCAAATGTTTATTATATAATTTTTAATTTAGTATAGAAAAGTGTTTTCCTGTGTTTTTGTGAGCCTGAAAAAGTATGCAACAAAAACATTTAAAATAGTAATGTATACAAACAAACATACATACATATGCATAGTTATATACTTATATATAATCGTATAATCATACATATGCATTTATTCTATATTTTTACGTTTAAGTAAAGACAGAAAACATTTTTTCTCAAATGTTTATTATATAATTTTTAATTTAGTATAGAAAAGTGTTTTCCTGTGTTTTTGTGAGCCTGAAAAAGTATGCAACAAAAACATTTAAAATAGTAATGTGTACAATCAAACATACATACATATGCATAGCTATATACTTATATATTATTTTATAATCGTATAATCATACATATGCATATATTCTATATTTTTACGTTTTAGTAAAGACAGAAAACATTTTTCCCAAATTCTTATTATATAATTTTTAATTTAGTATAGAAAAGTGTTTTCCTATGTTTTTATGAACCTGAAAAAGTATGCAACAAAAACATTTAAAATAGTAATGTGTACAAACAAACATACATATGCATAGCTATATACTTATATATTATCGTATAATCGTATAATCATACATATGCATATATTCTATATTTTTACGTTTTAGTAAAGACAGAAAACATTTTTCCCGAAAGTTTATTATATAATTTTTAGTTTAGTATAGAAAAATGTTTTCCTGTGTTTTTGTGAACCTGAAAAAGTATGCAACAAAAACATTTAAAATAGTAATGTGTGCAAACAAACATACATGTGCATAGCTATATATTTATATATTACCGTATAATCGTATAATCATACATGTGCATATATTCTACATTTTTACGTTTTAGTAAAGACAGAAGACACTTTTCCAGAATGTTTATTAAATAATTTTTAATTTAGTATAGAAAAGTGTTTTCCTGTGTTTTTGTGAACCTGAAATAATATGCAACAAAAACATATTTAAAACATTAATGAGTACAAATAAACATACTTACATATGCATAGCTATATACTTATATATTATCGTATAAACATTTATATGCATGTTTTATATTTTTACCTTTTAGTAAAAACATAAAGCATTTTTTTCCAAAAGTTTATTATATAATTTTTAATTTAGTACAGAAAAGTGTTTTCCTGTGTTTTTATGAACCTGAAAAAATATGCAACAAAAAACATACTTAAAACGTTAACGTGTACAAACAAACATACATATATATCCATAGCTATATACTTATATATTACCGTATAATCATACATATGCATATGTTTTATTTTTTTACGTTTTTGTAAAGACAGAAAACATTTTTTCTCAAATGTTTATTATATAATATTTTACTTAGTATAGAAAAGTGTTTTCCTGTGTGTTTGTGAACCTAAAAAAGTATGCAACAAAAAACATATTTAAAACATTAACATATAAAAACAAACATACATATGCATAGCTATATACTTCTATATTATCGTATAATCCTACATATGCATATGTTTTATATTTTTACGTTTTAGTAATGACAGAAAACATTTTTTATAAAATGCTTATTACATAATTTTTAATTTAGTATAGAAAAGTCTTTTCCTGTGTTTTTGTAAACCTGAAATAATATGCAACAAAAACATATGTAAAACAAACTTGTACGTGTATAAACAAACATACATATGCATATCTATATACCGTGGACTCCACTTAATGTGATCCCGGTTAATGTTATCAATCGCTTATTTTTATCGAAATCACTTAGCCCCGATTTTCTTTATTCATTTATATTTTAAAATTATCGCTTTTTGTGATCGTTACATCGGTTAATGTTATCAGTTTCCAAACTAACTGGCAAAGGAGTATTCACAGTGTATTCAGAAGGAACCCATTTTTTCTTTTCCCTTCGCTGTTCCGAGAATTCTCCCTCTTCCATTTAGGGAATTGAAGTGAACAAAAGAGTGGAAAAATACATGTACCCGGAATTTTTTTCTCACTTACATCCAGCTTATCGATTTGGAAGCCAGAAAGCGAAATGATTTAATATTAACCCCTTCCGGTACGATTTAATAATGAAAAACTGTGCGTGAAGTAACCGTTTAATTTTTATTTAAAAAAACTTTACATTTTATTTTAAAATTCTTACATATTCTTAATTAAAATCCACTTTTTACATAGTGTTAAGTATCAGAAACGGTAAAATTAAGATAATAGTCTTCAAGCTAGTGGTACTTTTCAAAACAAAGTGCAAAGGAATTCTGAATTGTTTACATCGCCAGGGAGTCTCACTTCTAATTTGATTCTTGTAACACACACGGCATTTCTTAGTAGGTTTTCTTTTATTCTGACTCATCAATTTGGCAGTGACTTGTACCAAGAAACTTTAAATAAACAATATGTAATAGTGACCTGGGATTTCCACAAGTAACAAAAGTGTTGCTAAATTCAGTACGCTAGAAATTTTAAACTAAATTAATTATCATATTTATCAGTAATTTTAGTCGCATGACGAGTGTAGCTCGTCATTGTGCGGTATGGAATGAAAAACCAATGACGAGCTAGACTCGTCATTTTACCGGAAGGGGTTAAAACTAAAGATCAAAATTTTAATGTCGTTACGAGAGGTTACCAAAAATGAGTTAGCGCAACATTTCTCAGCCTCTATTGTGCAAAATTTTTAAAACTCAAGATGATCTTACTAGAAGAAATAAAATAAAAATAGGGCCGAACGATGGCCGATTGGTTAGGGTGCTGGCCTTCGGTACCGGAGTTCGTGGGTTCGAATCAAACAGAGGCATGGATGTTCGTAGCCGTTCGGAATCGGCTTTAAGCTGTAGGTCCCGGTCTCATTAGCCCTCGTGTTGCAAAAAGTAGACCGTAGCACTCCAAACCAAACCAAAATGAAAATACGGAGACATATGCCAGTAGCTTCCACATTAACAGAATCTGAAGTCTGTTAGATTGTCATAGGAAAATAGACGAATGATGAAACTGATGAGTCAGATGAATAATCTTTTGATATCAAGACACCTCCTATAAGTGTTGAAATGAGAAATATATTGAAAGTGTTGAAACGTGGAGTACAACACCGCTCTGATGACTTTAAAAAACATTATGATTGTGAACAATTTATCAATGAGCTTCTTAGAAAAAATTGTAGACAGTCAAAAAAATGATAATTTTTTTAAATTATGTATACAATTCTTACGTGTTAAACGATAATATATGGTACATAAATATAAGGTGTAAATTAAAGGGGGGGGGATAAATTTATCTAATTTTGCATATCGTTTATTGTTACCAATCGGTTATTGTTATCAACATCACGGTGTCCCAAACTGAACCTATTAAGTGGTGTCCACTGTACTTATATATTATCGTATAATCATACATATTACATATGTATATGTTTAAGATCGTACACACACATACACACAAGTCTATTATTTCCATTAAACAAAATAACATTTTTTATTTTACATTTAACATTTTTTAACATTATTTAACATTTTTCAAAAAGACAAATATAGCAAGTTACAATGGATCCCCAGCCATTGCGGTATTTATGGGAATGATCAGGCTGATCTTCTGGCACGTAAAGGTGCAACAGAGGCACAGCTAACAAATGATTCTGGACTGTCTTATCATATGCAACAAAAACATACTTAATAACGTGTATAAACAAACATACATATGCATATCTATATACCGTGGACTCCGTTTAATGTGATCGCGGTTAATGTTATCAATCGCTTATTGTTCTCGAAATCACTTAGTCCCGACTTTCTCTATTCATTTGCATGTTAAAAAAGATCTTTTGGAAACAAGCTTTGAATATGAAATTCGAATCCCAAATGCAAGATCGTGTTAAACTGAAGACCTAAAGTGCCGAAGATCTCGCCAACATTCCCGATCGTCCTCGACGTGAGGCAGTGGCGTTGTTCCTGTTGGTTCCAAGCTTTGAATATGAAATTCGAATCCCAAATGCAAGATCATGTTAAACTGAAGACCTGGAGTGCTGAAGATCTCGCCAACATTTTTGATCGTCCTCGACGTGAGGCAGTGGCGTTGTTCCTGTTGGTTCCAAGCTTTGAATATGAAATTCGAATCCCAAATGCAAGATCGTGTTAAACTGAAGACCTAAAGTGCCGAAGATCTCGCCAACATTCCCGATCGTCCTCGACGTGAGGCAGTGGCGTTGTTCCTGTTGGTTCCAAGCTTTGAATATGAAATTCGAATCCCAAATGCAAGATCATGTTAAACTGAAGACCTGGAGTGCTGAAGATCTCGCCAACATTCCCGATCGTCCTCGACGTGAGGCAGTGGCGTTGTTCCTGTTGGTTCCAAGCTTTGAATATGAAATTCGAATCCCAAATGCAAGATCATGTTAAACTGAAGACCTGGAGTGCCGAAGATCTCGCCAACATTCCCGATCGTCCTCGACGTGAGGCAGTGGCGTTGTTCCTGTTGGTTCCAAGCTTTGAATATGAAATTCGAATCCCAAATGCAAGATCATGTTAAACTGAAGACCTGGAGTGCCGAAGATCTCGCCAACATTCCTGATCGTCCTCGACGTGAGGCAGTGGCGTTGTTCCTGTTGGTTCCAAGCTTTGAATATGAAATTCGAATCCCAAATGCAAGATCATGTTAAACTGAAGACCTGGAGTGCCGAAGATCTCGCCAACATTCCTGATCGTCCTCGACGTGAGGCAGTGTCGTTGTTCCGGTTAGTTCCAAGCTTTGAATATGAAATTCGAATCCCAAATGCAAGATCGTGTTAAACTGAAGACCTGGAGTGCTGAAGATCTCGCCAACATTCCTGATCGTCCTCGACGTGATGCAATGGTGTTGTTCCTGTTGGTTCCAAGCTTTGAATATGAAATTCGAATCCCAAATGCAAGATCGTGTTAAATAGAAGGCCTGGAGTGCCGAAGATCTCGCCAACATTCCTGATCGTCCTCGACGTGATGCAATGGTGTTGTTCCTATTAGTGATAGGACATGACTGCCTAAGTCAACATCTCCATAGAATTGGCATTTTTGACTCCCCTCTTTGTTCTTTATGTGACCGTGGAGACCTTTAAATAGAGGTCATCTGCGTCAATGCGGGGCACTTATCGGGTCTTCCGACCTCGGGAGACTACCCTGTATTGGATAGCCAGAGAACGCCTGAGGTAATGACTTCTGTCAATGTTACTTTTGTTACTTGTACAGTTGTTCCACAATTGTTATTTTCATAATTGTAACCTGAATTGTCATTAGAAATAAAAAAAAATTAATTAAAAAAAATAAACTTTAGAAAAAGGCATAAAATTTATGTATGAAAAAAGTGCTTTTAAAGTTTAAACACTAAAAATAGTAACTTAGAATAACAAAATAATTTCCCCTGATGTAAACCCCGAAATTACCACTTTAGAATTCTATATGTTTTCGCAGAATTGTTTACGTGTTTTCTTACACATTGGGTGTTTTGTAAGCTTAATAAGCGTTCGTATTATATATTAGTATCATATTTTAAATTCACTTAATTTAAAGCGTTGTGAAATGTATAAAAATTACCTTAGTCAGTAATGGGGTACTGAAACAGACATTGTTTCAATAACATTTTAATTAGCAGTTATTGTGTGATTTAACTGAAGAAGAAATTTAATCATATTTTGTTAAGCTAATTAACTACCGATTAAAGTTAAATGCCAAACATATTATGTCATAATGTTTCATAAAATATCACATTAAACTGCTGCGATTTTTCAGACACAATTTAGTTCCATATAATTTCTTCCATATTGTTTTCACTTAACACACAAATACGTTTAGATAGTGAAGAAATCCTCTAAACAATGAGAACAAAAGAGTAGGAAGTGGAATAGATTACATTAAAATGAAGTAATAGTGTCTCATTTTAAAACAACAATTAATTCCTAGAAAAGCTATTGACATGATTGTATAGCTCATTAAGTCAAAATTAATTCTGAAAAGAAAAATGAAGACATCAATGAAATTGCTCCCAATGTTTTTTTTGTATATTTTTGCATTTTAATGAAGACAGTAAACATGATTTCCTTAACAATTATTTTAATTTCTATAGACTATTGTTTCGTAAACAATTGTCAGAGCAATGTGTTTTTCTTAGTTTT
>CM063500.1:103353359-103363359 GCA_032207245.1 Pardosa pseudoannulata | reverse complement strand
TGTGAAAAGTAACTTCTGGGGAACGGAGATTCGTTACCGGAAACTTAAATATTTAGATTATTTAGATTTGCAAGGGTGGATCGAAACAAACCGTAAGCTAATAAGCTCTGTCAAAGTTTAATTTATAGTTTATTAGTTTGAAAGTAGATAATTTTTATGTTTTATTGTTAGTTATGGTATCTGCTCTTAACCAGGGAAAATAGGTTTTGAAATAATGGCATTAAATGCTCGAAAAGGGGAGGAATGGGTGGATTTCGAATGTTGCTAACCCTAACTCATCAAAATCCAATACGGATGCACTATACAACTATATAAATATGGATGCGCTAATGTACAACTAAATAAACTTTATGAAAATTGGATTTGTGATAAAAAATCAAATGACAATGTCATAATCTGTGTGAAAATTGGTATTATTTATTTAAAATGTACTATAGATCTCTACTTAGAGTAAATCCTTCAGTTACGGCAAATTTCGAATTCTTACAGGGTAGGAGGCACTATAAAGTAATTAATAGATTACTAGGCAAATGTTGATATATAAGTTTAATAAACAATTAATACATTTCCTATATTTAACAAAAGAGAATTTTTAATTTATAATTATAAAAGTAAATTTAAAAAAATATATTTTGAAATCTTAAAACTAATGTTTATTGTTTAATTAAATTATTTTCTTTTTCAATAACATGCTTTGAATATTATTAGTTCCATACATTATACTTAATACAACTATCGGAAATATCTTAAATTAAGAGTAAATATTTTTGAAGTCTACATATATTTATATCTGACATATCCTTAGTTTACTGCGAATGATATCGCGATATCATTAAATTAATTAAAGTTTTAGAGAAAGGATTTGTGCATATTTCGCAGTCATTTCTCTGAATACTTGAGAAGTCTGAGATTCATGAAATATCAGATGCGGGAACATAAATAATTAGTTGAAGATTAAATAATCCCAACGTCGTTACAGGAACTAATACCATTTTTGGTAAACACTCGTTATTTCAAATTGAGAAAAGGAGGGAATGCCAAAATTTCACTTCTTAAAAAATTGAAGAAAAGCAAAAAGTAATAGCAGACGTGGAATGGAACCAAAATGGTCCAAATGCATCTTATTTATACTCATGTACAGAAAACAGAAATCCCAAAGTTAGGGGTTTTGCGGAAATTAAAGGTAGTCTAGGTCTTCAAACTGTCGTCCGCTATCCTTGGGATCTGCGTATTAATAAACTATATCTCATTAAATAAAAAGTACTTACAATTTATGACAATAGCACTTTTTGTAGCTAAACAGACGACCGTAGCGTACCAAATTAAACTAGTTATCAGTCCTCATATATAATTTGATGATGATACTGAATGGTTACTTCAGGTTACTATACTGTTTTCGGGGTGTTATGTAAGTTCATAAAATAATGTGTTAACATAGCTGGAAAATATTATGGGATAGCCTTCCTATGTTTTGTAAAATTAAGAACAAAATCAAGATTAACGAAAATATTACTCCCCATTTTTATTTAAATTCTCACATTTATGTACTGCTTTTGATACATTTAGAAAAGTTTTTGAAAATCATCTAGGCAAATAAAATTGTGGAAGAGATGTAAACAATCCACTTAACCTTTTAACTGTTATGCCCGAGATAATCAAGGGCACAGCAGGAGTGTTCGAAAATGTCACGCCCGAGTATTACTCGGGGTAGTTTTTTTTTAATGAATCGTATTGTTATACCCGAATATATATCATGTACTTCAAAATATAAATTTTTAACTACTAAGTATAATTTATTTTGTAGTAAACATTTGAGTTTTGCAATAAAAAAATTTGACAAATTGTGTACCCAAATCATCAAAATAACTTGACAGTTAAAGGGTTAAAGAGATACCATCAGTACAAAATGCTTTTAATTTATATATTTCTAATTATTAACAAATTGTATGCGGGACACGTACCAGTACGTTTTCTGACGATTGATACTGGAGCGAGGTTCACGTACTAGTGCGGGTTAGTGTAACAACATGGTTTGTTTGTGGGTACATAAATACCGGTAAGTACAGGAAAACAAAGCCGAACGTTCTTGCTTACTGTATAGATTCTAGAAAAATTTAGAGAAATAAAAATCTAGTTTTTACATCTGTCGAAGGGTACCACAAAATGGGAAGGTTGATTAAAAAAATCAATTTAGATTTAATATTAACTTTTTATTTATCCTTGCGAAAATTATATATATATATATATATATATATATATATATATATATATATATATATATATATACTTGTATTTATATATCTATATATATTTGTTTATTGTCTATTTGTTTATATATTTCAATATAAAATACGAAAAGTTGGTTAATATATTAAATAATTTTTTATCTATTGTGATTTAACTGAATAACTAAATTGACGCTCAAAACGGCCCGCTCCCGGTACAATTCCGCTGCGAAATCTTCTCGAACACAATGTCTAAATATGTATTTCTAATTAGTATTTTAAAATTTTGAAATATTCCACGGAATATTTTAATTATAAAAATTAAATCCCTGTATTTTCCACATCGAGTATTCGGGTATTGAGTCGATTTGAGTACAAATAAATTCCCTTTGAGAAGATATCGAGCGAGATTTTACATGCAGCACCGCGTTGGAAAAGAAGCATAGAACAGATTCTTTACGTTCGAGCCCTAATGAAAACACTCCCGTTTCCGAGGAAACCGATACAAGAATATTCCTTACTCATAATGCATTCTGATTTCAACAGCAGACGGAGGAATGAATCACTGGAATCTGCAGGACTTGTTCATCTTGGCGGGTTTAATTACGTACATTTTGGCGACAATTTGTTAATATGGCTCTGAAATTACAACTGTAATCTGCCTCTCTTAAGCTAATAAGTATTTGTCACAAATATATGGTTAATAAAATCTGTACGAATTGTACCAATATGCAAATTAAAGTTTTTATCAACACTAGATGTTTTCAATTTCCACCAAACTAAATCATTTGGGAGTTTAATATAGAGCAATAAGTTATAAATATTGATTCATATATCCTTAAGATGCTAAGTTATAATATTCTGTTGCAGTCATGCTTTGACGTTCAACAATTTCAGCGACAATGAAACATTGCATGGGTTTTCAAGGTATAGATTAGATGGTTAATAAGAGATTTGAAAAAAAATTTTCAATTTTACAACTCCTCTTCAACCTCCACTCAAAATACAGTTTCTTTTAAGTCAAAGAGTTTTTTGCTGGATGAGATCCCGCCTACCCTCCCTCATCCCTTTGGACTAACTTTCTCTTGGTATTTTCCAATTTTTTTGTGAATTTATTTCTATTAACAATTAAATTTCGTTATTATCGATGTTATTTTCATTTCTCATTCGTTCCATTTCCTCTTTCGCTGCAAGATTACATGGTTGTAATCTCAAATGTTGTTTTTGTTTATGTATCAATTTGTTGAGTTACGATCCCCTCGCCAGATTTCAAACGCCACGCTGCAAGCACGCCAATTTCGCCAAATGTGGTTGAAGCACCAACAAGATCCATGATTAGAAACAGGAGAGTGGGCTAAGAAGAGGAGTTGAAAAAGTAGAAGAATTCACCACATTAAGAGTGGACGCACATAATGTCAGTGAGAACCCCATTCCATTTCCTTATGCTATCATATAGTGTGTATTTGTGTGTTCTTAATAGTTAAAGGAATGACGTCATAATGCTAGAAAAAAAATGTTACTTTTTACCTATTTATTATGTGATAAATACATAAATTTAATCTCCTGCTCTTAACCGGGGAATATAGCACTTGAAATAATGGCATTAAATGCTCGAAAAGGGGGTAAGGGGTGGATTTCAAACATTGCTAACCCTAACTGTTCAAAATCCAATATGGATGCCTGTATCCATTTCAGGTCCAACCGATTCATAAATTATAGGACAGACGGACAGATAGCTTAGGCTATTATTATATACGGGATTGGTTTTTAAAAAATTGGTGCTACACATAATAGAGTATTTAATCCAAAGTTGCTGTTGCTAATTACCTTCTTATTTTGAAGGGAAAATTGAAGGACAAAAAATTATTAGTTTTTATGTTCTGTTAATAAGTACGTAAATTAGGTAGAATGGAATAACTTCTTCAGTATTACATATTTCGAATTCTTAAACTATATATGAGCTTTAATCCCTCTAAAGCCAGTTAATATTTTACAGCTTCACTTTAAAATAACTTTATAATGAAGCCATATTAAATTTTGAGCCAAATCGTTCAAAAGAATAAAAGTTCAGCAAGGTGTACATGTGCCCGAATTAATCATATTAAGCTTGAGACGTGCTGATAAATTATTTACCTAATTGCTACACGTTTTATGTGGTTGAAATTATGGGCACACGTTAAACGCAAAGCCAAGAAATATTTAATGTATCGCATCCTTATTAAACCACGATACCGAATAATTATATTAACTATAAAAAGTGAGTATGAACGTCGTGCTCCGATTATGAAAGCCATTCCGTCTAATTGGAAAGAGTTCACACATTTTAATACTACCAAAGTTTCTGAAGGAACTTCTAATCGGGCATTCTCGACCCATTATCTTTCGCTTACCAGGGCTCGATTAAGTAAATGGCGTTTATATTCGAAGGGGAAATTTCATATTTCCGAAAAAATTTTTTTGGAGGCTGCATTATTTTTCCTCAATTAAGAAACGAGAGAGCTATATTGACGTCGAATCTTTTCTCGGGAAAAGTCTGGAAGTCTTTTCGCTTTATCCCCTTCAGAACTGACATTTAAGTAAAAATTTGTTACCCCGTTCTCAATTAACTAGCATCGATCGGAGACCAAGGGATGATGTGGAAAAGTAACTTCTGAAGAACGGAGATTCTTTATCGGAAGCTGAAATATTTATTATTTAGCTTTGCAAGGATGGATCGAAACAAACCTTAAGCTAATAAGCTCTGTCAAAGTTAAATTTATAATTTATTAGTATGAAAGAAGATAATTTTTATTTTTTATTGGTAGTTATCTGAATGAATGTAATTCTAAATAAACTGTTTGAAAGTTGGATTTGTGAAAAAGAATCAAAAGAACAATGCCATAATCTGTATAAAAATTAGTATTATATATGTAGAATGTATTATAAAACCTTCAGTTACGGCAAATTTCCAATTATTACAGAGTAGGAGGTCCTATAATATAAGTTTAATTAATAAACTGCAAGGTGGATGTTGATATATAAATTTAATAAACATTTACACATTTTATATATTTAACAAAAGAGAATTTTTAATTTATAATTATAAAAGTAAATTTGTTTGAAAAATATTTGAAATCTTAAAACTAATGTTAATTGTTTAATTAAATTATTTTCTTTTTCAATAACATGATTTCAATATTATTAGTTACATACATTATAATTAATACTATATAACAATAGAAAAGATCTTAAATTATAAGTAAATATTTTTGAAGTCTACATATATTTATATCTGACATATCCTTACTTTACTGCGAATGATATCGCGATAATTAAATTAATTAAAGTTTTAGTGCACGGATTTGGGTATATTTCGTAGTCATTTCTCGGAATACTTGAGACGTCTGAGATTCATTAAATTCGAGAAGCGGGAACCTAAATAATTAATAGAAGTTTAAATAATCCCAACGTAAATTCAGGAACTAATGACAGTTTTGGTAAACACTCGTTATTTCAAAATGAGAAAAGGGCGAAATACCAAAATTTCACGTCTTAAAGAAATTGGTTGAAAACAAAATTAAATAGCAAACGTGGAATGGAACCAAACTGGTCTAAATGCATCTTATTTAAACTGATTAACAAAAAACAGCAACCAAGGGGTTTTGAGGAAATTAAAAACTAATGACATTTTTGGTAAACACTCGTTATTTCAAATTCAGAAAGGAGGGAATGCGAAAATTTCATTTCTTAAAAAATTGAAGAAAAGCAAAAAGTAATAGCAGACGTGGAATGGAACCAAAATGGTCCAAATGCATCTTATTTAAACACATTAACAAAGAACAAGCATCCCAAAGTTATGGGTTTTGAGGAAATTAAAATGCAATTTTAGGTTGTTAGGTCTAAATCTACTAGTGGTTTAATATATACTCTCCAATATTAAACCACGATACTGAATAATTATATTAACTATAAGAAGTGAGTGTGTACGTCGTTCTCCGATTATGAGAGCCATTCCGTCTAATTGGAAAGATTTCACACATTTTAATACTATGAAAATTTCTAAAGGAACTTCTAATCGGGCTTTCCCGACCCATTATCTTTCGCTTACCAGGGCTCGATTAAGTAAATGGCGTTTATAATCGAAGGAAAAAATTTCATATTTCCGAAGAAATTTTTTTTGGGCTGCATTATTTTTCCGCAATTAGGAAACGAGAGAGCTATATTGACGTCGAATCTTTTCTCGGGAAAAGTCTGGAAGTCTTTTCGTTTTATCCCCTTCAGAACTGACATTTAGGTAAAAATTTGTTACCCCGTTCTCAATTAACTAGCATCGATCGGAGACCAAGGGATGATGTGGAAAAGTAACTTCTGAAGAACGGAGATTCTTTATCGGAAGCTGAAATATTTATTATTTAGCTTTGCAAGGATGGATCGAAACAAACCTTAAGCTAATAAGCTCTGTCAAAGTTAAATTTATAATTTATTAGTTTGAAAGTAGATAATTTTTATTTTTTATTGGTAGTTATCGGTATGAATGTAATTCTAAATAAAACTGCTTTAAATTTGGATTTGTGAAAAAGAATCAAAAGAACAATGCCATATATGTTAGAATGTATTATAAAACCTTCAGTTACGGCAAATTTCCAATTATTACAGAGTAGGAGGTCCTATAATATAAGTTTAATTAATAAACTGCAAGGTGGATGTTGATATATAAATTTAATAAACATTTACACATTTTATATATTTAACAAAAGAGAATTTTTAATTTATAATTATAACAGTAAATTTAAAAAAATATATTTTGAAATCTTAAAACTAATGTTTATTGTTTAATTAAATTATTTTCTTTCTCAGTAACATGTTTTGAATATTATTAGTTCCATACATTATACTTAATACAACTATAGAAAAGATCTTAAATTAAGATTAAATATTTTTGAAGTGTACATATATTCATATCTGATATATCCTTACTTTACAGTGAATCATATCGCGACATCACTAAATTAATATACAATTTAATAAACTGTGTGAAAGTTGGATTTTTGAAAAAGAATGAAAAGGAATTCTTAACGAGTAGGAGGAGCTATAAATTAATTCGAATTAACAGAGTACAAGGTAGATGTTGATATATAAATTTAATAAACAATTAACTCATTTTATATATATTTATTTAACAAAAGAGAATTTTTATTTTAAAATTCTAATAGTAAATTTTTATAAAGATATTTTGAAATCTTAAAGTTAATTGTTTAATTAAATTATTTTCTTTTTCAATAACAGACTTTGAATATTATTGGTTACATACAACAAAAGAAAAGTCTTAAATTAAGAGTAATTATTTTTAAAGTAAATATATTCATATCTGATATATCCTTACTTTACTACGATTGATATCGCGATATCATTAAATTAATTAAAGTTTTAGTGCACTGATTTGAGTATATTTCGTAGTCATCTCTCGGAATACTTGAGACGTCTGAGATTCATTAAATTCGAGAAGCGGGAACCTAAATAATTAGTAGAAGTTTAAATAATCCCAACATAGATTCAGGAACTAATGACATTTTTCGTAAACACTCGTTATTTCAAATTCAGAAAAGGAGGGAATTCCAAAATTTCACTTCTTAAAGAAATTGAAATTGAATGTTACTAGGTCTAAACTGCATTTGTAGTTTTGATAAATTAAAATGCAATAGATAGGTCGAAATGCACTCATTAAATAAACTCTCCAATATTAAACCACGATACTGAATAATTATATTAACTATAAGAAGTGAGTGTGTACGTCGTTCTCCGATTATGAGAGCCATTCCGTCTAATTGGAAAGATTTCACACATTTTAATACTATGAAAATTTCTAAAGGAACTTCTAATCGGGCTTTCCCGACCCATTATCTTTCGCTTACCAGGGCTCGATTAAGTAAATGTCGTTTATAATCGAAGGGGAAATTTCATATTTCACGAAGAAATATTTTTTTTGCAGCATTATTTTTCCTCAATTAGGAAACGAGAAAGCTATATTGACGTCGAATCTTTTCTCGGGAAAAAGTCTAGAAGTCTTTTCGTTTTATCCTTTTCAAAGCTGACATTTAGGTAAAAATTTGTTACCCTGTTCTCAATTAACTAGCATCGATCGGAGACCGAGGGGGGATGTGGAAAAGTAACTTCTGAAGAACGGAGATTCTTTATCGGAAGCTGAAATATTTATTATTTAGCTTTGCAAGGATGGATCGAAACAAACCTTAAGGTAATAAGATCTGTCAAAGTTAAATTTATAGTTTATTAGTTTGAAAGTTATTATATCTTAATTATTATTATTATTATATGTTTAATATTAATGTATATATATCAATATATATATATATTATATTTATTATTTGTTTATTATTATTATAGTTATTATAAGTTATATATTTTTAAAGTTATTAGTTATTTTTATTTTTTATAGGTAGTTATCGGATCAGCTCTCAACCTGGAAAATAGCTCTTGAAATAATGGCATTAAATGCTCGAAAAGGGGGGGAAGAAGTGTATTTCTAACGTTGCTAACCCTAACACATTAAATTTCAATATGGATGGACTGTTCAAATTTATAAATATGGATGCACTAATGTATAACTAAATAAACTGTATGAAAATTGGATTTGTGAAAAATATTCTTAACGAGTAGGAGGCACTTATACTAAGTTTAATTAACAGACTACAAGGTATATGTTGATATATAAATTTAATAAACAATCAACGCATTTTTATATATTTAACAAAGAGATAACTTTTAATTTATAATACTAAATTAAAAAAATATATTTTGAAATCTTAAAGTTAATGTTAATTATTTAATAAAATTACTATTTTCTTTTTCAATAACATGCTTTGAATATTATTAATTATAAACATTATATTTAACTATATACACCAAAAGGAAAGTCTTAAATTAAGAGTAAATAATTTTATAGTCTAAATACATTCATATCAGATATATCCTTAGTTTACTGCGAATGATATCGCGATATCATTAAATTAATTAAAGTTTTAGAGAAAGGATTTGTGCATATTTCGCAGTCATTTCTCTGAATACTTGAGAAGTCTGAGATTCATGAAATATCAGATGCGGGAACATAAATAATTAGTTGAAGATTAAATAATCCCAACGTCGTTACAGGAACTAATACCATTTTTGGTAAACACTCGTTATTTCAAATTGAGAAAAGGAGGGAATGCCAAAATTTCACTTCTTAAAAAATTGAAGAAAAGCAAAAAGTAATAGCAGACGTGGAATGGAACCAAAATGGTCCAAATGCATCTTATTTAAACACATTAACAAAGAACAAGCATCCCAAAGTTATGGGTTTTGAGGAAATTAAAATGCACATAGGTTGTTAGGTCTAAATCTACTAGTGGTTTAATATATACTCTCCAATATTAAACCACGATACTGAATAATTATATTAACTATAAGAAGTGAGTGTGTACGTCGTTCTCCGATTATGAGAGCCATTCCGTCTAATTGGAAAGATTTCACACATTTTAATACTATGAAAATTTCTAAAGGAACTTCTAATCGGGCTTTCCCGACCCATTATCTTTCGCTTACCAGGGCTCGATTAAGTAAATGTCGTTTATAATCGAAGGGGAAATTTCATATTTCACGAAGAAATATTTTTTTTGCAGCATTATTTTTCCTCAATTAGGAAACGAGAAAGCTATATTGACGTCGAATCTTTTCTCGGGAAAAAGTCTGGAAGTCTTTTCGCTTTATCCCCTTCAGAACTGACATTTAAGTAAAAATTT
>CM063500.1:103338359-103348359 GCA_032207245.1 Pardosa pseudoannulata | reverse complement strand
TCGATTCATTGAGATTTCAACTAAATTGACGCTCAAAACCCCCGCTCACTGTACAATTCCGCTGCGAAATGTAAACGCGCACAATGTGGTAAACATATCATAAATTTTAAAACCTGTGATATTCGTCTATGTCGTTTTAAGGGATAATGAAAGAGTGGTGTGAAAATTAGACTTAGTACCGACATTTGAAAAGAATATCTCTGTGCCAATTGTGTTAATTGAAATGCTGTCCGACAACAGCAATTAACAAATCCATATTTCATTGTTAACCATGTGTGTGATATCCATTTTTGTATGTGCTACAATTAATGAAAGAGTGGTGTGAAAATTAGACTTAGTATCGACATTTGAAAAGAATATCTCTGTGCCAATTGTGTTAATTGAAATGCTGTCCGACAACAGCAATTAGCAAATCCATATTTCATAGTTAACCATGTGTGCGATATCCATTTTTGCATGTGCTACAATTAATGAAAGAGTGGTGTGAAAATTCGACTTAGTATCGGCATTTGAAAAGAATATCTCTATGCCAATTGTGTTAATTGAAATGCTGTCCGACAACAGCAATTAGCAAATCCATATTTCATTGTTAACCATGTGTGTGATATCAATTTTTGGGTGTGATACTAGTATAGAATACATAGAAAGTGTTAACCAAAACATTTGTATCTGTTCTCTCAGCCAAGCTGTCCTCCTTCTAGCCTCATTGAGGCACACCTGCTCATCACCTCTGCTTTAGTTTAGATGTACTATAAGGTTCTACATGACCTTTCTCATATAACAAGGTCAATCTTTACTGAGTGTCTGCTCATATGAGTAGTCAGGTTAATGAGCCAGAATGTTACACAATAGCGTCTAAAATCTTACAATAATTTACATTTTCATTACTTTACATTTTCTAATAGTTCTATTATTATTAATTTTGGATAGTTAAAAAGGTATAAATTTAATTATTAAAGGGTCTCAGGGCTTTTAAAATTTCAAAAATTTCTATTTTTTATATATTAAACTACAATCTTTTCTGTACATTTCGGCAATTCTATTGAGATTTAACTGAATAACTAAATTTACTAGCAAAACGCCCGCTCCCGGTACAATTGTACACAATGTGTTAATATGAGCTGATGAGAAAGTCGAGGGGAAGCTATTATGCAATAAATGATAAAATCACTTATTATGCAATTATTATACTTTTTTAAAATTTCGTCACAATATACTAGAAGTACCACAGATTATTTTATGCAGATATTTAAAAAATCGATATTTTCCTCAGACTAAGGGTATCGACTCTCTTTAAATGAATTCCCATGGAGTAAAAATTTACATACTGCATCGTGTTGAAATAGAAGAACAGAACAGAGCATTGCACATTTCCGTTTCCGAGGAAACCGAAACCAGACTATTCCTCACTCATAAGGAATTCCGATT
This sequence comes from Pardosa pseudoannulata, assembly GCA_032207245.1. Lineage (NCBI taxonomy): Eukaryota > Metazoa > Arthropoda > Arachnida > Araneae > Lycosidae > Pardosa > Pardosa pseudoannulata. The sequence goes on along the minus strand of CM063500.1, from coordinate 103,346,931 downwards.
CGAACAGTAGACGAAGGAACGAAACTGGAATCTGCAGTACTTGTTCATCTCGGCTGTTTTAATTACGTAAATTTGCGCAAGAATTTATTAATATGACTCTGAAATTACAACCATAATCTGCTCTAGTTCTCTAGAAAGTCAATAACTGTTTGTCACAAATATATGGTTATAATATATTGCACCAATATGCAAATGAAACTATTTATCAAAACTGGATCTGTTCAAGTAATTAATGTGGGGTTTAATAACTAGAATTTAACGCAATAATTTATAAATATTGATTTATATTTATTATCGTAAGATGTCCAATCACAATAAATTGTGGAAGTCATGCTTAGAACTTGAATAATTTCTTCGACCATGAATTACTTGCGAATGTATTTGATCTATGAACCAGATGTCTGATACGTAGCATGAGATGCTAAGTTATGGTTGGACACACATGATGTCAGTGCTAGCCGCATTTTACTTCCTTATATTGTTACAATGCTTATATGCATTGTTTAAAAAAGAGACATAAATTTTGGAGGTAAATACACTGACTCGACAAAATTTTAATTAAAATTAACTAGCATATAGCCCGTCATATGACGGGATCAGTAAAATTTTTAATCTTCCAGAATTGTAAGGTACCCTATAATGCAGGCAAGAAAAAGGTTTGTTTTTTTTGCCTGGGAATTATCTGGTACACTCTCAATAATTTGTTTATCTTTACTGACCGCGTGTTAGTTGCTTACTTTAATTTATATTGTCATATTACGTAGTAGGATGGACGGTAGAGCTTTTAGCATTGACAGTGATTATTTGGCGGTATATATGAATGATGTCCAAAAGTGAGCGAATCGATTGCAAACCATGTGGTTAAGTATAAAAAACATACACACAAACGGACAAACTTCTTAATTTTCAAAGATATATAACTTAAAAGCTAGATATTTATTAGTCCGTGAAATAGACTCCTAGACTTTTGAAAAGAATTTGCTGTTCATACAGGTGATAAAATTTTCATTGTAACAAAAAATAATGTATGATTAAATTTAAAACTATTACTCATGTACCTAATCTATTATTTAAGACAAATATAAAAGAAAATTATTTACGTAATATCTAAGTTGAGTGATAAAACGTATGAAAATAATGTAGACGATATTTAAATAATTTAAAATTAGTAATGGTTAAATGAGACGGTTAAAGAAATGACGTCATAATGCAAGAAAAAAAATGGTATTTTCATCTACTTATAATGTAAAAGTTGTGGAATTTAATACTCGCCTGCTCTTAACGGGTGAATATAGTGCTTGAAATAATGGCATTAAACGATCGAAAAAGGGGGAAGAGGTGGATTTCGAACGTTTCTGAACACACTTTGAAATTTTGCTAACCCTAACTCGTCAAGAATCCAATAATGATGTCTCTATCCTTTCCAGGTCCAACCGCTTCATAAATTCGAGGGCAGACGGACAGATAACTTAAGCTATTATTATATAGGGGATATTTTAATTTTTTCGAGTCACACATGATGGCAGTGTTAGACAAATTTCTAGTTCCTTGTATTGCCGTAAAGCGTATATGTGTTTTTAAAAGAATCATCTTGCAAAGTTTTGGAAGATAAATACATAGACTCGTCAAAATTAAAATTAAAATTTTAATTTTTTTCGAGCCACACACGATGTCAATGCCAGCCGTTTCCTAGTTCTTCATATTGATGGAAAGTGTATATATGTTTTTTTAAAGTGTCCTCTAGAAATATTTTTGGAAGTGAAACACACTGACTCATCATAATTAGAATTAATATTTTAATTTTGACCCGTCACACGTGATGTCAATGCCAGCCGTTTTCTAGTTTCTTATATATATGCAAAGTGTATATATATATATATATATATATATATATTTTTTTTTTTCTTTTTTTTTAAAGTGTCCTCTTGCAACGTTTTTGGAAGTGAAACACACTGACTCATCAAAATTAGAACTAATATTTTAATATTGATGAGTCACACGTGATGTTAATCCCAGCAGTTTTCTAGTTTCTTATATTGATGCAAAGTGTATATATGTTTTTTTAAAGTGTCCTCTTGCAACATTTTTGGAAGTGAAACACACTAGTCATAATTAGAATGAATTTTTTTTTAAATTTTGACGAGTCACACGGGATGTCAATGCCAGCCGTTTACTAGTTTCTTATATTGAAGCAAAGTGCCGATGTGTTTTTTAAAGCGTTTCCTATTGCAATATTTATGGAAGGTAAATATATTGAATAGACAAAAATTAAATTAATATTTCATAAAGTATATTTTCGAAATAATGTAAATATTTTTCAATGTAAATATTAATTAATGTAAATATTATTCAAATAAAAAATTTGCAGTTTTATTTAAAGATCGTTTGATATCTGTAAAGTAACTTGAGATCGTTCATGAATTAACATATGATGCTTAATTTTAAATTAAACATAATCACAAATGTTTGTTTTATGGAAACATTTAACTGCATTAACAAATATTACACTACTGTTTAAAAAAAACTTTAAAAATTTAAAAACCTAAGTAAATTTTAAATTCGTTTTAGTTTTAAAATAATCTATATATATAAAAATGAATTTGTGTGTGTCTGTCTGTCTGTCTGTCTGTACTCAATAGACTCAAAAACTATCCATCCAATCGCCGTGAAAATTTGGGAAATGTTTAGGTATATCCCTGGGAAGGTTTTTGTAAATTTTCAACGTTCGAAATTCATTCCTTCCCCCTTTTTCGAGCATTTCATGTCATTATTCCAAGCATTATTTTCCCCGGTTAAACGCAAACGATTAAGTTTTTAATTTATCGCATCATATCTAAGGGAAAGAAGCAATATTTCTAGCAATGTGACGTCATCCCAAGTAATTGTTTTAAACGCAGTTTTCCACGGTTAAAAGCAGGAGATTAAAATGTTCAATTCATCACATAATAAATAGGCGAAAATGATATTTTTCTATCATTATGACGTCATTCATTTAAATATTTCATTTATTCATTTCTTATTTTATATTATTTAAAATCGTCTGCTTAGTATCTATTCGATTTGAACTGAAATTTGAGATATAAAGTGATTCACTTTCATTTCTATGTGACGCAAATTATAGCATTTTTATATGAGAACTAATTTTAAATTTAATTCTTGGTTCATTTTTATGTTACAATGAAATGCATATCAACAATATTCTAAGTACAAAAAGTACAAATTTCAGTGACTCTCATGGCCAAATAAAACCTATCATTTTATATAGTTATCTTCATATTCATATGGTTGTCGATATGAATGTGTGTTTCTGTTTCATACAAAACTATGTGGTTTGTCATAAATTTCCTTAATTTTGGAAAACATTTATTACTACCAACAAAATTAGCACTGTTGCTGTCAAAACCTGTGCTTCCTATTCTATCACGTAATATGACAAGATCTGTTAACTTTGCTAATCAACGTACAGTAGTAATACAGTAATGCAATTTAGGGTTAAGCTTATATTTTACAATAAAAAAAGTTTGAGCAAATTTAATATAAGACAAATTCGATTATAAAAACTGAATAATGTTATAATACGCTTATGATAGAAATATATAAACATGCCAATGACTCGAACTGAACTGTGACGAATTTAGAGAGTTATTCACGAAAAATAAATCTTTGTTTAAAAGTAATATATTAAGTTCACCGTAGCGAAGCACGGGCAAACTTGCTAGTATTTTATATTATTTTATAGATGACAAAATACATATTTGAATGTGGGAAATTTCAAACAGATTTATTAATATGTTTTTAATATTAAATCTTACGCCTTCAAGAAATATTTGAATAAAATTTTTTAAACTATTCTAAGTACTATTTTAAGAATTTAAAGGGAAATAATGCATAATAACTATTTTATTTTTTAACGTTGAAATCCATCGAGACACTTTTAAAATGCATTGTATTTTTTACTGTATCTCAAATAAAATAAAAGTAAATTATATCTTTATAAAACCAACACTTGATTTTAGTTTACAAAATAGAATATAAATTGATAAAGACAGAGAAGAAAAGAAAGTAAAATATAAAATAAAAGGAAATCTTTAGTGAAAAATACCTGTTTTCTTATATGGAAATAAAAATTAAATATTTCGAAGAGATAATTTTGTGTCATTCTCAATGACGTTTTAACAATAAATTTAAACTTAAAAACTATTAAAGGACAAATATTTTTGGATATTACTCTTAAGGGGACATTATCTTTCGAGACATAAAATCTTTATTTTAACAAACTTGTTTTCACTCATCATGCAAAAAAAATTCTTCTCCTTTTAGAATAAATGTTTTTGTAAGTTTCTTACAACGTTCTGGCACTAATGATTAATTAGTTTAGTAACATTTATTATTTCTAGCAAAAGCATTAAAATATTGATGATCCCCAGATTCTGTAAGAATTCATTTTGCAAAGTATTAGGGTGAGTCCAAACGTAGCAGTTATTATTCCACATTTTAGTTTTGGGTTAAATAAAAGGAATGTAATTTCAAATATTTACATCCTTTATTTAATTGGAATAGCTGGAGAAGTTAAGATTGGTAAACAAAACTTAAAAGAATTTTAAAGATTCTTATGAGTAATAGCTTTTGATTTATTACACACACTCAAATAATACATGCATACATACATGTGTATATATATATATATATATATATATATATATACACACACTATATATATATTTCATACATATATACATATATATATATATATATCTGTAAACACATATCTATACACATATGCATATATATATGTACACAGATATCTATACCCATATTGATATATATATATATGTATACACATATCTATTCACACACACACACACACACACACACATATATATATATATATATATATATATATATATATCTGTATGCATATATCTATACACATACATCTGTATACATATATCTATTACACACTTTAGTTTTGGGTTAAATAAAAGGAATGCAATTTCAAATATTTACATCCTTTATTTAATTTGAATAGCTGTAGAATTTAAGATTGGTAAACAAAACTTAAAAGAATTTTGAAGATTTTCATGAGTAATAGTTTTTGATTTATTACATACACTCAAATACATACATACATATATACATATACATATATACATCTATGTATGTATATATATATATATGTATATATATATATATATATATATATATATATATATATACACACACTATATATATATTTCATACATATATACATATATATATATATATATCTGTAAACACATATCTATACACATATGCATGTATATATCTGTATACACAGATCTTTATACACTTCTATATACACATAAATCTGTATACAAAAATCTATTACAGATACATCTGTATATAAAAATCTATTACACACACACACACATATATATATATATATATATATATATATATATATATACATATATATATATATATATATATATATATATATATATATATATACATATCTATTACACATACATCTGTATACACATATCTATTATACATTCATCTGTAAACACATATCTATTACACATACATCTGTATACACATATCTATTACACATAAATCTGTATACACATATCTATTACACATACTTCTGTATACACATATCTATTACACATACTTCTGTATGCATATATCTATTATACATACATCTGTATACACATATCTATTACACATACTTCTGTATACACATATCAATAACACATATGCATATATATCTGTATACACATATCTATACACATATGTATATATATATATATATATATATATATATACACATGTATCTATACACATGTATCTATACACATGTATCTATACACATGTATCTATACACATGTATATGTGTATATACATATATCTATAAGTATATAGATGCATATATATACTCAAATACATACACGCACGCACACTCATACACACAGCTATGCTATTTTGTGTGGTCATACATTGTTGTATGTGTTCGAGCATGCCGAAATAGTTTGTATTCTTATTATTTTAAAAATGTGCTTTAAGTATCTTGTTATAAATGAATAGTTTTATTAAAATTACGGAATAAACTATTATGATTAATTCTTATATTTGCTTATATTCGCTAATTTTTATATTGCTTTAAAATACATTTTCGTGTGCAGCATTACAGCGTAGTTTCATATTTATTCGAAATTAAAAAAGCGTCTGGTAAATATAACAAAGTTGCTTCTTTTTTACATTTTTTTGTCCTCTGGCAAAAACATTTCTACACGGTGGTTAGAAATAACACTTCAGCTATTATATTTTAGAATGGTTTGTGATAAAAAGATGAAAAAAAAACGCCCCATTCTAGGAAATAAAAGAAAATCACAGTGGAAGTGAACAAGTTCTACTGACTTCTCGTAAAATCAATAGCACATAAAAGATCTGTACTTAAAAACTAAAGATAAAATAAATAAAAGGCAGAAATAAAAAGCGAACTTTGTTGGTTTTACGATGCATTAACCGTAATTTTTTTCTTCTTTTTTCAGAAAATGAAGATGGAAGTGGACACTTATTTCTAGTTTCGTCATGTGAAGAGGGAAAAAAATAACATACCAATATTTTTCTGTTTATTTATTGAGAATGTATTTTTCCGTGGCATCAGATCAATTGAAAAGGGGTAAATTTTTATATCTGCAAATAATACTGCCTAGAGATAGATAACTAAATTCGTTTAAATTTATTTACTATCAGAGTTATACAGTAAAGAAAATACTCGATGATAAACTACAGTTAACACTACGCGTTCGGGCAACGTATTATTACGTTTTTTGCAGTCTGTCACTGGAGCGCAGGTCACGTAAAAATACGTATTTAGTAGATTTCTTATTGGAATGAACTATGTTAACACTTATCGTGCGGGCAACGTACTGTTACGTTTTTTGCAGTCTATCACTAGAGCGCAGGTCACGTAAAAATACGTATTTAGTAGATTTCTTATTGGAATGAACTATGTTAACACTTATCGTGCGGGCAACGTACTGTTGCGTTTTTCAACTCCTCTTCTTAGCCCACTCTCCTGTTTCTAATCATGGATCTTGTTGGTGCTTCAACCACATTTGGCGAAATTGGCGTGCTTGCAGCTTGCGTGCGTGGCGTTTGAAATCTGGCGAGGGGATCGTAACTCAACAAATTGATACATAAACAAAAACAACATTTTGAGGAAAAATTTTACAAAAATTGAATATTTAAAATCTAATTGAATTAACAAAGAAAACACAAAGGAAACACATAACATTCATACTAAATAGACTGAAACATTCACTTAATCACAAATTAAATAAACTGAGTGTGATTTTCATCACAAATTTGTGATTTAGTGTAAATTGTAAAATTTAAAAACTCTTTGACTTAAAAGAAACTGTATTTTGAGTGGAGGTTGAAGAGGAGTTTTAAAATTGAAAATTCTTTTTCAAATCTCTTATTTGCAGTCTATCACTAGATCAGGTCACGTAAAAATACGTATTTAGTAGATTTCTTATTGGAATGAACTATGTTAACACTTATCGTGCGGGCAACGTACTGTTACGTTTTTTGCAGTCTATCACTAGAGTGCAGGTCACGTAAAAATACGTATTTAGCAGATTTCTTATTGGAATGAACTATGTTAACACTTATCGTGCGGTCAACGTACTGTTACGTTTTTTGCAGTCTATCACTAGAGTGCAGGTCACGTAAAAATACGTATTTAGCAGATTTCTTATTGGAATAAACTATGTTAACACTTATCGTGCGGGCAACGTACTGTTACGTTTTTTGCAGTCTATCACTAAAGCGCAGGTCACGTAAAATTACGTATTTAGCAGATTTCTTATTGGAATGAACTATGTTAACACTTATCGTGCGGGCAACGTACTGTTGCGTTTTTTGCAGTCTATCACTAGAGCGCAGGTCACGTAAAATTGCGTATTTAGTAGATTTCTTATTGGAATGAACTATGTTAACACTTATCGTGCGGGCAACGTACTTTTACGTTTTTTGCAGTCTGTCACTGGAGCGCGGGTCACGCAAAAATACGTATTTAGTAGATTTCTTATTGGAATGAACTATGTTAACACTTATCGTGCGGGCAACGTACTGTTACGTTTTTTGCAGTCTATCACTAAAGCGCAGGTCACGTAAAAATACGTATTTAGTAGATTTCTTATTGGAATGAACTATGTTAACACTTATCGTGCGGGCAACGTACTTTTACGTTTTTTGCAGTCTATCACTAGAGCGCAGGTCACGTAAAAATACGTATTTAGTAGATTTCTTATTGGAATGAACTATGTTAACACTTATCGTGCGGGCAACGTACTTTTACGTTTTTTGCAGTCTGTCACTGGAGCGCGGGTCACGCAAAAATACGTATTTAGTAGATTTGTAGTGGATACTCACTAACCACCACAAATCTACTAAATACGTATAATTAAAATGTATGTGTGACATTATATGCGTGTTTTTGGCGTTGCCATGCAAAGATTTGTATTTTTTCTTTCCACAAGTTATGATTGTCGAGTTACTCGATCTTTTGTTGCGTTATTTC
>CM063500.1:103328359-103330859 GCA_032207245.1 Pardosa pseudoannulata | reverse complement strand
CACATTTATTACCTTTCGTATCATTTCTGCGGAAGTATCACTACAGAATGTAGAAGTTGGATGGATAAAGTACACTTAAATCTGTGTTTAATAATTGTTGCCAAACTATTAAGGTGAGAGTTGAATTTAAACTGTGGAAAATTGGACTGAATCTATGATTTATTAAACATAATCAACAATTAAGAATCAGATACAAAATGCATTTTAAAAATTTCATCATCCACCATTTTTCTGTACAGTTTTGTGAAAAGATAAATACTTTATTTTCGGTAAAAATCGATTTTTTTGGTACACATTTGTTTTAAAATGTAAACATCAATAATTCTCATTCTGATAAGTTTTTCTTAATGTTTTTGATATATTTATGTCATTCGCATTTTTCTTGAAAGTTTGATTCAATAGTTCATGGTTTAGATTTGGTTTGGTTTGATTTTGGAGCACTACGGTATACTGTTTTGCTCACGAGGGCTAATGAGACCGGGACCTACAGCTTAAATCCGATTCCGAACGGCTATGAACAACCATGCCGTAGTGGGATTCGAACTCACGAACTCTGGTACTAACGATCAGTGCCCTAACCAATCGGCCAGCGTTGGGCGGTTTGATTTTGGAGTGCTACGGTGTAGTGTTTGCAACACGAGGGCTAATGAGACCGGGACCTACTGCTTAAAGCCAATTCCGAACGGCTACGAATATCCATGCCGTAGTTGAATTCGAACCCACGAACTCCGGTTCCGAAGGCTAGCACCCTAACCATTCAGTAATCGTTTGGCGTCAACGTACAATAGTTCATGAATTTCGAATTTGAATAATAATGAATCTTGAACTTTGGTTTTTAAGAATTATTGTAAGCCAATTAATAATTGTAAAGTTCAACAGTAATGAATAATCAAATCAGGTAATTGTTTACATTCTTCTTACCCTTTTTATTTGCTATGAACAATCTGCAGAAACTGGAATTATGGATTAAAACAGAAGTCTATTGTCGAACCCAACTTTCTTTAATTACACAATACATCCTGCTGAATTCACAGCACATAAAATGAGTTGAAAATTTATGTTAGGTTTTAAATACATGTTTTCAGATAAATATGAATAAAATACAGATTAAATGAATAGAATTAAACACACATTAAAAAACACAACCCGAATTCAATCAGATTAGTCCATCATGCTTATGCTTTGGTTTTTTCCAAGCACTGAAAAGCGCCATGCAGAATTTGGTAGAGAAATTAATCTAACAAAAGTATTTTATCAAAGTCCGTCATGAGTTTTTAAACGGGGAGGTAGAGTACCAATTTCATAGGTCTCGCAATTGGCAAAAGGCCTTTGTCATTCTATTTATAACCATAGAAGTTCGTTACTTAACAGATGAAGATTAATTATTTGACATAAAAAGATGTATGACTGTTTTCACACTACAGGACTTAGATGAATATCTTAGAGCTTTAGTCATTTTTGGATATAGCAATCTCGTATTAAGTTTTTTCATTAGTTCATGTGCGACCGATCAATATATCCAAAAGCAAAATTATGGCTTTGTGTGTTTACCCAAATTTGCAGCACATCTCCTATGTAATAATAGCATAAGTTATCTGTCCGTCTGTCACCGAATTTATGAAGTGGTTGGACCTGGAATAGAGGCATCCATATTAGATTTTTGACCAGTTTGGGTTAGCAAAATTCAGAGCGAGTTCAAAAACGTTCGAAATTCACCCCTTCCCCTCATTTTTGGAGCGTTTAATACCATCATTTCAAGCTCTATTGTACCCGGTTAAGAGCAGAAGATTAAATATATCACATAATAAATAGATAAAATAAAATATTTTTCTAGCATTATGACGTCATTCCTTTAACAATCTCATTTCTTATTTTAAATTGTTTAAATATCGTTTACATTATTTTTAAACGTTTTATCGCTGAATTTAGATATTAGGTAAATAATTTTTTTTTTATATTTAGATTAAATCATAGATTACCCATATATGTAATATTAAATTTAATCGTCGATTATTTTTGTTGCAATGAAAATTTTATCACCGGTATTAATAACAAATTCTATCTGCCTTCAGGGTGTTGTGGAAATGATAGTTCATTCCTTTACTACCATGAATTACTGTGGCAAACAAAAGGTAAGAATTTAACGATAGCTTTGACGCATCTATTTTTTTTTGGTTTGGAGTGCTACGGTCTACTTTTTGCAACACGAGGGTTAATGAGACCGGGACCTACAGCTTAAAGCCGATTCCGAACGGCTACGAACATCCATGCCACAGTGGGATTCGAACCCACGAACTCCATTACCGAAGGCCAGCACCCTAACCAATCGGCAATCGTTCGGCCTTTGACGTATCTAAGAATAGTATTCTTAGATATTCTTAGATACTTTGACTATCTAAAAATACTTTGAATTATCTTTCCAAATGAATTCAACGTGATTCTAGACTGCAATAACAGTATCTGGAGACTTTAGAAGAGTTCGAAGATCAACTATTAAGAG
>CM063500.1:103298359-103320859 GCA_032207245.1 Pardosa pseudoannulata | reverse complement strand
TTTTTATTTTTACTCCTTCTTTACTTCTCTATCTTTATCGATTTATATTCTCTTTTGTAAAGTAAAATCAAATGTTTTTATAAAGATATATTTTACTTTTTACATGCAGTAAGCAGTACAATGTGTTTTAAAAATGTCTCGATGAGGAATCACAGAACGGGAAAAAATTAAAACTATATACTACTATTTCTATTTGATTTTTCCTATTTACGATACTATTATAAATTTATCCGCTAAAAAATGCATTTTTTGTTTACAAAAATCTTATGGTTGTTATTTATATATTTCTATTTATACATTTGTTTATATATTTCAATATAAAATACGAAAAATTGGTTCAAAAATGAAATAATTTTCGATCTATTGAGATTTAACTGAATAACTAAATTTACAGGCAATACGCCCTCTCTCGGTACAATTCCGCTGCGAAATGTACCCGCACACAATCTGTTACAGGAGTTCTAAACTTAAAAAAACTACCATTTCTCTCCTCATGCTTAATTTTTTTTTACATCATGAAGGAAAAATGAATTCCACCTAATTCAATTTCTGAGAAAGTACAGATAATTATTTACTATGTATAAAAAGTTTTTACAAGAAAGTGTTTGGAGAAGAAGAGAAGGATGTGGATTCCTATAAAATGTTTCATTTTTCTAACTTTTTTCCTGGTAAAGAAATATAGAAGGTTTTCTTTAATTCTAATCAGTTTTTTAATCATTCAAGGATTTTAATTAATTTTGTTTATGATTCTAGATTCCAACGATTCTAGTAAGTATCAATTTTGTTACTATGTTATCTTTACATTTTTACCTTCAGCGATCTATATTTTAGCAATTTTTATTGCTTAAAATATCATATTAGCTTTAAATATATTAACACATTATATACGGGACACGTACTATTACACTACACGTGTTCTGACGATTGATACTTGACGATAAAACTTGTTTCTTTTTAAAAATACTAAACCATTTTTTGTAAGAACTAGGTTTCTTTTCCTTTCTTTATTTCGACGCATAATCTAATGGTGTGAATTTGAGCAGATGATGTATATTTTTCATGTTCCAAAATTTTAATTTATTGAGGTTTGAGAATAAAAAGTTTTATAAGTTTATAAAATAATAATAATTTTAAGAAAAAATAATAAGTTTAAAAAAATAAGTGTTAATTTGGATTACCTTTTTATATATTTAGTTTGGATGTGTAGTAAAATTATTTTTTAATTTTTCAATGTAATGCATTCTGTTAAATATTTCTTTCAAATACGATAAAAATTATATATATATTTTATAAACCTTCATATATTTTAAGTGTCAGAACTGTATTTTACAGATTATTACACTATTTTCACATTTAAAGTCTAAACTGTCTAATCTGCAATATACCTGTGCTGTAGGACTGATCTAACGAGTTTTCTTAATTGTATGCGGGTCACATACTAGTACGTTTTCTTACGATTGATACTTGAGCGCGGGTCACGTACTAGTGTAACAACATGGTTTGTTTGTGGGTACAAAAATAACGATATAGACAGGAAAACGAAGCCGAATGCTCTTGTCTACTACACAGATTCTGGAAAAATTTAGAAAAATATAAACTAGTTTTTACATCAGTGGATGATGAACCACAGAACGAGTGCAGCATTTTATCCTTAAGATTTTTTTAAATAATTAAATGGGAAGATGAATTTACAGAAAGAGTGAGAGACCGAAAAAGAGAGTAACAGAGATTAGCAATATTAGAGTTTAGAGCAGACAGTTGAGAAAAAAACCTTTTTAGTTCAATTGACGTGAACATTTTGAATAAAAAGTTTTACCTTTAAGAGTTATTTCAAACAAATATACATGTATAGACAGAAATAGACATTATAAAAATATTCTATGACAAAATTGAATAACTTTTTTAGTCAAACTAAGCTAATAAGGCAAAACATTTAACCCTTAATATAGATATAAATTAATTCAAGAATTAAAAAAAGGCTCTGTTAATTGATTTCTTCATTGAGCATCACTAAATTAATCATAAACCCATCATAACGTTCAACTTATATTTAAAGAATTTCCACGATTTTAATTAAACCGTGTTAAATAGAACACACAAGCCATTGAAGTACAATAAATATTTATGATATTTCAAGAAATATTTTCTTTTATCTACTCAAAACGGAATAGAAAAAATTGGATTTTTCTGTCTTGCCTGCATTTTTATTTTGTTCCTTTTTTTTTAAAACGTCGATTCTGAAACTTTACCACAAGCATAAACACGTCTGAATACAATACGGAGCTTTCAACACATAACATTAAAAAATTGAGTTATTCGACAGTTTTCAGATATTTGCATCTAAGTAGGTAGGGAAGTTTTTATATTATTACATTTGAAAGAAGATAAAATTTGTGTTTTACGAAATAGTTTTTAAAGCTTTTTCAAGATAAATTTTTAAAACTTATATTTTATATTTCCCCCAATATTTTATCAGTCATTTCTACCCCAGCTTATATTGATTAAATTTAAATTTATTATTGTAATATTACATACATACACACACATCTCTATATAATGCTAGCGTAAGTTGTCTCTACATCTGTTCGTGAATTTATGAAGCGGTTGTACCTGGAATGGATAGAGGCATCCATATTGGATTCTTGAAGAGTTACGGATAGCAAAAATCAAAGTGAGGTCGAAAACGTTCGAAATCCACCCCTTTCCCCCTTTTAGAGTGTTTAATGCCCTTATTTTAAGCTTTTTTTGTCCCGAGCTAAGAGCAGAACATTTAATTTATCAATTTATCACATAAATAGGTAAAAGTAACATTTTTATTCTAATAATATGACGTCATTAATTTAATCATCTCCTTTAATCATTTCTTATTTTATCACTGAACTTAGATATGACTTAAATAATTTTCTTTTATATTTGTATTAAATAATAGATTAGGTACATATGTGCTAATTTAATCATGGATTATTTTTTGTTGCAATTAAAATTTTATCACCGGTATTAACAACAAATTCTTTTCATAAAAGTCTAGGAGTCTATTTCACGGAATATTAAATATCTAGCGTTTAAGTTACATATATTTGAAAATTGAGAATTTTTTGCGTTTGTGTGTTTGTTTTTTATACGTAACCACACGGTTTGCAATCGATTCGCTCAATTTTGGTTGGTTTGGTTAGGTTTGGAGCGCTACGGTCTACTGTTTTGCACACGAGGTTTAATGAGACCGGGACCTACGGTTTAAAGCCGATTCCGAATAGCTACAAACATCCATGCCAGCAGCGGGATTCGAACCCGCGAACTCCGGTACCGAACAGCAGCGCTCTACCATTCGGCCATCGTTCGGCGCTGAAATTTGGACATCATTCATATATACCAACAAATAATCACTGTCAATATTGAAACCCTTGCTGTCCATCCTATCGCGTAATATGACAAAATAAATTAAAGTTGACAACTAACATGCGGTCAGTAAAGATAAACACATTATTGAGCGTGTACCAGATAATTCTCAGCCAAAAAAACAAATTATTTTTTACCTGCCTTATAGAGTACTTTACAATTCTAGAAAATTAAAAATTTTACTGATCCCGTCATATGACGGGCTATATACTAGTATCCTCTATATAATAATAGCCTAAGTTGTCTGTCCACGAATTTATGAAGTGGTTGTACCTGGAATGGACACAGGCATCCATATTGGATTTTTTATGAGTTAGGGTTAGCAAAATTCAAAGCGAGTTCGAAATCCACCTAATCCCCACTTTTCGAGCGTTTAACGCTATTATTTCAAGTCTTATTCTCCCTCTTATTCTATACTAAATTCATTCTTGATATGAATTTAGTATAGAATAAGAGGGAGTAGCGAGGGTGGTGCGTAATATTTAAACTGGAATGTGTTTACTCGAAGCTCATATACTCTAATTAGTTCCTTCACCATATGTAGGTCTAGCACGTTCGATAGAGGGTCTGCCCATTTCATCATCGTACTTTTCAGGTTGACGGTTTTGTCCTCGACACAGCCAAACTTTTCTAAATGTCTAATTAATTTAATATTTTCTGCTTTTTCTTTTAAATTCTTATTCCTAAAATTGTTTCATTATTTTCAAAATTGTTTTATTATTTTTAAAATAAATTTTTACTAATTTTTCAACTTTTTATGACTTAAACTTTCTTCTCGTAATGTAATAATAGCCTAAGTTATCTGTCTGTCTGTCCTCGAATTTATGAAGCGGTTGGAGCAAAGCGAGTAAAGTTTATCTTTTCCTAAACTATAGATCCGATTCTAAAATAAATTGGTATGAATAAGCGTCGTATCACAGCGAAAAATACTGTCATATTTAAACCGTTCAAAATCCACTTAGTCCCCCTTTTCGAGCGTTTAATACCATTATATCAAGCCCTATTTTAGGAGCAGGTGATTAAATTTATCAATTTATCACATAATAAATAGGTAAAAATAACATTTTTTCTAGCATTATGACGTCATTCCTTTAACCATCTCATTGAATCATTTCTTATTCAACTCCTCTTCTTAGCCCACTCTCCTGTTTCTAATCATGGATCTTGTTGGTGCTTCAACCACATTTGGCGAAATTGGCGTGCTTGCAGCTTGCGTGCGTGGCGTGCTTGCAGCGTGGCGTTTGAAATCTGGCGAGGGGATCGTAACTCAACAAATTGATACATAAACAAAAACAACATTTTGAGGAAAAATTTTACAAAAATTGAATATTTAAAATCTAATTGAATTAACAAAGAAAACACAAAGGAAACACATAACATTCATACTAAATAGACTGAAACATTCACTTAATCACAAATTAAATAAACTGAGTGTGATTTTCATCACAAATTTGTGATTTAGTGTAAATTGTAAAATTAATTTAAACAAAATAAGAGATTTGAAAAAAAAATTTTCAATTTTACAACTCCTCTTCAACCTCCACTCAAAATACAGTTTTCTTTTTTTTTTGTTTAAATTAATTTTACAATTTACACTAAATCACAAATTTGTGATGAAAATCCCACTCAGTTTATTTAATTTGTGATTAAGTGAATGTTTCAGTCTATTTAGTATGAATGTTATGTGTTTCCTTTGTGTTTTCTTTGTTAATTCAATTAGATTTTAAATATTCAATTTTTGTAAAATTTTTCCACAAAATGTTGTTTTTGTTTATGTATCAATTTGTTGAGTTACGATCCCCTCGCCAGATTTCAAACGCCACGCTGCAAGCACGCCAATTTCGCCAAATGTGGTTGAAGCACCAACAAGATCCAGGATTAGAAACAGGAGAGTGGGCTAAGAAGAGGAGTTGAAAAAAGAAAACTGTATTTTGAGTAGAGGTTGAAGAGGAGTTGTAAAATTGAAAATTTTTTTTCAAATCTCTTATTTTAAATTATTTAAATATCGTCTGAATTATTTTCATACGTTTTATCCTTAAACTTAGATATTACCTAAATAATTTTCTTTTATATTTGGCTTAAATAATAGATTAGGTACATAATGGATAATTTTAATCGATTATTTTTGTAGAACGATAATTCTCAGCCAAAAACAAGCCATTTTTATACCTGCCTCAGAGGGTACCTTTACAATTCTGGAAAATTAAAACGGATCCCGTCATATGACGGGCTATATACTAGTATATATAATATTGATTTTAGGATCATTTTCACGTCGATTAACATGTATGAACTACAGCGAATTTAAGCATTATGTTGGCAATCAGTTTTCTGTAATATATTCATAAATCGTTTTATTTTAGTCACGTTTTAAAGCAAAAATTGACTTTCCAGGAAACTGATAATTATAGAACCCCGTGATGAATGGATTCGACGTTTCGGTATAACAAATGGCCATAAATTATGATACTTATCTGACACTGAAAAGGTTTATTTCTTTCCCGATCAAAGGAATTAATGAAATGGAATTTTAATAGGCATCATATATGATAAAAGTCAGAAAGTGTCAGGATATCGTGATATCTCTAAGAATCTGCGTTTAATTAAGATTGATAAAATTTTTGATGTTCTAACAGTAAAATATTAACGCATTTTCTAGATTTTAAAACGTATCGCCTATGTAATAATAGCCTAAGTTATCTATCCGTCTGTCCTCCAATTTATGAAGCGGTTGGACCTGGAATGGATAGAGGCATCCATACAAAGAGAATAAAGTTTATATTCTCCTAAACTATCCATCCGGTTCTAAAATAAATTTGTATAAATATGCTTCATATCACAGCAAAAAATACTGTCGTCTTTAAAACGTTCGAAATCCAACCCTTTCCCCCTTTTTGAGCATTTAATGCCATTATGTCAAGACTTATTTTCCCCGGTTAAGAGCAGGCGATTAAATTTATCCATTTATCACTCAATAAATACGTAAAAATAACAATTTTTCTAGTACTGTGACGTCATTCCTTTAACCATCTCATTTAATCATTTCATATTTTAAACTATTTAAATATAGTCTGTATTACTTTCAGATGATTTATCACTGAACTTAGATATTACGTGAATGATTTTCTTTTATATTTGGCTTAAGCAACAGATTAGGTGCATATGTGATAATTTAAAATTTAGTCATCGATTATTTTTAGTTGCAATGAAAATTTTATTATCGGTATTAACAACAAATTCTTTTCATATAAAGGAGTCTATTTCACGGACTAATAAATATCTAACTTTGAATTTATATATATTTGGAAATTAAGACGTTTCCTCTTTTGTGTGTTTTTTTATTATACATAAACACACGGTTTGACTAAATGAATTCAATGTGATGCTAAACTGCATTCACAGGTTCGGGAGACTATAGAGGAGTATGATGATAAATAAATTATTGAGAGTGAACCAGATAATTCACAGCCAAAAAACAAACCATTTTTTACCTGCATCATTGGGTACTTAACAGTTCTAGAATATTAAAAATTTTACTAATCCCGTCATAGGATGGGCTATATGCTAGTTTTCAATATACACTTAGTTATTTTAACCCATTAACGCCCGGATATTTCTGATGAATATCCCCTATATAATAATAGCCTAAGTTATCTGTACGTCTGTCCTCGATTTTATGAAGCGGTTGGACCTGGAATGGATAGAGGCATCCATAGTTAGCAAAATTCAAAGAGAGTAATGTTTATCTTCTCCTAAACTATAGATCCGATTCTAAAATAAATTGGTATAAATATGTTTCATATCACAGCGAAAAATACTGTCTTTAAAACGTTCGAAATCCACCCCTTCCCCTCTTTTCGAGTTTTTAATGCCATTATTTCAACTCCTATTTTCCCCGGTTAAGAGCAGGCGATTAAATTTATCAATTTATCCCATAATAAATAGGTAAAAATAACATTTTTCTAGCATTATGACGTCATTCCTTTAACCATCTCGTTGAATCATTTCTTATTTTAAATTATTTAAATTATGCCTTATTTTCATACGTTTTATCATTGAACTTAGATATAACGTAAATAATTTTCTTTTATATTTGGCTTAAATAATAGATTAGGTACATATGTGATAATTTTAAATTGAATCATCGATTATTTTTTGTTGCAAGATAATTCTCAGCCAAAAAACAAACCATTTTTTTTACCTGCCTCATAAGGTACTTTACAATTTTGGAAAATTAAAAATTTTACTGATCCTTTCTTATGACGGGCTATATGCTAGTATATTAATAAATACATAACATAGAAGCTACTATAGACACCTGGAAGTAAAACAAAATATGAAATTTATACACCTTTAAATATGACATCAAGTTATGACATCAAGTCATCATTAGAGAGGTGTCATTTTAAAACATAATAAGATGTCTTAAAAAAAAAAGGAAAACTTCGTTATAAGAGATTTATTTGCTATCATATATGAGTTTGGTTTGGTTTGGAGTACTACGGTCTACTTTTTTGCAACACGAGGGTTAATGAGATCGGGACCTACTGCTTAAAACCGATTCCGAACGGCTACGAACATCCATGCCACTGTGGGATTCGAACCCATGAACACCGGTACCGAAAGTCAGCACCCTAACCATTCGGCCAGTGATCGGCACTATCATATATGAGAAAAGTACTGAAAAGAGATGACTTATTACAGATATGGCTATTCGCCATGATTTTGACCGGTATGCTTTCAGAATACCGGTCATAATATGCTCCTATTCTAAGCTTGAAAATCATAAAATGCCGATCAAAACGACAAAATTATAGATAAGATCATATTTGAAAAATTTAAAAATTATTCATAAGATTAATATCTATTTCCATTAAAAAGGAAGAATCGTTTCAAGAAAACAAAAACTCTATAAACCATTTTTTGATTGTCCTCAAATGAGGACACTGGGCGTTAATGGGTTATTATACTAAATATGTAAAGTTCTTTTGCCACACCTACGGCAAAATCAGTTTAGCTTTATAGCAGGGGTTCTTAAACCAGAAGTGCGCCAATAGGTCCACAAAGCTATTTTTGTGCACCCGCAACTGTCCGCTATATATTATATTAGTATCAACCGTGGAGAATACACTGTCGGCATTTTACACTGATTGTTGGAAGGTATTTATAACACATACACCGGTTTTCGTTCTTCAAAGGGGAAACACAGTAAAACATACTCTATAGAATTAACCCATTAACGCCCAGCCTCTTCATTTGAGGACAGTCAAAAAATGGTTTGTAGAGTTTTTGTTTTCTTGAAACGATTCTTCCTTTTTAATGGAAATAGATATTAATCTTCTGACTAATCTCCGAAATTTTCAAATATGATCTTACCTAAAATTTTGTCATTTCGATCGGCATTTTGTGATTTTCAAACTTAAAATAGGAACGTATTATGACCGGTATTCTGAACGTATACGGGTCAAAATCACGGCGAATATCCATATATGTAATAAGTCATCTCTTTTCAGTACTTTTGTCATATATGATAGCAAATAAATCTCTTATCACGATGTTTTCCTTTTTTTTCAAAGACATCTTATTATGTTTTAAAATGACATCTCCTCACTAATGATGACTTAATGTCATATTTAAAGGTGTTTAAATTTCCTATTTTGTTTTACTTCCAGGTGTCTATAATAGCTCTATGTTAGGCATTTACTAATATATAGTCATCAGAGGGTTAAAAGTAAATGCCTTATATTTAAACTAAAACATTTATTATATACATTATTTACAGATTAATATATATCTTGATATATATAACATGACAGTCATTATTTTGTTTTGATATTCATCAATATTTTTAAAAAGGTATTCCTTAATCAAACTGTTATGAGACCCACGTAACAATCATGAATATTAAGTCTGTTTACATCCAGGTATTCACAGGGAAGCAAGCCGGGGCTCTAGGCATATTGAACATCGTTGCTGAATTAAAGTCGTCATTTTTCTAAAAGCCGATGCTGGATTAATGGTCGCCACTGCTCGGATGCAGGATCGGGCAAATATTGTTTGCCCGTGCTCTCTGGTTTGCTCACGGGGTCTGAATGCATCCATTCCTTGTGGCTTCCAACCTCGACTCTTTATCCAACTTCATTTTTTTAATTGGTTAAATAAAATGTTATATGAAATAGTATTTGTTTCTATTAAACTGCCAAACACCTATATGTGGATGCTTCAAGTAAGGTGTGCTATTTGCATATGCCCTATTTACCACCAGAGATTCTTTGCCCCTTTCATATACGATAGGTTAAAAAATAATATCATTTAAAACAATCTAAGCATTGATATTATTGTTAAATAATACCACTTTATAAGACAAATGTAGAAACTTTTGAAAACTGCTAAAGTTTTTGGAATGAAACTTAAAAGGAAAACAATCTTTAACAAAAATAAACAACAACACTTGAAATAACAGCGTCCAGATATTTTTTTACTGGATCAAATAAAGATGCAGGGAAAGAATCCAAACTTTTATTTCTTGCCAATGTACCAATTTTACCAAAAAAGTATAGAAAAGAAGAGAACAATCTTCATTGGTTTTTCGTTCAATATTAGCGTCATTTGGAAGTTTTTTTTTTAAACTTTCTATTCCAAACAATTCTTTTAAACAACGAATTGCCTTCCACTAAGATCAATTCCATCACAATAAATTGATTTTTAAATATCTTCATTTTATCCTCCAATCGATGCATCATAGAATCATGCTGCATTTAAGATTCTGAGTGTAAATATATATATATAGCAAGGAATTGCCGAGTGTATTTACCCGTTTACATATAAATAAAAGGACAATGGAGGTAAAAGTAAATAACGATTTTATTTAAATGAAAACAATACATTTACTCATTTTAATAAGCTCTCAAACGGCACAGTTTATGCCTTTCTCGTAAACATCTATCGCCAAAGTAGACAGCCAAAGCAATGCACTGCTTTTAACTCATCGTCACTATGGAAACTTTCTACAGATGAGAAATCCTTGATTTATAAACAAAAGCTATTAACATTTAACTTGAATGAAAGAAATGCATTTACTTATTTTTCAATGTAGTTTGTGTGGTTTTGAGACACTTATATCTTGAAACCAGTTTGTGTCTTTCCAGTTGTAAAAATGAGTTACACTACTGGCCAACGTGAACTCGGGAGACTGACCGAAGGACGAAAGTGATGTCAGTGACCCCCCCCTTCGACTCCATTGGACAAGAGGGGTTGCTAATGCGGGTCAGGCCCTGAATCTGCTGATTGCGTCTTTGGCCCTGACAACATTAATCATCCGATTAGTTCGGTAGATTTGAAGACCCCTTCAGAAAAAAGCAGGTCAAGACGGAGTCAACAGATAGCATCATCAGAGGCACGGAGTTGCTCCATCATTTTTATCAGTATATGGAGACTCCATATTGATACTTTAACCCCTTCCGGTAAAATGACGAGTCTAGCTCGTCATTAGTTTTTCATTCCATACCGCGGAATGACGAGCTACACTCATCATGCGATTAAAGTTACTGTTAAATATGATAATTAATTAGTTTAAAATTTCTAGTGTACTGAATTTGGCAACACTTTTATCACTTGTGAAAATCACAAGTCACTATTGCATATTGCTTACTTAGAATTTCTTGGTACAAGTCATTGCCAAATTAACGAGTCAGAATAAAAGAAAACCTACTAAGAAATGCCGTGTGTGTTACAAGAATCAAATTAAAAGTGAGACTACTTGGCGGTGTAAACAATTAAGAATTCCTTTGCACTTTGGTTTGAAAAGTACCACTAGCTTGAAGACTATTATCTGTATACCTTATTAATGTTTTGCTTTGATATTTTCTTAATTTTACTGTTTTTAATATTATTTAACACTATGTAAAAAGTGGATTTTAATTAAGAATATGTAAGAGTTGTAAAATGAAACAAATTTTTTAAATAAAAATTAAATGGTTATTTCATGCACAGTTTTTCATTATTAAATCATACCGGAAGGGCTTAATTGTAGTATTTGCATCGCCAGATTGTTCTTCATCAAAAATAGTACTGTAAATAAAGATTCTGCAAAATGGTAAGTCTTCGCTCGTTTGTATTTGGTGTCTTATTCCATGCAGTATCTCAGCAGTCCTGGTGTAAGTTATTGGTACGTAAAACCCGTAAATCTCTACCTCCAAAGTAGCTATCCAAAGCAATATATTGTCATACATTAAATCTTCGATTTGAAATCATTCTCCTGACAAAAAAATCCTTGATTTTAAAAATAAATACAATTAACGTGTTATGTAATGAAAGAAATACATTTACGTATTTTTCAATGATGTCAGTGTGGTTTTGAGACGTTTGTCGTATCTTGAATCCAATTTGCTTATGTCTTCCTCGTAAACTTCCAGCGCCAAATCGGCCATCCAAAGCAGTGTACTGCTTTTAACTCATCGCCGTTTCAGAAACTTTTCTTTTGACAAGGAATAATCAAATTTACATGTAGTTTTGTAGTTTTACAAATTTACATGTAAGTTTCATTTACATGAACTGCTCATTTTTCAATGCAGTCGTTGCAATTCAGTCATTAGTCGCATTTTGAAATCCGTTTATGTCTTCTTCCCAAACCTTTACCTCCCAAATAACCAATCAAAGGAGTGTAATGCTTTCAATCGATCGGGGATCTGAGAACGTTTTCTGGTAAGAAATACTTGAGAAAAAATGATT
Organism: Pardosa pseudoannulata; assembly: GCA_032207245.1. Taxonomy (NCBI): domain Eukaryota; kingdom Metazoa; phylum Arthropoda; class Arachnida; order Araneae; family Lycosidae; genus Pardosa; species Pardosa pseudoannulata. The sequence goes on along the minus strand of CM063500.1, from coordinate 103,308,733 downwards.
CTCGTTATATTTAAATGAAATAAACACCTTTCCCTATTTTGCAATGCAATTGCTGCTCTTTTTAAGATATCCGTTATATCTTCATACCAGTTTGTTTATTCCTTTCTCGTAAATGTCTATCGCCAAAGTAGCCAGCCAAAGCAGTCAGCAATTTTTTTTGTAGATTTGCCAGGTAGATGGGATGAAATTCCTGCTTAGACCATAATTCTTCCACCGTGGAATGAGTCCCGTAGCCCTCCAGTATTCAGAATCCATTTGTTTTCTGGAAACTATACAAGCACGTCTAGCTTGAAAAAATATTCGAATCCTAAAGGATTCGAACGCCTTTCGTCATCACTGAAATATGCAACTCTTATTACCCTTCACAATGTCGGCTACTTTTACGACTGCCTGCTTTTCATATTTCTCGACGTAAAGCCGAAAATAGCTGTCCATAGGGTGGGGGTATGTACCGTCGAAATGACTTACTAGTGATGATTATTTAGGCCCAAGATTATGACTGTAGCCTCTAAACATTTCCTGTGTATGTTTATGTTTGAGGGATTAAAACGGCACAACACGAACCAAATTGAAATATTTACGTAGGAAATATTTTATGAAGGTAATAGTGGAGTATACATACAAGAAACTGACAGATAATTTAGACTGCGTACTTTTTGATATTGTTCATTTGATTTCTCAATGCCTTAAGGTTGCATTGTAGTTTTACAATTTCCATCCTATCAAACTGGAATACGACCTTACCTTCTTTGATAATTATTGCGATATGGATAGTTATTGACATTCCTCCTATTGTAAAATCAATGTACATTAACTGTTATATATGTTTAAAACTGTATGTATTCTTTTAATATTCAGACCATAATTCAAATACAGAATTTTGAATATGAATTGCCATCTATTCACTATTTTAACCCCTTGGACAATGTAATTTTTGTAAGTAAAAAATAACTTCTAAACATCTTACTTTTAACTTCCCCTGAAGCGTCGAAAGCCACATTAGAAGGAAAAAAAAAGAATGAAAATCGTTAAGAAAAAAAAATCAAGAAATAAGGCAACCATAATCGATTAAATTAGAAGCCAGTTGATCTGTAATAAAACACCTTTTCGTCAGTTACATTTGTAGGAAACGGTTTAACCTCGAAAATGTCCATTAGAGGTTAATTTGTTCGAATAAAAGAGTTAAAGGGCAGAGAGAATAAAATTGGTATTTGTAAAATAGCGCTTTTTAATAAAAGTTTTTTAGCTTAAGAATTTATTTTGTGTATAGTGATAAAATCTTTTTCACTTACAAAATGTATTTATAATTAAACTAAGATCCATTTATAAAAAAAAACTTCAATTAGACGTTCACAATAATTCATTGTCAGTGTACGCGTCATATTTCATTCCCAGTTTAAGAGTTAATTACTCACTATTAAGTATCTCGTAACTGAAAGGTTGAGGGTTCGAGGCTGGAGCAGGCCGAAGATCTGCCTTGTTCGCTAAAGGTGACTGGGGCACGTAAAATATGTTCGTGGTCACAAAGTCCTCCACTTTTTCAAACGATATCTCTGGGGTTAGCAGGCCAAAGCTTGGGGGGACTTCTTGGCCCCTGCTTCTAAATTACGAAGACCCAATGGAGTAATGTTCCTCGCGTCCGTAGCATACCTTAAGCTACACGTGCTCCTCGGGTAGTGCTAAATGTGTAACAGGTCTCAGCCTTGTTAAGGCGTTAGGATAATGTCCGTATCGCCTGCTGCGATGGAAAAAACACTATTAAATATCACATTTTACGGAAAAATATGTTTCAGACTTCAAATTTGAATGATTTAAAAAATTATTTTAAAATAAAATGTCGCCATTGTTTTTTTGGAGAATATTAGTTTTTGGCGACTTTTCATAAAGTGAACTATTACAACAATTTTAAAATACAAAAATTAATTACTTCAGCATTTTTAACTTTGAATTTAATGCAAAGATCTTTGTTCTTTTATAAATATTATCAAAAGCATTTAACATCTCAGGATTTTTACTTTGAAAGTGAATGCATAATCCTCAAAAAGCTGAAAATTGGAAAAGAAATAAAGAAACAATAACTTGTTTTAATCTCTCGTTGGCAACCCTTTTGAAAGTATTATTTCAGAGCAATTTTCTTTAAAAATAATTAATAAATTTTCCGTTTCATTAAAGATGTCCTGTGCTTACGAAAAATCAATTTATTGTATTTTTCATTCTTCAGAGATGTTTCCCATCTTCGAATTTAATATTCACTGCCTGATTTTATGTAAAAAAAAATGTCGATCAAAAACATCAAAATTGGCCTTTTACGTTTCAATACGGGAACTGTTTCCTTTCAAACCACTGATAAATTATTGGATTTATGACATTTACCCACATTTTTCTTACCTTTAATGCCACAACGTGAAAAAAGGCCATTGTTCGTATATCGTTTCTTAGAATTGGAATTACTTTTTAACAATTGATCTTTGTGTCACTTATAGAAACTTAATATTGCTGTCGGAAAATGGGGGAAGAAATTTAAAAAGCTTCTCTCGCGATGGATTTTCGAAATAATAATGTTCGCTTTTCTTCTAAGTCAAAGCAATCGTTTGAGGATTATATGAAAATTTGATTTCAATTGAAATTATTGTAGAAGCAATTATTTATAAATTTTAAATTTTGTCAAAGCTTAATGGGAACTGAATTTTGACTAGTTACTATGCACTTTTATCAGAGCAATTTTGATTTGTGTTTGCATAATTGGTCATGCTCATCTAACTAAACTGTTCCTGAGAAACTTAGATTTTTTTTCTTTTTAATGAATTGCTCACGTGTTGTAGTGTGCTGTTTAGATTTGATTTTGAAAATTTATTTTAAAATAGTTTTTTATATTTTTAAACATATTTTAAGTTGAATTTTTAAAACTTAAATTTATTTTGCATTTTATTTGGGAGATTTATTTATTATTATTTTCAATTTATGAAAAACAAAAATTCTAAGTTCAAAATTACGCACTGTTGACACAACATTTCTAATATAGGAGAAGGAAGAAAACAAATCAACTGTCTACTCCATGGTCTAACTCAAACATCGCAGAAGGAACCTTACTACTCAAATCCACTCACAACGTGGCGGCACTTCCGCTGACATCACGACCACGCCCCCTTAAACCCCGCGCACTGATGTCACTTCCGTCCAGGCTTACTAGACTGCTTGATATGCAGTTTTCATCTAATTGTGAAGTATTTCTGGTGGCTTTTTAAAGTCATCTATCCAAATAAAACATTTAAATTAACATATGTTAGATAAACTGTAAATTTCAAGTTCATTATATAAACTCAAATTGTAGTTTAAATTATTTACAATAGTTGAATTCCTTGAATTTTAAACTCTAATGCACCTCTTTTGTCGCCATTTTATTTTTTAGAGAATATTAGTTTTTGGCGACTTTTCATAAAGTGAACTATTTCAACGCTTTTAAAATACAAAAATTAATTATTTCAGCATTCTTAACTTTGAATTTAATGGCAAAGATCTTTGTTCTTTTATAAATATTATCAAAAGCATTTAACATCTGAAGATTTTTACTTTGAAAGTGAATGCATAATCCTCAAAAGCTAAAAATTGGAAAAGAAAGAAACAATAACTTGTTTTAATCTCTTGTTGGCAACTCTTTTGAAAGTATTATTTCAGAGCAATTTAGCTTTAAAAATAATTAATACATTTTCCATTTCATTAAAGATGTCCTGTGCTTACTAAAAATCAATTTATTGTATTTTTCATTCTTCAGAGATGTTTCCCATCTTCGAATTTAATATTCACTGCCTGATTTTATAAAAAAAAAATGTCGATCAAAAACATCAAAATTGGCCCTTTACGTTTCAATACGGGAACTGTTTCCTTTCAAACCACTAATAAATTATTGGATTTATGACATTTACCCACATTTTTCTTACCTTTAATGCCACAACGTGAAAAAAGGCCATTGTTCGTATATCGTTTCTTAGAATTGGAATTACTTTTTAACAATTGATCTTTGTGTCACTTATAGAAACTTAATATTGCTGTCGGAAAATGGGGGAAGAAATTTAAAAAGCTTCTCTCGCGATGGATTTTCGAAATAATAATGTTCGCTTTTCTTCTAAGTCAAAGCAATCGTTTGAGGATTATATGAAAATTTGATTTCAATTGAAATTATTGTAGAAGCAATTATTTATAAATTTTAAATTTTGTCAAAGCTTAATGGGAACTGAATTTTGACTAGTTACTATGCACTTTTATCACAGCCTTTGGTTTGTGTTTGCATAACCCTTAATTTGGCTAAGTCTGGCCGCTACACCGGACATGTATATTTATAACTACTATATAACATAATTGTCAGTGTTCGCCACAGCGGACATTAATTATCTCAAAAGTGGAAAATGATATATTTTATTATTTATTTTACAGAGATCCTAATGTCTATACAGACATGGGAAAATAACAGAAATTAAAATTAAAAAATATTTGAAAAAACATCTTGTCAAATTAAGGGATAATTGGCCTTGTCTATCTAACAAAAACTTTTCCTTAGGGATATATTCGGGACATAGATTTTTTACTTTATAGTGAATTGCTTACGTGTTGTAGTGTGCTGTTTAGATTTGATTTTGAAAATTTATTTTAAAATAGTCAGTTTTTTACATTCTTAAACTTAAACTTAAGTTAAATTTTTAAAACTTAAATTCGTTTTACATTTTAATTTCGGAGATTTATTTATTATTATTTTCCATTTACAAAAAAAAAAAAAAAAAAAAAAAAAAAAAAAAAAAAAAAAAAAAAAAAAAAAAATGAAGTTCAACATTACGCACTGTTGTCACAATATTTCAAATGGAGCAGAAGGAGGAAAACAATTCAACTGTCCACTCCATGGTCTAACTCAAACATCGCAGAAGGAACCCTACTACTCAACTCCACTCACAACAACGTGTAGGCACTTACGGTGACCTCACGACCACCCCGCCCCTGCTTAATACTTCCCAGGGAGCACCGTTTTCATACAAATTTTCTCCAGGATTTGTACAACTTTATTGAGAAATCTTGAGGTAGGATCTTTTGAGCATTTTCCTACCGTGAGAGACACGTAGAGGAAGATCTCAGGAAACTATTTATGAGGCACTTCTCAGGATTGATATTGTTTTCATCTGAAATTTATGATTGGATTTTGAGTTTATCTGACCACATAAAACCGTGCTCTTCGCTCATTTCCGATGAGTTTAGTTTTATTACTGTTGTCATTTTTTACAAAATTGTATCACGGGCACTGTCATATGTGATTGATAATTTTATTATTAACAACAATTGAGCCACTGTCATAACAGGTAATAGAATGAGATAAAGAGGTAAAATTAATAGTGGACGTTTGGTGGTATCAGATGGTGTTAGTCTAGAATGTAATACGAAAAATGTTTGTGGATTTGTATACAAAACAACATAAATGGGCACACACACATACATACAGGTTTTTTTTTTGCCTCATTAGAAAAGTGAGTTCCGAGATGATAAGTCAGCCTGCAGTTATGAAACCTTAGACGAGTGAAAATGAAATTGAATTTCGCTGATCCGACTTAACACGCGTACAGCGGGCGTTTTTGAGTGAATAACGCTCGAAAGTTTAGTTACTCAAAAAAATCGTCAGTGAAATCGAAAACTACTTTGTTGTTATGAAGGAAACTTTTTTTATTTTACACTTTAATATATACTGTATGATTATTTAACAAAACAAGAAAACATTTTTACGAAATCACAAAAATAAACGAATTTTTAAAATTAAAGGGCGATAATCCTGTCATCTAGTATGGTTCTTCATCATTACATTTGTCACTACGGTTCATTTTATCGATTTTGTATTCAACAATAAAAAAATTAGCTTCAAACAGAAAAAAAACACGACTTGTACGTTCTGGAGCTAGGAATTCCATAGAAGACGAAATAACGCAACAAAAGACCGAGTCACTCGACAATCGTAACTTGTGAAAAAAATGCAATGCTTTGTATTGCAAATCAAACAACACGCATATAATGTCACACATAATACATATAATTATGCTTATTTAGTAGATTTGTTGTGGTTAGCGGGTATTCACCATAAATCTACTAAAATACGCATTTTTACGTGACCAGCACTCTCCAGTGACAGACTGTAAAAAACATAAAAATACGTTGCCCGCAAGCGAAGTGTTAACATAGTTCATTCCAATGAGAAGAAAAACCAATGATACTAAAATTAATAACAGGACTGAATACTTTGTCATAGGTTTTTCTCCCTTTTTTTTACCATTACCTTGAGCTACAAGTCTTATCTTATATGTTTCTATTTTTTCTTGCTTGCTTGTTAAGTTAAAAACTCCCATGCATTCTAGAATTTTAGCGTTATCTGATTCAGGTAATAAATCCCATACATTTCTTTTTCTCATTGTTTCTAGTTCTTTCTGCATTGCTTTATCCATTCCCGCCTTTGAGGTGTTTTTATTACTGAATGCAAGTAGTGAGATTGAATTTGTACTTCAGCCTTCTAGTCATTAATCTGTAGGTAATTCAAATTTCTATATAAGATACTTGCTTCTGGTGTTTGGTACCCACTTACAACACCACTAAATTTATTTTCGCTTGAAATATCAAAGAGTTCATTTTCAAACTTACTATTATTCTTTTCGCAGTACTTTTTTCCATTTCTCCCAGTTATTTCAATCTCGTTTTCATGTTTTCTTCTGTGTAATAAATAGCATTAAACCCTTTTTTGCGGGGTATTTGCATTAACCAATTTACTACTCCTTTTCTCTGCTCGAGTTTATAGGTGTTCTATTGCAGTAAACATGCGTTTCTCCTGCCTCCCCCCTCTGGGTCTAAATAGGTTTCGAGTGATGTCTTTGGACAGTCCTAATATTCATCATCAGAATTTATTTCTGTTGTCCTACCTCGGGTAATTCTTAAAGTCGAGAGTTTAAGTTCACTTTCCTCGAATGTTTCTATGGAAGCGATTTCTTTCCAGGAAATTTGTTTTCGAATCTAACGTTTATTGTTTCGACTGTTTTTTAGAGTTTTTGAAACACAGATAGGATACTCTTTCGTTCGTAGTGCAAAACCTACTAAGATACCTGGTTTTGCTCTCGAGTCAAATTTCTTTCTTAACACTTGGCATGCGAGTATACTTCACCGCCAACTTACGCATGCAGCGGGCGTTTTTTCGTGAATTGCGCGAAAGTTTAGTTATTCAGAAAAATCGCAGTAAATCGAAAACTACTTTGTTTTTATGAACGAAACTTTTTTTTATTTTACACTTTAATATATACTGTATGATTATTTAACAAAAAAAATATTTTTACGAAATCACAAAAATAAACGATTTTTAAAATTAAAGTCCGATAATCTGTCAGCGCATATTTCTTCATCACTATCTTTGTCACAACGGCTCATTTTATCAATTTTGTATTCAACAATAAAAAACCAATCTTCAAATTGACAAAACACGACTTGTACGTTCTGGAGCTAGGAATTCGACTGAAGACGAAATAACGCAACAAAAGACAGAGTCACTCGACAATCATAACTTGTGGAAAGAAAAAATGCAAAGCGTTGCATAGCAACGCAAACAACTCGCATATAATGTCACCCATACGTATAATTATACATATTTAGTAGATTTGTGGTGGTTAGCGGGTATCCACCAGAAATCTACTAAATACGTATTTTTACGTGACCAGCGCTCCAGTGACAGTCTGCAAAAAACGTAAAAATACGTTACCCGCACGCGAAGTGTTAAATTTTTCGGGATACCTATGTAGGGTTAGATTCAGAAAGATTTCATGTTTTATACAGAGGGTTATTTCCCCCAAATAATTCGAAAGTTGTCTTATTTTGCCTATGTGACATTGTTTGCGTATTGTTCAAGTAGACAAAATGTTGCAGCGATTATAACCGAAATCCTGCTCTTAAACTACTATCAAGTAATAGCACTTTTATTCCATCCTTGGTGGTATAATTAAATCTTTCAGCGATGCGGTGTAGTTCTGGGGTATATATATTAGTAAGTTCATGTTTAATCACTAGGTTTTCTCAATACATTTTAAATTCTTTGTTCACGTATTCCAGACCATTATTTGAACGAATATTTTTTATTTTACTATTCAAAAATCTTTCTGTATGCTTTTGAAATTTAACAAGTCTCTATTAATTCTGTTTCGGATTTTAAAGTGAAAGCGAATACTTTTTGCTAGAAATCGTCAATTATGGTCATAAAATATTTATGCCTCTCGATACACGAAGTTTGTAGTGATTAACAACAAATCAGTGTGTACTAATTAGACGGGTTTTCGGGTAAACATTTTGTTTATTGGTTTAAAGCTAACATGTTTTAATTTAGTTTCTTTATATAGCCTACAGTCCTCGAGATTATGACATCTTTTTTAATTTAATTGTTTTCTTTTTTTTTTTTTTTTTTTTTTTTTTTTTTTTTTATTTTTGTTGTTATTTTTTTTTTTTTTTTTTTTTAAGTTCAAGTAAACCGTAAACACATTTGTTTTTCTATTACACTCACGTTTATGTGGGGAGGTATTGTGTGCGATTCCTCAAAGTTTTTACTTTCAAATTTAACGCTTTTTACTGGTGTTGTATTCTTAGATTTGACACTATTTGATATTTGCTTTTTTACATTTGATACAGTTAAATTTAGCAACTCATTCACATTATATCTCATCTACACTATTATCTGTATTAGAATACTCATGTTCGTCACTTAAATGAAAATATTTATCGTGAAATATATAATACATTCCATTATACAAATTGGTAAAACATTTTCCATTTTTCAACAATTTTCCATTTTTTCTAAAAAGATCTACTTTTTCGCTATTTAGCACCGGTTTGGTCAATAAATTGTCCTGATATTACGTTTCTGCATAATTCAGATGCACGCATTACATTTTTGAATTTCAATTCTGTATAACTAAAAGTTAATTTTACAATACCTTTTACTGTGATGATTGTTGTCTGACCATCCGCTTCAGTCACTTATGGGTATTGAGGGTGACAAAGTCATCCTGGCACATTTCTCTCGTCTTGCAAAAATGAGCTGTCACCGTTGAATCAAACATATAACATTCTTCTTGCTTTTCAGTTAAGTACTTCCAATTAGAAACTTTCCCCATTCCTGGAACTTGAAGTAGTATTTCCCTGCTTTCACTTCCTTCTTGCAGTTCTCCTTTTGCAGCTGCATCACAGCGCAAAATCAGCCCTAAAGACTTTCCAGTACTGCTTTGGCGCCTCCACTTGGCGATAAACTAAAAAATGTAACCGTACAGACCATTGTTCATATACAGCTTATATAATGTAGTGCACATCATCTCTCAGATCCTGTACAACCATTGTGGTCTACTCTGCGCTAGAAATCCGCATTCCTTCTCCTTACAGCAATGTGTGTAAGATGTAAATTTAACAAGTCTCTATTACTTCTGTTTCGGATTTTAAAAGGAAAACCGAATACTTTTTGAGAGAAATCGTCAATTATAGTTATAAAAATATCTATGCCCGTGGATAGATGTAGTTTGTAGCGATTCATACAAATCAGTGTGTAATAATTCGATGGGTTTTCGGGTAAAACTTTTGTTGAGGGGTTTAAAGCAAACAAGTTTAAATTTAGTTTCTTTACATAGCCTACAGTCACGAGCTGATGAGTTAAGTTCAGGTAAAACGTAAACACATTTGTTTTTACTATTGCACCCACGTTTATGTTGGCAAGTCTTGTATTCCATTCACCTAAACTTTTACTGGCAAATTTAACGCTTTTTACTGGTTTTGTATTTTTAGATTTGACACTATTTGATATTTGCTTTTTTACATTTGATACATTTAAATTTAGTATCCCATTCACATATACAATTATCTGTATAAGAACACTCATGTTTAATTTAAATATTTATAGAGAAATATATAATGTAGTCCAATATACTATTTGATAAAACATAACAATATTCCCTTTTTTCTAAAAGTATCTACATTTTCATTATTGCCCACAAATTTAGCACCGTTTTGAACAATACATGGTCCTGATATTAAGTTTCTGCATAATTCATGTGTATACATTACATTTTTGAGTGACAATGCTACATTACCAAAAATTCATTTTACAGTACCTTTTCATTCGATGATAGTTGTCTGACCATCCGCTTCAGTCAGTTATGGTTGTTGAATTGACAAAGTCCTCCAGGCACATTTCTCTCGTCTTGCAAAAATGAGCTGACATCGCTGAATCAAACGTATAACATTCTTCTTGTTTTTCAGTTGTAAGTACTTCCAATTAGGAATTTCTCCCCATTTCAGGAACTTGAAGTAGTATTTCCCTGGCTTCCACTTCCT
>CM063500.1:103262291-103282291 GCA_032207245.1 Pardosa pseudoannulata | reverse complement strand
TTTATTTTTACTCCTTCTTTACTTCTCTATCTTTATCGATTTATATTCTCTTTTGTAAAGTAAAATCAAATGTTTTTATAAAGATATATTTTACTTTTTACATGCAGTAAGCAGTACAATGTGTTTTAAAAATGTCTCGATGAGGAATCACAGAACGGGAAAAAATTAAAACTATATACTACTATTTCTATTTGATTTTTCCTATTTACGATACTATTATAAATTTATCCGCTAAAAAATGCATTTTTTGTTTACAAAAATCTTATGGTTGTTATTTATATATTTCTATTTATACATTTGTTTATATATTTCAATATAAAATACGAAAAATTGGTTCAAAAATGAAATAATTTTCGATCTATTGAGATTTAACTGAATAACTAAATTTACAGGCAATACGCCCTCTCTCGGTACAATTCCGCTGCGAAATGTACCCGCACAAATCTGTTACAGGAGTTCTAAACTTAAAAAAACTACCATTTCTCTCCTCATGCTTAATTTTTTTTTACATCATGAAGGAAAAATGAATTCCACCTAATTCAATTTCTGAGAAAGTACAGATAATTATTTACTATGTATAAAAAGTTTTTACAAGAAAGTGTTTGGAGAAGAAGAGAAGGATGTGGATTCCTATAAAATGTTTCATTTTTCTAACTTTTTTCCTGGTAAAGAAATATAGAAGGTTTTCTTTAATTCTAATCAGTTTTTTAATCATTCAAGGATTTTAATTAATTTTGTTTATGATTCTAGATTCCAACGATTCTATTAAATTATGAATTTTTGTTACTATGTTATCTTTACATTTTTTCCTTCAGCGATCTATATTTTAGTAATTTTTATAGCTTAAAATATGATATTAGCTTTAAAATATATTAACACATTGTATACGGGACACGTACTATTACACTACACGTGTTCTGACGATTGATACTTGACGATAAAACTTGTTTCTTTTTAAAAATACTAAACCATTTTTTGTAAGAACTAGGTTTCTTTTCCTTTCTTTATTTCGACGCATAATCTAATGGTGTGAATTTGAGCAGATGATGTATATTTTTCATGTTCCAAAATTTTAATTTATTGAGGTTTGAGAATAAAAAGTTTTATAAGTTTATAAAATAATAATAATTTTAAGAAAAAATAATAAGTTTAAAAAAATAAGTGTTAATTTGGATTACCTTTTTATATATTTAGTTTGGATGTGTAGTAAAATTATTTTTTAATTTTTCAATGTAATGCATTCTGTTAAATATTTCTTTCAAATACGATAAAAATAATATATATATATTATAAACCTTCATATATTTTAAGTGTCAGAACGGTATTTTACATATTATTACACTATTTTCACATCAAAGTCTAAACTGTCTAAACTGCAATATACCTATGTTGTAGGACTGATCTAAACCGGAGTTTTCTTAACCCTCTAAATGGTTCTCACGTACAATTCCGCCAAACCAATGATGTTTTCAGAGCGGTTGTCATGTACAATTTCCACCTCCAAAAAATCCTAAAATGGATGTAATGTACATATCTGTCAGTGCTTTCACGGAGTTTGGGATAGGACTGTCAGGTCGATTGTTAAGGAACTGCATCTTTGACCGACATTTATTGAGGATGCATAATTAGAAACAAAGACGCAGTAGATTTTCACGGCTTTGTAAATATCTATTTCGAAGTATTTCGTTTGCGAACAGATGTATCTTTAATTGAACATAAATATCTTCGATGATTTCGTAACAAATTAAATAAGTCTCTCAAAGAAAATTTTATTTGTACTTTTAGAATCCATTATTTCTTATGGAAGGATTCTACACTTGACGAGCTTTATGTGTATTAAAAATTACATCTATAATATCTATTTTATATATCTATTTATAGATATTATATCATAGAACATTATTATATCATAGAACGCTTTAGCCAATACACTGTAAACATTAGCGTATATTTTCCTCGATATGTTCCACTCGGAGGGTTAATTGTATGCTGGTCACGTACTAGTACGTTTTCTTACGATGGATACTCGAGCGCCGGTCACGTAGTAAGTGTAACAACATGGTTTGTTTGTGGGCACAAAAATAACGGTATATACACGAAAACGAAAACGAATGGTCTTGACTGCTACATAGATTCTGGAAAAATTTAGACAAATATAAACTAGTTTTTACATCAGTGGATGACGAACCACAGAACGAATGCAGCATTTTATCCTTAATATTTTTTTAAATAATTAAATGGGAAGATGAATTTACAGAAAGTATTTTATATATAATATAAAAATATTAATATATATAAGAAAAAATATATATAATTTTAATATATATTTTTATATATAATTTTAGAATATATAAAATTTTTTTATATATAATATATAGAATATTTAAATTTAAATATATAATATTTTTAAAACATTATAAATATTATATATTAATACTTTATATATATGTAAATATTTAATATAATATTATAATAAATATATAAAATATATCATTATGTATAATATATATAATATAAATATATAATATATATATATATAATTATATATACATATATGAAGAAATGAATTTACAGATTGTGTTAGAGACCTAAAAGAGAGTAACAAGATTAGCAATTAGAGTTTATAGTAGGCATGAGAAAAAATCTTTTTAGTTCAATGACGTGAATTTTAATAAAAAGTTTTTTACCCTTTGTTATTTAAACACATATACATGTATCAGAAAAAGACATTATAAAAATTTCTATCACAAAATTGAATAACTTTTTTTCAACTAATTATAAAACATTAACCTTTAATATAGAGTATTATTCAAGAATTAAAAAAAAGGCTCTGTCATTATTTTTTCATTGAGCATACTAAATTTCATAAAATATATTGTTCAACTTAATTAAAAAATTTATGTTTAATTAAACCGTTTAAAAGAACACACAAGCCATTAAGTACAATAAATATTTATGATATTCAAGAAATATTTTCTTTTTTTACTCAAAACGAATAGAAAAAATTGGATTTTTCTGTCGCCTGCATTTTTATTTTGTTCCTTTTTTTAAAACTTACATTCTGAAACTTTACCACAAGCATAACACGTCTGAAACAATACGGAGCTTTCAACACATAACATTAAAAAATTGAGTTATTCGACAGTTTTCAATATTTGCATCTAAGTAGGTAGATTTTTTCTTTAATACATTGAAAGAAGATAAAAATTTGTGTTTTACGAAATAGTTTTAAAGCTTTTTTCAAGATAATTTTAAAACTTATATTTTATATTTCCCCCAAATTTATCAGTCATTTTACCCCAGCTTATATTGATTAAATTTAAATTTATTATTGTAATATACATACATACACACACACATCTCTATATAATGCTAGCGTAAGTTGTCTCTACATCTGTTCGTGAATTTATGAAGCGGTTGTACCTGGAATGGATAGCATCCATATTGGATTCTTGAAGTTAGGATAGCAAAAATCAAAGTGAGCAAGTTCGAAATCCACCCCTCCCCCTTTTAGAGTGTTTAATGCCCTTATTTTAAGCTTTTTTTTTGTCCCGAGCTAAGAGCAGAACATTAATTTATCAATTTATCACATAAATAGGTAAAAAGTAACATTTTTTATTCTAATAATATGACGTCATTAATTTAATCATCTCCTTTAATCATTTCTATTTTTATTATCAGTCGGCACTTCATAAGTTTTATCACTGAACTTAGATATGACGTAAATAATTTCTTTTATATTTGTATTAAATAATAGATTAGGTACATATGTGCTAATTAATCATAATATTTTTTGTTACAATTAAAATTTTATCGCCTGTATTAACAACAATTTCTTTTCATAAAAGTCTAGGAGTCTATTTCACGAATAATAAATATTGCGTTTTTTATATATATTTTGAAAATTAAGAATTTGTGCGTTTTTGTGTGTTTTTTATACTTAACCACACGGTTTGCAATCGATTCGCTCAATTTTGGTTGGTTTGGAGCGCTACGGTCTACTGTTTTGCACACGAGGTTTAATGAGACCGGGACCTACGGTTTAAAGCCGATTCCGAATAGCTACAGACATCCATGCCAGCAGCGGGATTCGAACCCGCGAACTCCGGTACCGAACAGCAGCGCTCTACCATTCGGCCATCGTTCGGCGCTGAAATTTGGACATCATTCATATATACCAACAAATAATCACTGTCAATATTGAAACCCTTGCTGTCCATCCTATCGCGTAATATGACAAAATAAATTAAAGTTGACAACTAACATGCGGTCAGTAAAGATAAACAAATTATTGAGCGTGTACCAGATAATTCTCAGCCAAAAAAACATTTTTTTTACCTGCCTTATAGAGTACTTTACAATTCTAGAAAATTAAAAATTTTACTGATCCCGTCATATGACGGGCTATATGCTAGTATCCCCTATATAATAATAGCCTAAGTTGTCTGTCCACGAATTTATGAAGTGGTTGTACCTGGAATAGATACAGGCATCCATATTGGATTTTTTATGAGTTAGGGTTAGTAAAATGCAAAGCGAGTTCGAAATCCAGCCCATCCCCCGTTTTTGAGCGTTTAATGCTATTATTTCAAGTTTTATTCTCCCTCTTATTCTATACTAAATTCATCTTGATATGAATTTAGTATAGAATAAGAGGGAACGAGCGTAACATTTAAACTGGACTGTGTTTACTCGAAGCTCATATACTCTAATTAGTTCCTTCACCATATGTAGGTCTAGCACGTTCGATAGAGTCTGCCCATTTGATCATCGTACTTTTCAGGTTGACGGTTTTGTCCTCGACACAGCCAAACTTTCTAAAACAATTAATTTAATATTTTCTGCTTTTTCTAAATTCTTATTCCTAAAATGTTTCATTATTTTCAAAATTGTTTTATTATTTTTAAAATAAATTTTACTATTTTTTCAACTTTTTATGACTTAAACTTTCTTCTCGTAATGTAATAATAGCCTAAGTTATCTGTCTCTCTGTCCTGTTTATCGGTTTGTATGGATATTCCATATTGGATATTTGATGAGTTTTAGCAAAATTTTCCAAAGCGAATAAAGTTTATCTTTTTCTAAACTATAGATCCGATTTTAAAATAAACGTTTATGAATAAGAATCCTATCACATCGAAAAACATTGTCATCTCTAAAACGTTCGAAATCCACCTCGTCCCCCTTTTCGAGCGTTTAATACCATTATATCAAGCCCCATTTTAAGAGCAGGATATTAAAATCAATTTATCACATAATAAATAGGTAAAAATAACATTTTTTGAGTAAGGTTGAGGATTCCTTTAAATCATTGAATCATTTCTTATTTTAAATTATTTAAATATCGTCTGAATTATTTTCATACATTTTATCCTTAAACTTAGATATTACCTAAATAATTTTCTTTTATATTTGGCTTAAATAATAGATTAGGTACATAATGGATAATTTTAATCGATTATTTTTGTAGAAAGATAATTCTCAGCCAAAAACAAGCCATTTTTTTACCTGCCTCAGAGGGTACCTTTGCAATTCTGGAAAATTAAAAATTTTACGGATCCCGTCATATGACGGGCTATATATGAGTATAAATATAATATTGATTTTAGAATCATTTTCTCGTCGATTAACATGTATGAACTACAGCGACTTTTAAACATTATGTTGGCAACCAGTTTCTGCAATATATTCATAAATCGTTTTATTCTAGTCACGTTTTAAAGCAAAAATTGACTTTCCAGAAAACTGATAATTATAGAACCCCGTGATGAATGGATTCGACGTTTCGGTATAACAAATGGCCATAAATTATGATACTTATCTGACACTGAAAAGTTTTATTTCCATCCCGATTAAAAGAATTAATGAAATGGAATTTTAATAGGCGTCATTTATGATAAAAGGCAGACAAGTTTCAGAATATCGTGATATCGCTAAGAATCTGCGTTTAGTTAAGATTGATAACATTTTTGATGTTCTAACAGTAAAATATTAACGCATTTTCTAGATTTTAAAACGTATCGCCTATGTAATAATAGCCTAAGTTATCTATCCGTCTGTCCTTCAATTTATGAAGCGGTTGGACCTGGAATGGATAGAGGCATCCATTCAAAGCGAATAAAGTTTATCTTCTCCTAAACTATCCATCCGATCCTAAAATAAATTTGTATAAATACGCTTCATATCACAGCAAAAAATACTGTCGTCTTTAAAACGTTCGAAATCCAACTCTTCCCCCCTTTTTGAGCATTTAATGCCATTTCGTCAAGGCTTATTTTCCCCGGTTAAGAGCAGGCGATTAAATTTATCCATTTATCACTCAATAAATAGGTAATAAGAGATTTGAAAAAAAATTTTCAATTTTACAACTCCTCTTCAACCTCCACTCAAAATACAGTTTCTTTTAAGGCAAAGAGATTTTTGCTGGAATTAATTAAAATTAATTTTACAATTTACACTAAATCACAAATTTGTGATGAAAATCACACTCAGTTTATTTAATTTGTGATTAAGTGAATGTTTCAGTCTATTTAGTATGAATGTTATGTGTTTCCTTTGTGTTTTCTTTGTTAATTCAATTAGATTTTAAATATTCAATTTTTGTAAAATTTTTCCTCAAAATGTTGTTTTTGTTTATGTATCAATTTGTTGAGTTACGATCCCCTCGCCAGATTTCAAACGCCACGCTGCAAGCACGCCACGCACGCAAGCTGCAAGCACGCCAATTTCGCCAAATGTGGTTGAAGCACCAACAAGATCCATGATTAGAAACAGGAGAGTGGGCTAAGAAGAGGAGTTGAAAAATAACAATTTTTCTAGCACTGTGACGTCATTCCTTTAACCATCTCATTTAATATTTTCATATTTTAAACTATTTAAATATCGTCTGTATTATTTTCAGATGATTTATCACTGAACTTAGATATTACGTGAATGATTTTCTTTTATATTTGGCTTAAGTAACAGATTAGGTACATATGTGATAATTTTAAATTGAATCATCGGTTTTTTTTTTTTTGCAATGAAAATTTTATCACCGGTATTAACAAAAAGTTCTTTTCATATAAGGAGTCTATTTCACGGACTAATAAATATCTAACTTTGAATTTATATATATTTGGAAATTAAGAAGTTTGCTCTTTTGTGTGTTTGTTTATTATACATAAACACACGGTTTGACTAAATGAATTCAATGTGATGCTAAAATGCATTCACAGGATCGGGAGACTATAGAGGAGTATGACGATAAATAAATTATTGAGAGTGAACCAGATAATTCTCAGCCAAAAAACAAACCCTTTTTTACCTGCCTCATTGGGTACTTAACAGTTCTGGAATATTAAAAATTTTACTAATCCCGTCGTAGGATGGGCTATATGCTAGTTTTCAATATAAACTTAGATATTTTAACCCATTAACGCCCAGATATTTCTGATGACTATCCCCTATATAATAATAGCCTAAGTTATCTGTCCGTCTGTCCTCGATTTTATGAAGCGGTTGGACCTGGAATGGATAGAGGCATCCATAGTTAGCAAAATTCAAAGAGAGTAATGTTTATCTTCTCCTAAACTATAGATCCGATTCTAAAATAAATTGGTATAAATATGTTTCATATCACAGCGAAAAATACTGTCTTCTTTAAAATGTTCGAAATCCACACTTTCCCATCTTTTCTAGTGTTTAATGCCATTATTTCAACTCCTATTTTTCCCGGTTAAGAGCAGGCGATTAAATTTATCAATTTATCCCATAATAAATAGGTAAAAATAACATTTTTCTAGCATTATGACGTCATTCCTTTAACCATCTCATTGAATCATTTCTTATTTTAAATTATCTAAATTATACCTTATTTTCATGCGTTTTATCACCGAACTTAGATATTACGTAAATAATTTTCTTTTATATTTGGCTTCAATAATAGATTAGGTACATATGTGATAATTTTAAATTGAATCATCGATTATTTTTTGTTGCAAGATAATTCTCAGCCAAAAAACAAACCCTTTTTTTTACCTGCCTCATAAGGTACTTTACAATTTTGGAAAATTAAAAATTTTACTGATCCTTTCTTATGACGGGCTATATGCTAGTATATTAATAAATACATAACATAGAAGCTACTATAGACACCTGGAAGTAAAACAAAATATGAAATTTATACACCTTTAAATATGACATCAAGTTATGACATCAAGTCATCATTAGAGAGGTGTCATTTTAAAACATAATAAGATGTCTTAAAAAAAAAAGGAAAACTTCGTTATAAGAGATTTATTTGCTATCATATATGAGTTTGGTTTGGTTTGGTTTGGAGTACTACGGTCTACTTTTTTGCAACACGAGGGCTAATGAGACCGGGACCTACTGCTTAAAGCCGATTCCGAACGGCTACGAACATCCATGCCATAGTGGGATTCGAACCCATGAACACCGGTACCGAAAGTCAGCACACTAACCATTCGGCCAGTGATCGGCACTATCATATATGAGAAAAGTACTGAAAAGAGATGACTTATTACAGATATGGCTATTCGCCATGATTTTGACCGGTATGCTTTCAGAATACCGGTCATAATATGCTCCTATTCTAAGCTTGAAAATCATAAAATGCCGATCAAAACGACAAAATTATAGATAAGATCATATTTGAAAAATTTAAAAATTATTCATAAGATTAATATCTATTTCCATTAAAAAGGAAGAATCGTTTCAAGAAAACAAAAACTCTATAAACCATTTTTTGATTGTCCTCAAATGAGGACACTGGGCGTTAATGGGTTATTATACTAAATATGTAAAGTTCTTTTGCCACACCTACGGCAAAATCAGTTTAGCTTTATAGCAGGGGTTCTTAAACCAGAAGTGCGCCAATAGGTCCACAAAGCTATTTTTGTGCACCCGCAACTGTCCGCTATATATTATATTAGTATCAACCGTGGAGAATACACTGTCGGCATTTTACACTGATTGTTGGAAGGTATTTATAACACATACACCGGTTTTCGTTCTTCAAAGGGGAAACACAGTAAAACATACTCTATAGAATTAACCCATTAAAGCCCAGGATCCTTATTTGAGGGCAGTCAAAAAATGGTTTGTAGAGTTTTTGTTTTCTTGAAACGATTCTTCCTTTTTAATGGAAATAGATATTAATCTTCTGACTAATCTCCGAAATTTTCAAATATGATCTTACCTAAAATTTTGTCATTTCGATCGGCATTTTGTGATTTTCAAACTTAAAATAGGAACGTATTATGACCGGTATTCTGAACGTATACGGGTCAAAATCACGGCGAATATCCATATATGTAATAAGTCATCTCTTTTCAGTACTTTTGTTATATATGATAGCAAATAAATCTCTTATCACGATGTTTTCCTTTTTTTTCAAAGACATCTTATTATGTTTTAAAATGACACCTCCTCACTAATGATGACTTAATGTCATATTTAAAGGTGTTTAAATTTCATATTTTGTTTTACTTCCAGGTGTCTATAATAGCTTCTATGTTAGGCATTTACTAATATATAGTCATCAGAAATATCCGGGCTTTAATGAGTTAAAAGTAAATGCCTTATATTTAAACTAAAACATTTATTATATACATTATTTACAGATTAATATATATCTTGATATATATAACATGACAGTCATTATTTTGTTTTGATATTCATCAATATTTTAAAACGGTATTCCTTAAACAAAATGTTATGATACTCATGTAACAATCATTAAGTCGGTTTACCTCCAGGTATTCACAGAGAAGCAGGACGGGGCTGTAGGCATATTGAACATCGTTGCTGAATTAAAGTCGTCATTTTTCTAAAAGCCGATGCTGGATTAATGGTCGCCACTGCTCGGATGCAGGATCGGGCAAATATTGTTTGCCCGTGCTCTCTGGTTTGCTCACGGGGTCTGAATGCATCCATTCCTTGTGGCTTCCAACCTCGACTCTTTATCCAACTTCATTTTTTTAATTGGTTAAATAAAATGTTATATGAAATAGTATTTGTTTCTATTAAACTGCCAAACACCTATATGTGGATGCTTCAAGTAAGGTGTGCTATTTGCATATGCCCTATTTACCACCAGAGATTCTTTGCCCCTTTCATATACGATAGGTTAAAAATAATATCATTTAAAACAATCTAAGCATTGATATTATTGTTAAATAATACCACTTTATAAGACAAATGCAGAAACTTTTGAAAACTGCTAAAGTTTTTGGAATGAAACTTAAAAGGAAAACATTCTTTAACAAAATAAACAACAACACTTGAAATAACAGCGTCCAGATATTTTTTTTTACCGGATCAAATAAAGATGCAGGGAAAGAATCCAAACTTTTATTTCTTGCCAATGTACCAATTTTACCAAAAAAGTATAGAAAAGAAGAGAACAATCTTCATTGGTTTTTCGTTCAATATTAGCGTCATTTGGAAGTTTTTTTTTTTAACTTTCTATTCCAAACAATTCTTTTAAACAACGAATTGCCTTCCACTGAGATCAATTCCATCACAGTAAATTGATTTTTAAATACCTTCATTTTATCCTCCAATCGATGCATCATAGAATCATGCTGCATTTAAGATTCTGAGTGTAAATATATATATAGCAAGGAATTGCCGAGTGTATTTACCCGTTTACATATAAATAAAAGGACAATGGATTTAAAAGTAAATAACGATTTTATTTAAATGAAAACAATACATTTACTCATTTTAATAAGCTCTCAAACGGCACAGTTTATGCCTTTCTCGTAAACTTCTATCGCCAAAGTAGACAGCCAAAGCAATGCACTGCTTTTAACTCATCGTCACTATGGAAACTTTCTCCAGACGAGAAATCCTTGATTTATAAACAAAAGTTATTAACATTTAACTTGAATGAAAGAAATGCATTTACTTATTTTTCAATGTAGTTTGTGTGATTTTGAGACACTTCTACCTTGAAATCAGTTTGTGTCTTTTCGGTTGTAACAGTGAATTACACTAGTGGACAACACGAGGTCGGGAGACTGACCGAAGGATGAAAGCGATGTCAGTGACCGTTCCCCTTCGACTATATTGGACAAGAGGGGTTGCTAATGCGGATCAGGCCCTGACTCTGTTGATTGCGTCTTTGGCCCTGACAACATTAATCATCGGATTAGTTCGGTAGATTTGAAGATCCCTTCAGAAAAAAAGCAGGTCAAGACGGAGTCAACAGATAGCATCATCAGAGGCACGGAGTTGCTCCACCATTTTTATCAGTATATGGAGACTCCATATTGATACTTTAACCCCTTCCGGTAAAATGACGAGTCTAGCTCGTCATTAGTTTTTCATTCCATACCGCGGAATGACGAGCTACACTCATCATGCGATTAAAGTTACTGTTAAATATGATAATTAATTAGTTTAAAATTTCTAGTGTACTGAATTTGGCAACACTTTTATCACTTGTGAAAATCACAAGTCACTATTGCATATTGCTTACTTAGAATTTCTTGGTACAAGTCATTGCCAAATTAACGAGTCAGAATAAAAGAAAACCTACTAAGAAATGCCGTGTGTGTTACAAGAATCAAATTAAAAGTGAGACTACTTGGCGGTGTAAACAATTAAGAATTCCTTTGCACTTTGGTTTGAAAAGTACCACTAGCTTGAAGACTATTATCTGTATACCTTATTAATGTTTTGCTTTGATATTTTCTTAATTTTACTGTTTCTAATATTATTTAACACTATGTAAAAAGTGGATTTTAATTAAGAATATGTAAGAGTTGTAAAATGAAACAAATTTTTTAAATAAAAATTAAATGGTTATTTCATGCACAATTTTTCATTATTAAATCATACCGGAAGGGCTTAATTGTAGTATTTGCATCACCAGATTTTTCTTCATCAAAAATAGTACTGTAAATAAAGATTCTGCAAAATGGTAAGTCTTCGCTCGTTTGTATCTGGTGTCTTATTCCATGCAGTATTTCAGCAGTCCTGGTGTAAGTTATTGGTACGTAATACCCGTAAATCTCTACCTCCAAAGTAGCTATCCAAAGCAATATATTGTCATACATTAAATCTTCGATTTGAAATCATTCTCCTGACAAAAAAATCCTTGATTTTAAAAATAAATACAATTAACGTGTTATGTAATGAAAGAAATACATTTACGTATTTTTCAATGATGTCAGTGTGGTTTTGAGACGTTTGTCGTATCTTGAATCCAATTTGCTTATGTCTTCCTTGTAAACTTCCAGCGCCAAATCGGCCATCCAAAGCACTGTACTGATTTTAACTCATCGCCGTTTCAGAAACTTTTCTTTTGACAAGGAATAATCAAATTTACATGTAGTTTTGTAGTTTTACAAATTTACATGTAAGTTTCATTTACATGAACTGCTCATTTTTCAATGCAGTCGTTGCAATTCAGTCATTAGTCGCATTTTGAAATCCGTTTATGTCTTCTTCCCAAACCTTTACCTCCCAAATAACCAATCAAAGGAGTGTAATGCTTTCAATCGATCGGGGATCTGAGAACGTTTTCTGGTAAGAAATACTTGAGAAAAAATGATTCTCGTTATATTTAAATGAAATAAACACCTTTCCCTATTTTGCAATGCAATTGCTGCTCTTTTTAAGATATCCGTTATATCTTCATACCAGTTTGTTTATTCCTTTCTCGTAAATGTCTATCGCCAAAGTAGCCAGCCAAAGCAGTCAGCAATTTTTTTTGTAGATTTGCCAGGTAGATGGGATGAAATTCCTGCTTAGACCATAATTCTTCCACCGTGGAATGAGTCCCGTAGCCCTCCAGTATTCAGAATCCATTTGTTTTCTGGAAACTATACAAGCACGTCTAGCTTGAAAAAATATTCGAATCCTAGAGGATTCAAACGCCTTTCGTCATCACTGAAATATGCAACTCTTATTACCCTTCACAATGTCGGCTACTTTTACGACTGCCTGCTTTTCATATTTCTCGACGTAAAGCCGAAAATAGCTGTCCATAGGGTGGGGGTATGTACCGTCGAAATGACTTACTAGTGATGATTATTTAGGCCCAAGATTATGACTGTAGCCTCTAAACATTTCCTGTGTATGTTTATGTTTGAGGGATTAAAACGGCACAACACGAACCAAATTGAAATATTTACGTAGGAAATATTTTATGAAGGTAATAGTGGAGTATACATACAAGAAACTGACAGATAATTTAGACTGCGTACTTTTTGATATTGTTCATTTGATTTCTCAATGCCTTAAGGTTGCATTGTAGTTTTACAATTTCCATCCTATCAAACTGGAATACGACCTTACCTTCTTTGATAATTATTGCGATATGGATAGTTATTGACATTCCTCCTATTGTAAAATCAATGTACATTAACTGTTATATATGTTTAAAACTGTATGTATTCTTTTAATATTCAGACCATAATTCAAATACAGAATTTTGAATATGAATTGCCATCTATTCACTATTTTAACCCCTTGGACAATGTAATTTTTGTAAGTAAAAAATAACTTCTAAACATCTTACTTTTAACTTCCCCTGAAGCGTCGAAAGCCACATTAGAAGGAAAAAAAGAATGAAAAGCGTTAAGAAAAAAATCAAGAAATAAGGCAACCATAATCGATTAAATTAGAAGCCAGTTGAACTGTAATAAAACACCTTTTCGTCAGTTACATTTGTAGGAAACGGTTTAACCTCGAAAATGTCCATTAGAGGTTAATTTGTTCGAATAAAAGAGTTAAAGGACAGAGAGAATAAAATTGGTATTTGTAAAATAGCGCTTTTTAATAAAAGTTTTTTAGCTTAAGAATTTATTTTGTGTATAGTGATAAAATCTTTTTCACTTACAAAATGTATTTATAATTAAACTAAGATCCATTTATAAAAAAAACTTCAATTAGACGTTCACAATAATTCATTGTCAGTGTACGCGTAATATTTCATTCCCAGTTTAAGAGTTAATTACTCACTATTAAGTATCTCGTAACTGAAAGGTTGAGGGTTCGAGGCTGGAGCAGGCCGAAGATCTGCCTTGTTCGCTAAAGGTGACTGGGGCACGTAAAATATGTTCGTGGTCACAAAGTCCTCCACTTTTTCAAACGATATCTCTGGGGTTAGCAGGCCAAAGCTTGGGGGGACTTCTTGGCCCCTGCTTCTAAATTACGAAGACCCAATGGAGTAATGTTCCTCGCGTCCGTAGCATACCTTAAGCTACAAGTGCTCCTCGGGTAGTGCTAAATGTGTAACAGGTTCGCCGCCTTGTTAAGGCGTTAGGATAATGTCCGTATCGCCTGCTGCGATGGAAAAAACACTATTAAATATCACATTTTACGGAAAAATATGTTTCAGACTTCAAATTTGAATGATTTAAAAAATTATTTTAAAATAAAATGTCGCCATTTTATTTTTTAGAGAATATTAGTTTTTGGCGACTTTTCATAAAGTGAACTATTTCAACGCTTTTAAAATACAAAAATTAATTATTTCAGCATTCTTAACTTTGAATTTAATGGCAAAGATCTTTGTTCTTTTATAAATATTATCAAAAGCATTTAACATCTCAGGATTTTTACTTTGAAAGTGAATGCATAATCCTCAAAAAGCTAAAAATTGGAAAAGAAATAAAGAAACAATAACTTGTTTTAATCTCTCGTTGGCAACCCTTTTGAAAGTATTATTTCAGAGCAATTTTCTTTAAAAATAATTAATAAATTTTCCATTTCATTAAAGATGTCCTGTTCTTACGAAAAATCAATTTATTGTATTTTTCATTCTTCAGAGATGCTTCACGTCTTCGAATTTAATATTCACTGAGGGATTTTATAAAAAAAAAGTCGATCAAAAACATCAAAATTGGCCTTTTACGTTTCAATACGGGAACTGTTTCCTTTCAAACCACTGATAAATTATTGGATTTATGACATTTACCCACATTTTTCTTACCTTTAATGCCACAACGTGAAAAAAGGCCATTGTTCGTATATCGTTTCTTAGAATTGGAATTACTTTTTAACAATTGATCTTTGTGTCACTTATAGAAATTTAATATTGCTGTCGGAAAATGGGGGAAGAAATTTAAAAAGCTCCTCGCGCAATGGATTTTCGAAACAATAATGTTCGTTTTTATTCCGCGTTAAAGCAATCGTTTGAGGATTATATGAAAATTTGTTTTCAATTGAAATGATTGTAGAAGCAATTGTAAATCTCTAATATTTTCAAAGTTTAATCAAAATGGAAACTGAATTTTTACTTGTTACTCTTCGCTTTTATCAGAGCCTTTGGTTGTGTTTGCCTAGCCCTTAATTTGGCTAAGTCTGGCCGCTACACCGGACATGTATACTTATAACTACTATATTACATAATTGTCAGTGTTCGCCACAGCGGACATGAATTATCTCAAAAGTGGAAAATGATATATTATTTTTGTTTATTTTACAGAGATCCTGATGTCTATACAGAGATGGGAAAATAACAGAAATTAAAATTAAAAAATATTTGAAAAAACATCTTGTCATATTAAGGGATAATTGGCCTTGCCCACCTAACAAAACTTTTCCTTAGGTATATATTCGGGACTTAGATTTTTTACTTTATAGTGAATTGCTCACGTGTTGTAGTGTTCTGTTTAGATTTTAAAGGTTAAATTAGGAAATTTATTTTAAAATACTTTTTTATATTTTTAAACTTAAATTTAAATTAAATTTTTAAAACTTAAATTCATTATACATTTTAATTTGGAAGATTTATGTATTATTATTTTCCATTTGAGAAAAACAAAAATTATAAGTTCAACATTACGCACTGTTGTCACAACTTTTCAAATGAAGCAGGAAAGTAACTCAACCGTCCACTCCATGGTCTAACTCAAACATCGCAGAAGGATCATTACTACTCGACTCCGCTAACACGGCGGCACTTCCGGTGACCTCACGTCCACGTCCCCTTAAACCTCGCCTACTGATGTCACTTACGTCCCATATACTGCCCTGCTTACTACATCCCAGGGAGCACTATTTCATACTAAATTTTCCCCAGGATTTGTACAACTTTATTGAGAAATCTTGATAGGATCTTTTGAGCATTTACCTACCTTGAGAGGACGTAGAGGAAGAACTCAGGGAGCTATTTATGAGGCGCTTCTCAGGATTGATATTGTTTTCATCTGAAATTTATGATTAGATTTTGAGTATCAGACCACATAAAATCTTGCTCTTCGCTCATTTCCGATGTGTTTAATATTATGGCTGTTGTCATTTTTTACTAAACTGTTTCAGGCACAGTCATATGTGATTGGTAATTTTTCCATTAACAGCAATTGAGTCACTGTCGTAACAGGTAATAGAATGAGATAAAGAGGTAAAATTTATAGTGGACATTTGGTAGTATCAAAAATCTCTCTAAGCCCTCTGTTTACTGTTTTTAAGGTATGCGAGATACGTTCGTGCATTCGTAAGTGCAGACCAAAGTGTAAAAGTAAGTAAGTATTTAAAGTTTCAAAATTAAAATATTTTTTTCGTAAGTGAAGAATAACGTTTTAAACTTGTAAATAATAAATCAGCCGAAATGAGAATTTGTGTTAAAACTGAAGAATTGTAATTTTTGCTATTACAATCCTTTTGGAAAGGGAAGTAAATAAAAAAGAAAACTCATAAGTGCAGGAAATTCTATTTTACAAATATCTTTATTTGTGAAATTTCTTGTTTTTCTTTCACTGTGGTTAATTTGATTACGGAAGGCATCAGTTTAAGCGCCGGTATCACCAAAGTCGTTTAACAGCTAACCTCGATTAATCTCTGTTTAAACGGAGAATTGAGTCTCACAATTGGGTGTCTTGGTTAGCCGTTAAACGACTTTAATGAAACTGGCCATAAGTGATAGTTGATTCAATATTATATTCAGTTTACTGTTTAGGCATGACTATCTGTGTTCCTTAAACCATGGCTAATTTAATCTAACGGCAGATTAAGTATCTAGGACTTTATTGATAGTAAATAGAATAATATTATCTTGTTTATTGTTTAGGTATGTCTTAAATTTGTTTTTAATATTTTTTATTTATCTTCAGATTACTGTTTAGATATGACTTATCTACAGTTTACAGTTTAAATATAACTTATCATTAGTTTAATTTTTAGATATATTTAGACATGACTAAAATGATATCAAAGCGAATGAAATCAATATTAATGAGTGTTATGCATGACCAAGTGATGCATGAATTTTGCTTTTATCGCCTGCTCGCTTTTCCGTAAAAAAGTGTGAATGATAAACGTTTGGTCTAATTTCTTATCTTAATATTTTACATTGCAGATAAATTAAAATGGCTTCCTCCATTTTTGATCAACCTTTACCATTTTATGATTTTTATTTAAAAAACATTCAAAAGCATATATTGAAACTAAATGACGAAAAAAATAATACTGACAATCCTTTGTATTGTAAGCAAAGTATACTTGGTGCAAAGTTATTCAAGTCGAATTTTGTGAAAAAGTTGGTCAAATGGTGTCGGTCTAGAATGTAGTAAATGTACGAAAATTTTTGTGGATTTGTATACAAAAAAAAAGGATATGCACACATACATACATATATATTCAGATTTATTTTTGCCTCATCACAAAAAAGGAGTTCCGAGCTGATAAGTCAGCCTGCAGTTATGAAAACGTAGACAAGTGAAAATGAAATTGATTTCGCTGATCAGACTAATATAGTTCATTCCAATGTGAATAAAAACCAATGATATTAAAATTAATAACAGGACTGAATACTTCGTCATAGGTTTCCCCACCTTTGTTTTACCATTACCTTGAGCTACTACAAGTCCTATCTTATATGTTTCTATTTCCCCTTGCTCGATTAAGTTAAAACTCTACATGCAGCATAGAATTGTAGCGTTATCAGGTATTAAATCCCATACATATCTTTTTCTCATTGTTTCTAGTTCTTTCTCAATTGCTTTAATCCATTCCCTTCTTTGAGATGATTTTACTGAATGAAAGTAGTTGGATGAAATTTGTACTTCAGCTTCTAGTCATTATCTGTGGGGTAATTTAAGTTTCTATATAAAATACTTGATTCTGGTGTTTGGTACCCACTTACAACACCACTAAATGTATTTTCGCGTGAAATATCAAATAGTTCATTTTCAAACTTACTATTATTCTTTTCGCAGTACTTTTCCATTTCCCCCAGTCATTTCAATCTCGGTTTCATATTTTCTTCTGTGTAATAAATAGCATTAGAGCCTTTTTTGAGGGGTACTTGCATTAACCAATTTACTACTCCTTTTCTCTTCTCGAGTTTATAGGTGTTCTATTGCAGTAAACATGCGTTTCTCCTGCCTCCCCCCTCTGGGTCTGAATGGGTTTAGAGTGATGTCTTTGGACAGTCCCGATATTCATTATCAGAAATTATTTGCTATCCTACCTGGGGTAATTCTTAAAGTTGGGCGGTTTAGTTCACTTTCCTCGAATATTTCTGGTAGCGATATCTTTCCGAGAAATTTGTTTTCGAATCTAACGTGTATTGTTTAGACTAGTTTTAGAGTTTTTGAGTCACAGATACAAAACACTTTCGTTCGAAGTGCAAAGCCTACCAAGATACCTGGTTTTGCTCTCAAGTCAAATTTCTTTCTTAACACTTTGCATGCGGGTATATTTCACTGCCAACTTACGCGTGCAGCACGCGTTTTTTCGTGAATTGCGCGAAAGTTTAGTTATTCAGAAAAATGGCAGTATATCGAAAACTACTTTGTTTTTATGAACGAAACTTTTATTTTACACTTTGATATATACTGTATGATTATTTACCAAAAAAAAAAAACAATATATTTACGAAATCACAAAAATAAACGATTTTTAAAATTAAAGTCCGATAATCTGTCAGCGCATATTTCTTCATCACTATCTTTGTCACTACGGCTCATTTTATCAATTTTGTATTCAACAATAAAAAAATTAGCTTCAAACAGAAAAAACACGACTTGTACGTTCTTGAGCTAGGAATTCGACTGAAGACGAAATAACGCAACAAAAGACAGAGTCACTCGACTCGACAATCATAACTTGTGGAAAGAAAAAATGCAAAGCGTTGCATAGCAACGCAAACAACTCGCATATAATGTCACCCATACATATAATTATACGTATTTAGTAGATTTGTGGTGGTTAGTGGGTATCCACCTGAAATCTACTAAATACGTATTTTTACGTGACCCGCGCTCCAGTGACAGGCTGCAAAAAACGTAAAAATACGTTGCCCGCACGCGAAGTTTTAAATTTTTCGGGACACCTGTGTAGGGTTAGATTTAGAAAGATTTAATGTTTTTTACAGAGGGTTATTTTCCCCCAAATAATTCGAAAGTTGTCTTAGTTTGCCTATGTGACATACTGTTCCAGTACACAAAATGTAGCAGCAATTCCGTCCAAAATCCTGCACTTAACCTACTATCAAGTATTAGCACTTTTATTCCATCCATGGTGGTAATATTAAATCAAATCTTTCCGCGATGCGGTGTAGTTCTGGGGTATATATATATATATATATTAGTAAGTTCATATTTAATCACTAGGTTTTCTCAATACATTTTAAATTCTTTGTTCACGTATTCCAGACTATTATTTGAACGAATATTTTTTATTTTACTATTCAAGAATCTTTCTATATGCTTTTGAAATTTAACAAGTCTCTATTACTTCTGTTTCGGATTTTAAAGTGAAAGCGAATACTTTTTGCTAGAAGTCGTCAATTATGGTCATAAAATATTTATGCCTGTGGATACACGAAGTTTGTAGTGATTAACAACAAATCAGTGTGTACTAATTAGACGGGTTTTCGGGTAAACATTCTGTTTATTGGTTTAAAGCTAACATGTTTTAATTTAGTTTCTTTATATAGCCTACAGTCACGAGCTGATGACTTAAGTTCAAGTAAACCGTAAACACATTTGTTTTTACTATTGCACTCACGTTTATGTGGGGAAGTTTTGTGTGCCATTCCT
>CM063500.1:103252291-103257291 GCA_032207245.1 Pardosa pseudoannulata | reverse complement strand
ATATGTGCTTTCAATTTTATTTTATCATTTCCAGAAATGCACCGCTCTTGTGTAGCTTTTGGATGTACTAACAACAGTATAAAAGAGATATTCAAGCAAAAAATACTAGATTTTATCATTTTCCTTTAACACTAGATTTCCTAAGGAAGTCATTTTGACTGCTTTTCATTTTCAATGAGAAAAGCGATTGTGTATATAATGACATAGCTTCTTAGAATTTTGTGACTTTTTGAACAACATATAAATGCGTTTATTAATCACTGTAGTAGCCTCCCCTCTCTTTCATTTCTGGTATATATATATATATATATATATATATATATATATATATATATATATATATATATATATATATATATATATATATATATATATTTATATATATATATATATATATTATGGTACACCTGTATTGCCCAAAAGCAGTCATTTTGACTACTTGGCAAATTTCTAATAAACCCAAGAAATTTGGCATCAAATTCTGACTTGCATCAGATGTTAGAAAGTACGTTTTGAATGGTTTTCCTTACTTGGAGAAAGTCTATTGTCAGTGCTTCTTAGTGAATACGTTGTTCTGAAACTGGTCAAGCCATATACAAACTGTGGACGGAATTTCACGACCGATAACTTTTTCACTTGCATGTCACTGCGGAGAAATAATTGGCCAAAAAAGCAACACTAGTCGGTACTATTAGAGGAAATAAAAGAAAACTACCCAAAACAGCCAGACAAACGGAGAATAACATGTCTCGTTTTTCCACTTTCTTATGCAAATCAGAAAATTGTGTCCTTACAATATATAAAAGCAAAGAAAATAAAAGAGTAGCTGTTCTAATTTCCAGGCATAAATTTGTGAAAATTGAAAGAATCAATAGAAAAATTTTACCGGACTCTATTCAATTTTATAACAAAACAAAATTTGGAGTTGATATGACGGATCACATGGCCAGAAAATATACCGTAAAATATAGTTCTCGTAGATGGCCGCTCCAAATATTTTCAATATTTTAGACTTAACCTCTATAAATGCTTGGATCTTTTACAAAGAAGCTACAGGACTACAAATACTACGAATACAATTCTTGTTTCGATTAGGAGAACAGCTTTCCATCGAGCTGCAAGACAGAAGTCATCAGAAAATGAAGACCCACAAACATCAAATACAACATATTCTAACAAACGAAAAATTTGTCAAGCACGACTTTGCCACAATAACAAAACAAGTAATATATGTGAAAAATGTGAAAAGTATGTTTGCGGAAGATGTACACATAAAAAGATTTCCACCTTCATTTGCTTAAAATGTGAAAATAATGCATAAATTACTTTTTTCCAAGTGAAGTAAATTTTTTTCATTGTTAATACTTACTAATAACTTGTTGTATGACTGTAAATAATATAAGAAATATTTAAAATTAATTTTAAACAAATTTCTTTACACATTAGTTATTCTTTCCCTATGTAGTCATTTTGACTACTTTGGGCAATATAGATATTACTACTAAGTTTCAGTCTTCCTAGTGTTAAAAAGACTGAAAGTAAACAACAGCTTACCAAGTTTAAAAGGAAAGATTTCGCTCCTACTGAATAGTCACCTTTGCTGAACATTTTATTTTATCTTATGTTTAAAATATAGTTCATTGTGTATCACATGTGATATGCAAACGTATAAAGCATTAGATGTGTTTATAATATGTAGTGTACAGGAGAGGCTAAGCATTGACGATAAGGATATTTTGTGTTAAAATCAGGAAAAATAAAAGTATAATTATTAAACTAAAACATCATAAGTTGTTGTATGTAAAATATATGTTATAAGATAAATATAACAAGCAACTTACATAGTTTTCATTTGTAACAGTAATAGTTACATTACAGGTGATTTTCTTGTACTCCGCTTTAACTGAAGCTAGAAAAACAAGGATTTGACTGTTTACCTACAAAAAATTAAACTTTTTCAGAAACTTTGACTTGAATAACTTTGTGCCAAGTATACTATGCTTTAATATAGTGGATTGTCCATGTTATTAGTGTTCGCCATTTTATTTCAATATGTTCTTATGAATATTTTCGAAAGAAAAAAAAAATCATAAATTGGTAAAGGTTGATCATAAATGGAAGAAGCCACAATTTATGTGCAATGTAAAATATTAAAGTAAGAAATTAGACCAAACATTTACCATTCATAATTTTGTATGGGAAAGCGAACAGGGTCATATCTAAGCAGTAATCTAAAGATAAGTAAAAAATACTAAAAACAAACTTACGACATACCTAAATAATAAACTTAAGGTAATATGTATTACTATCAATAAAGTTCCTGATACTAAACCGGCAGTTAGATTAAATTATCCATGGTTTAAGGAAGACAGTCCTGCCTAAACAATTAACTGAATATAATATTATTGAGTGCCAGTCCCACCAATGTCGTTTAACAGCTGACCGTGATTAACGCATGGCGCCAACCAATAGCGGGATTTAATTCTCCGTTTAAACAGATTAATCGCGGTTACCAGTTAGACGACTTTCCTAAGACCGTCTCTGAGTCAACTATCCCTTATAGCCGGTCTCACTAAAGTCGTTTAACGACTAACCGTGATTAACCCATGGCGCCAACCAAATGTGGGACTCAATTCTCCGTTTAAACAGAGATTAATCGCGGTTAGCTGTTAAACGACTTTGGTGACACTGGCGCTTAAACTCATACTTAACCGGTAATTAAATCAAGAACAGTGTAAGAAAAAAAAATAAATTTTACAAATAAAGATGTTTGTGAAATAGAATTTCCTGCAATTATGAGTTATCTTTTTTATTTACTTCCCTGTCCAATGTAAAGAATGAAAAAACGGTTGTAATCGCAAAAATTACAATTCTTCGATTTTAACAGAAATTCTCATTTCGGTTAAATTAATATTCATAAGTTTAGAACGTTACTCTTCAAGTATGAAAAAAATATTTTAATTTTGAAACTTTAAATACTTACTTAATTTTACACTTCGACCATTCCCTACGTAACGTCTGTACATACGAATGTACGAACGTATCTCTTATACCTTAAAAACAATAAGGCAGTTTGACACGACGTCACGAACAACTATAATGCCCTTCCCATTCATTTTCATGTTTAAAACAGCCAATAGACGAACAATAAACTGCCCTTCCGTTTGAAACTAAAGCCAGAATTGTCATAATTTGAGAATTAGCCCTACTGCGAGAAATCATCTTAAAAACACTACAGTGCTGAGAGTGAGAGATTTTTTTCTATTTAGGGGGCTTACTCTGGACGTTGCGAATCAGTTCGAACGTTCGTTGTGACGTCACTTTGAAGTCAACTTGCGGACATCTTACGAGCAAACTATCAAGCAGACGTTAAAATGGTGTAACAACGAACGTTCGAACTGATACACAACGTCCAGAGTAAGTCCTTAAGTCTGAGGCATCATCTCGTTGTGAACCTTCATGTCTGATCGTAATCACTCTACAGAATGAATTATCATTTATTTATTCTCTCCATGATGAAAAATTACGTTCTAGAAGAAGACAGTTTATTTTTTAAATTGATTTCATAATAGAAAAGTATCCTGAACTATTTCAAAGTTCACTATTTGAAATAGAGAGCTATTTCAGCATTTCAGTTTCATTATTTGAAAGAGGTCACGGTTTCAGTATTTCAGTTTCAGTATTTGAAATAGTTCACTAATTCACTATTTCAGTTTCAGTATTTGAAATAGTTTACTCTTTCAGAATTTCAGTTTCAATATTTGTAATAGTTCACTATTATAATATTTTAGATTCAGTATTTGAAATAATGAATTATTTCAGCATTTCAATTTCAATATTTACAGTAAGTAACAAATATTTAGAAATATTAATAATATAAATATTTATAGTAATAACTGTAGAAATGACGTTGTGACTTCAATTTAACGTCAACTTGCGGCCCTCTTGCGAGCAAACGATCAAGCAGACGTCAAAATGACGTCACAACGAATGTCCAAACTGTTTCGCAACTTCCAGAGTAAGCCCTTAAGTCTGAAGCATCATCTCGTTGTGAACCTCCATGTCTGATCGTAATCATTCTATAGAATGAATTATCATTTATTTATTCTCTCCATGATGAAAAATTACGTTCTAGAAGAAGAAGACAGTTTATCTTTTAAATTGTTTTCACAATAGAAAAAAATCCTGAACTATTTCAAAGTTCACTATTTGAAATAGTGAACTTTTTCAGTATTTCAGTTTCAATATTTGAAATAGTTCACAATTGCAGCATTTCAGTTTCAGTATCCCCTATATAATTATAACCTAAGTTATCTGTCCGTCTGTCCTGAATTTATGAAGCGGTTGGACCTGGAATTGTAAAGGCATCCATATAGGATTCTTAATATTTTAAGGTTAGCAACGTTTGAAATCCCCATTTCCCCCTTTTCTAGCATTGAATGACATTATTTCGGTTAAGAGTAGGCGATTATATTTAATAATTGGTCACACAATAAATAGGTAAAAATAACGTTTTTTTTCTAACGTTACGTCATTTAATCATTTCTTATTTTAAATTATTTGAATATCGTTTACAATATTTTATACGTTTTATGACTGAATTTAGATATCACTGGATTTAGATACATAAATCACGTAAATAATTTTTTTTATATTTGGCTTAAATAAAAGGTTTGGTATATATGTGATAATTTTAAATTTTATCACAGATTATTTTATGCTACAAAGAAAATTTTATTACCGGTATTAACAATGAATTATATTTACCTCCAGGGTCTCTTGTAAATGACAATTTTGTTCCTTTACTTCCATTAATGACTGTGGTAAAATATTTGGAAGAACTTTACGATAATTTCGACGTAGCTAAGAAAACTTTTAGTTATCTTTCTAAATGAATTCAACGTATTCGAAACTGCATTCACAGTATCGGGAGACTTTAGAGGAATAGGAATATAAACAAATTATTGAACGTGTACTGTGAAATGAAGTGATGCTTCCCA
>CM063500.1:103219791-103229791 GCA_032207245.1 Pardosa pseudoannulata | reverse complement strand
CAGATGTTGTTGTTCCCCCTGCTTATTATCAGATAATTGAGATCAGGAGAACAGGATAGGGATGTTTTATTGATGAAATTTTGATTAGATTTACAAAGGACAAAAAATACAAATAAATTCCCTGTTTGAAAGAATATGGCTTATATTTCAAACAGAGTGCTTGATTTTTCGCTATTTTTGTTGTATATCTAGTGTTGATATGGTAAAATGTTGGCACGACTGTTTATGGCAAGTTCTTCAGACACAAAGGTGAAAGGTGTTGTTGTTCCCACTGCTTATTATCAGATAATTGAGAACATGGGAACAGGATAGGGATGTTTTATTGATGGAATTTTGATTAGATTTACAAAGAACGAAAGAAAATTACTAATAAATTCCCTGTTTTAAAGAATATGGCTGATATTGCAAAAAAGTACTGTTTTGGGCAAGTTCTTCGGACGCAAAAAAGTGTTAGATATGGTTGTTCCTACTGTTTATTATCAAATAATTGAGAGAACAGAAACTGAATAGGAATGTTTTATTGGTAAAATGTTTGATTAGATTTACAAATGCCTAAAGAAAAATACTAATAAATTCCCTGTTTGAAAGAATATGGCTTATATTGCAAAACAATGCTGTTATTTGGCAAGTTCTGCAATTTGTTAGATATGTTGTTCCTAATGTTTATTATCAGTGTTGTGTTATTATCAGAAAACTGAATAGGAATGTTTTATATGTTGCATTTTTGAATAGATTTACAAATGCCCAAAGAAAATTACTATTAAATTCCCTGTTTGAAAGAATATGGCTTATATTGCAAACAGGGTGCTTGATTTCTAGCCATTTTTTGTTGATCTAGTGTTGATATGGTAAAATGTTGTCAGGACTGTTCTTGGCAAGTTCTTCAGGCGCAAAAGTGACAGATACCGTTATTTCTACTGTTTATAATCAGATAATTGAGAGCACGGAAACTTAGTAGGGATATTTTATTGATGGAATGTTTGATTAGATTTACATACGCAAAAAGAAAAAAAAATACTAATAAATTCACTGTTTTATAGAATATGGCTTATATTGTAAACAGAATACTTGCTTTATCACCATTTTTGTTGTCGATCTAGTGTTGATATGGTAAAATGTTGTCACTACTGTTGTTGGCGAGGTCTTCAGGTTCAAAGGTGACAGATGTTGTTTTCACTGATCAAAATTTTATTATTACTAGATTCTTTTCTTTTTGATGTTTTTATCTAGCTTTTTTGTTATTTTATGTTAATTTCTTATAGAACTGAGATGATTTGAACTATGGAATGTTTGATTATATTTACAAACACCCAAAATAAAACACTAATAAATTCCCTGTTTGAAAGAGTATGGCTTATGTTGCAAACATAATGTTTGCTTTCTCACCATTTTTGTTGTCGATCTAGTGTTGTGTTGGTAAAAAAGTTGACACTACTGTTTTGGGCAAATTCTTTAGTCACTAAGGTGACAGATATTTTTATTTCCACTGCTTATTATCAGATAACTGATATCACGGAAACAGGATAGATATGTATTACTGATAAAGTTTTGATTAGATTTACAAAGGACGAAAACGAATACTAATAAATTCCCTGTTTGAAAGAATATGGCTTATTTGCAAATACAGTATAGTTTGGCAAGTTCTTCAGGCAAAAGTGTTAGATATGGTTGTTCCTACTGTTTATTATCAAATAATTGAGAGAACAGAAACTGAATAGGAATGTTTTATTGGTAAAATGTTTGATTAGATTTACAAAGGGCCAAAGGAAATTACTACTAAATTCCCTGTTTGAATGAATATGGCTTATATTGCATATACAATACTGTTATTTGCAAGTTCTTGTTAAATTTGTTAGATATGTTTGTTCCTAATGTTTATTATCAAAGCAGTGGGAATATAAGAACTGAATAGGAATGTTTTATATATATTGAAATTTTGAATAGATTTATAAATACTCAAAGAAAATTACTACTAAATTCCCAGTTTGAAAGAATATGGCTTATATTGCAAACAAAGTGGTTGATTTCTTGCCATTTTTGTTGTCGATCTAGTGTTGATATGGTAAAATGTTGTCACTACTGTTGTTGGCGAGGTCTTCAGGGGCAAAGGTGACAGATGTTGTTGTTTCCACTGCTTATTATCAGATAATTGAGAGCACGGGAACTTGATAGGGATATTTTATTGATTGAATTTTTTATTAGATTTACAAACGAAAAAGAAAATTACTAATAAATTCCCTGTTTGAATGAATATGGCTTATATTGAAAACAGACTTTTTGGCAAGTTCTTCATGCCCAAAAGTGACAGATGTTGTTCCCCCTGCTTATTATCAGATAATTGAGATCAGGAGAACAGGATAGGGATGTTTTATTGATGAAATTTTGATTAGATTTACAAAGGACAAAAAATACAAATAAATTCCCTGTTTGAAAGAATATGGCTTATATTTCAAACAGAGTGCTTGATTTCATATTTATTGTCGATCAAGTGTTGGTATGGTAAAATGTTGTCACAACTGTTTTTGGCAAGTTCTTCAGGCACAAAGGTGAAAGATGTTGTGTTCCTACTGCTTATTATAACTGAGAGCACGGGAAAGATAGATATTTTTTCGATGATTTTGAATTTTAAATGATTAATTTTATAAAGAACGAAAGAAAATTACTATTAAATTGCCCGTTTGAAAGAATATGGTTTATATTGCAAACAGAGCGCTTGATTTTCTTCATTTTTGTTCTCGATCTAGTGTAGATAAAAATATTAGCACGACTGTTTTGGCAAGTTCTTAGGCAAAGGTGACAGATGTTGTTTCCACTGCTTATTATCAGATAATTGAGAGCACGGGAACTTGATAGGGATATTTTATTGATTGAATTTTTTATTAGATTTACAAACGCCCAAACGAAAAATACTGATAATTTCTCTGTTTGAAAAGAATATGGCTTATAATGGAAACGGAGTGCTTACTTTCTTGCCAATTCAATTCTTCAGGCACAAAAGTGACAGATGTTGTTGTTCCTACTGCTTATTATCAGATAATTGAGATCAAGGGAACAAGATAGAATATGTTTTATTGATGGAACTTTTGTTTAGATTTACAGAGGCCAAAAGAAATTTACTAATACATTTACTGTTTGAAAGAATGTGGATTATAATGGACACAGAGTGCTTATTTTATCGCAATTTCTTCTGTCGATCTAGTATTGATTTGGTAAAATGTTGGCACCACTGTTTTTGGCAAGTTCTTCAGGCGCAAAACGGACAGATGTTGTTCCTAATGCTTATTATCAGATAACTGAGAGCACAGGGACTGGATAAGGATGTTTTATTGATGGAATTTTTGATTAGATTTAAGAAGGCCGAAAAAAAACTACTACTCTATTTCCTGTTTGAAAGAATATGGCTTATTTTGCAAATACAGTACTGTTTTGGGCAAGTTCTTTAGGCGAAAAAAGTGTTAGATATAGTTGTTCCTACTGTTTGTTATCAGATAACTGTGAATACGGGAACCGGATAAG
This sequence comes from Pardosa pseudoannulata, assembly GCA_032207245.1. Classification (NCBI taxonomy): domain Eukaryota; kingdom Metazoa; phylum Arthropoda; class Arachnida; order Araneae; family Lycosidae; genus Pardosa; species Pardosa pseudoannulata. The sequence goes on along the minus strand of CM063500.1, from coordinate 103,226,275 downwards.
GATGTTTTATTGGTCTAATTTTTGAATAGATTTACGACGATCCAAAGAAAATCACTACTAAATTTCCAGTTTGGAAGAATATTGCTTATATTGCAAATAAAGTATTCGTTTTTTCGTCATATTTGTTGTCGATTTAGGGTTACTTTGGTTAAATATTGCACTTACTGTTTCTGCCATGTTCTTAAGGCACAAAAAGTGACAGATATTGTTGCTCCTGTTTATTATGAGATAACTGAGAACATCGGGACTGATGTTTTATTTTTTTGAAATTTTAATTCAGGGATATTTGAGTGATTTAGTAGCAAAATATTAGTTGAAATAGTTTTAAAAGTAATGACTTAATAATAAGTACATATAAACTTTAAATTTCTGAGTACACTTTGAATTTGATTCTGATATATACTAGAAATTAAAATGATTTCCTGAGAATTTTGAATTGGTACAGTGTAATCTTAAAAATTCGATTTTATTTTCAGAAAACTCTTTAAAATCTCACATTTTACTCTAGGTTTTATTTAACACTTAAAAATAGAATCTCATAGATCTTGCGAGCTAGGTCGATTACTGGAGCTGTAATCGATGACAACGTATTTTATTACAGTTCAACTGGCGCCCAATTTAATCGATTACGGTTGTGTTTTTATTGTTATGTTATTATCGCCTTTTTTTTCTTTCTAATGTGGCCTTTTAATACTAGTGGGGGGAGTTAAAAGAAAGATATGTAAAAGTCACCAACTTCTTTTTTGAATTAAAATAAAAGACACTTTGTGTTATATATGACAAAAGGTCATTCATAAATTCGTATTGGAATTGAGGTCAAATGATGAAAGGAATATATGCGAATTCCAATGAATATAGAATGCTTTATAGAATGCTTTAAAAATATAAAAAAGAAAGTTAATGTATAAAATTTCATTTTATTTTTACTTCTATACAAATGACAAAAGGTCATTCATAAATTCGCATTGGAATTGAGGTCAAATGATGAAAGGAATATATGCGAATTCCAATGAATATAGGATGCTTTATAGAATGCTTTAAAAATATAAATAAGAAAGTTAATGTATAAAATTTCATTTTATTTTTACTTCTATACAGATGACAAAAGGTCATTCATATATTCGTATTGGAATTGAGGTCAAATGATGAAAAGAATATATGCGAATTCCAATGAATATAGGATGCTTTATAGAATGCTTTAAAAATATAAATAACAAAGTTAATGTATAAAATTTCATTTTAGTTTTACTTCTATACAGATGACAAAAGATCATTCATAAATTCGTATTGGAATTGAGGTCAAATGATGAAAGGAATATATGCGAATTCCAATGAATATAGAATGCTTTATAGAATGCTTTAAAAATATAAATAACAAAGTTAAAGTATAAAATTTCATTTTATTTTTACTTCTATACATTTGAATGTAATTATTTCCTCACTTTTATTGCGCTACAGAAAAAAAAGTATTAAATTAGTTAAACAATCCCCATTTCTAAAATTAAAGACTTTTTACAATAAATACGAAAATAATACTTTTCTTTTTTACCAAGATCATTTTTGCGAGCAGGAGGGTATGTCGCATCTCACATGGGCACTGCTGTTTTTAGACCACAATTCTTAACGCTTTGTGGTCTATTTTGTTGAAAAAAACGCCTGATCACAATCTTCCTTTATCCTCCTGAACTAGCTATTATTTTGCATAAAGAATAGTTTAAAACTCCCTTCCAAAGCATGCAGTACCTACATTTATTCATTTTAAAGAGGCCTGCAGATTATTACATTGTTTTCATATAAGGCAGTAAGTATGGGTTTTAGTTATTTCTATATTTTTTTCCAACCCTTGTTTATACATATAATTTAACGTTGTTTCTAAGTTATAGTATTGTAGCCGTTTATTTATAGAGTTTTCCCGAAGGAATGAAATGCGTAAATGGCTTTCCCTCTACATTTTATTATTTCCACTATTATTTTATTATTTACGCTATTTATGATAAGTTATTTTTTTCATATTTATGATATTTTATAAAGATTTTCGCCTTTACGACTTATTAGAGATTTTCTATAAAGCATAGGATAAAACTGAGTATGAAATTAGTAAGAAGTTTTTCTTCTGTTTTAACTTCATTGTTTCATATTTAAGTAACAGAAACTTATTTTTATTATTATTAAGGACTAAACTACCAGACAGACTTCTTGTTTTAACATTGTAGATCCAAACATTGTGAAATGTTTTTAAATAAATTATAAATTGAAAGGTTTTGATGGAAAAGCAAAGAAAAAATTATTTAAAGAATTCTTGTCGCCACCACAGTTAAAGTCATCACACACGTAACTAGATTAAATTAAAATTACCTCATCGCCTGTACGGAAATTCGATCCTGGGACATTTCGTACTGAAGCCCGTTGCGCCGACCACTGCATCCCAGAAAAGTTGGCATTGAAGGGTTTCAAGCGGCATTATAATTATCTCAATAAGAGCGCAATTCTAGATTTTTAATAAAAAAACTTTTTCTATCGGGTTAAATTGTGAATCTAAAGCATTCTCGAATCAACTTAATTACATACACAAAATTTCATCAAAATCAGTCCAGAAGTTTTGTGTAGGCGACTTTTGTAGACAAAATATGTACAAAATATTTGTGAATGCAAAATATTAATATCGGTAAAAGTTTTAATTTTTTTTAAAAACTTTTAAATTTTATAAATTTTTAATTAAATTTTCTAGTTAGACTGACTCTACTATAATAACAATTGCAAAAATTGTTAAACTTCACTCTTTCATATATAAATGAAAATGTTTTATATATGATTACAGATATTTCAAAATTAATGCATAGTTCTTATGACAACATATTTACAAAATATTACAAATTATTACAAAGTATTTGGGAATGCAAAATATTAATACTGACAGAAAAGTTTAAACGTTTTTGAAAAATTAAAAAATTTTTAATTAAATTTACCATTTTATTCATCCACTTTATTAAATTTACTCACTGACTTTCCTTGTCTGAATATACTTTAAACTGGGTAATGAAATTCAAAATTATTACAATTTTTTTAATACTTAAATAAAAAAAATAAAGATATCATGCTCTCATCCAAAAGGAAATTTCATGCTCTTAAACAAATTTAATCATACAATTTTTAATCATAAATTTTACAATTTATATTCAAAACTCAAAGTGCTTATTTAACGCCTCGTCAAATTTAATAAATGTACATATAAATATATGCCTTGTACCGGTTGATAAAAAATATAAAAAATACTTTTTATTTTATACTTAATAATTTTTCATAAATTTTGTCGAATGTTTTGAAAAGAACTTTTCTTTTAAATCAAATAATGTCAAATAAATTCTAGCTGATAAATATAGAAATGATAAACATCCAATTTCATTGTTATGCACCACAAACAATATATTGTATCTTTTCGTGTGTGGTGAAAATGTATTATTTATTATTTATTAAATGAATGTAGCAAAACAAAATTGCAAGAATATATCTTTTCCTAGTCTGTTTCATATAGATAAGGAACAAGCATTAAAATGTTATAAAAATAGCACGTATTTCAATCATTTGACGTATTTATTTAACTCAATTCTGAATATCTGTAGATTTTTTTTTAATGTTACAAGGTACTTGAAAAAATAAAAAATAAAAGTTCACTAAATATTTCTGGAGAAGAGTCAAATGTGTGAAAGCATATATGAATATTTATCTGTGATTATATAATGTTATATACATTTAAGAGGGCAAAGCAAAGTCCTTAATCGGTGTGTTTTCTCCTCTAATGATGGTCATAGAAATATATTTCTTTTTAATGAAATATTTCATAAATAAAATTATTTTATGTCTTTTTGACATTCATGTAATTTTTCGGAATATACACTCAAGAGTCAAAACATTATGACCACCTGTCAATAACGAGTTGGACGACTTTTGGCACATAACACAGCTTCGACTCGCCTTGGCATGGATGCCACAAGTCCTTGGTTCGGAGACAGATTGTACCAGATGTTTAAGCAACGGTTACTCAAATCCGAGATATTGTGAATGGATGGTCTTTGAACTCTGAGCTGCTGCTCCATGACATTCCCAATGTGTTCTATCGGATTGAGATCCGGTGAGTTAGGTGGGAAGGGCATTAACTGGAATTCAGCATCATGTTCCTGGAACCACTCCAACACAATATTAGCCTTGTGACACGGGGTGTTGTCCTGTTGGAACATTCCATTTCCAGATGGAAAAAACAGAGGCCATGTAAGGGTGCAACTGGTCCGCATTGTTGTTCAGATACCCTATAGCATTCATGGTCTGCTCTACCATAACCACGGGTCCCAGAGAAGCCCAGGATAATGTCCCCCAATGTATAACACCGTCACCACCGGCTTGTGTATGACCTACTGTACATTGAGGGAGCAACTGTTCGCCTGGAAGACGCCGTATCTTGATATGGCCATCGGCGTGATGAATGACAAACCATGATTCATCTGACCAAGCAACTCTCTCACACTGATTCATGAACCAGTCACGATGTTCCCGGGCCCAGCGTAGGCACAGTTGGCGATGACGCTTGGTCAGAAAAGGCACACGAGTGGGACGTTTGATGTGTAGCCCCATATTCAACAGTGTCTGCTGAACAGTGTGCTCTGATACTATTCTACTTGGACTTTCATTGTGTTGGGTTATCATCTGAGCCACTGTCTGGCTCCGGTTTTGCTTACCCATGCGAGACAGTCTCCGACGACCTTTTTCTATGATAGCGTATAGACGTCCAACACCATGTCGTCTATCGCTGGTTTCACCGTCATTCATCCACTTTGCATAAGTACTAACAAATGTAGATCGCGAACAACACACGAGTCGTGCTGTTTCGGAAATACTTGTTCCGATCCTTCGAGCCATTACTATCTGCCCTCGTACGTAGAACTCGTAAAAATGGCTGTAAAGATATTAACCTTGATCTAACTATTTTTCAGCAGTGGAAGCTTATCAAAAGGTATTGTTTTGAGATGAGAAATGCGATTAAAACGTTTTCAAGAAAGCGTGGTATATGAGCCCTCTGCAGCACACGCATCCATGAGTGGGATAGATGACACTGAAAAATGTGTGCAAGCAGTTAAATGTTTGAATAAACAGAGAACCCTTAGAACTGGATAAAAGGACTATGTACACCATCTTTACCACGGAATTGTAGATCAGGAATCTCTGTCAAAACTTGCTACATCTGAATCACGGTCAACAACTACTTGACTTCAAACAATATCTAAACAATTTTTCAGCTTCTATACCGTCACGATATGTCATTGTCAGGGGACTTACAATGCTGTATTTTGAAAACAAAATTGTATTTGTACAGCAATAATATCAAATTAAAAAAAAAGTAATTTAAAATTAGCTGAGATTAATGCCAAAATAATATTCCAGAATCTATTTCTGAAGATGAAATTCCAAACTTACACGATAATCACAGTCGGCTTCATATTCAAGCGTACGTCGTAGGTAATTGCTTGCTGTTTACGAAAAGAAGCATCAGATACAATAAAGGAAATGTATTCTATTTAGATATTTAAACAGTCTAGCCAAAAACCGCTATTCCCGTAGTTTCGTTATGAAAAAATTAGTAGTGTACTAATTTGAATAAATGTGGTTGTCAATTGTGAAGCATTTCAGAAACCCACAAGCTGCATTGTAAAGTTAAAACAAGTGGCTGATCGTTTGGAAAATCGACCTATTGAAAGAAAACCCTTAGATTTTCTTAAAATCACACATTTAAAAGTATCTGAAATCAAACGGCAGATGGCAGAGCTTCATGGAGAGAGTCTAACCAGCATGTCGCAGGATGATATCAAAATTTTGCTAGTGGTGAACTGTTATCGACAAGAATCTCAGTGACTAACCCACCATGACATCAAGAGATTTGATCACAGCTCACTTGTGGGACAGTACCCAGGACAACAGAAGAATTACGATATATTGTGGTAGAATCGGAAATGTAGTTCGGATGCGTTCGTTCCACCGTTCATAATATTTTGCCCAACTGCAAAGTTTTTGCGTGGTGGGTTTCTTAAAACATGTTCAACTAATACAAGAAGCCCGGGGGATACTTTTGCAACGGTTTTCCAACTGAGGGAACAGTTTTTATCCCCGTAATGTGAAAATCGCTGATGGAACATGGATATACCTCTACACTCCCATGTGTAATCGGTCGTCATTGGAATGAAAATACTCCTCGTCTACATATACAAAGAGTTGAATATATTTCCATCTATCGGAATGTTTACGGCCTCAGTATTCTAGAGCAGTCCAGGTGTCATACTCAAGGTGGCTTTGGAGTATTGACCGCTGACCAATACTACGCGACTTTGACAAAATTGCGTGAAGCAATAATGAGAAATTTACGAAGATTTCTCCCCGAAAACGTCATCTTTTTTGCACAACAACGATCACGATATTATACAGCAGAAAGATCGCCATA
>CM063500.1:103204791-103209791 GCA_032207245.1 Pardosa pseudoannulata | reverse complement strand
AAAAAACGGTATGTACGTTTCATCACCCGTTACAATATTAGAAATGATACGGTGGCCACCATTATTTAACAATTTGAGTTTCTTTACTGATTCTAACACGCTCCTCTTTTTGGTGCTCAGTTAGATTATGGGGAACACAACGGCAAACTACTTTTTCCATATGTAATTCTTCACTAATAATTCTGTGTGTGTCAGCGGATCCAATGTTAAGTTCCTTCTGTATAATTTGATAGGTTCAGCTATTAGCATCCATTAACATTTTTCGTATGGCTGATACATAATCCGGGAGTACTGCCAACGGCAGCCTTCCTGTATGTTCTTCCTCTTGAAGAAAATTGTGACCTCTGCTAAATTTGTAGCCTTATTTTGTAGGAAGATTAAACAAGACAAGAAAAGAAGGATTTTGCGAAAAAACAAATTAGTTCCAAAAGTCACCGCTAGGGGAATATTTGGCGCCGTGTAATAGAAAATAGTGTTAACAAATGCAAATCAATACATACAATATATATATATATATATATGTATATATGTATGTATGTATGTATATATATATATATATGTATGTATATATATATGTATGTATATACATATATACATACATATATATATACATATATATACATATATATATATACATATACATACATATACATATATACATATATATATATACATATATATATATATATATATATATACATATATATATATATATATATATATATATATATATATGTATATATATATATATATATATGTGTGTGTGTGTGTGTGTGTAACATATCAAAATTATTTAAACTTAATATTTCCTTAAAAACTTCCTCTTTTCCATTCTAATTCGTTAAAATCTTTTTCCCAGCCCCTAAATGTCTTAACCAAAGGAGGGTTCTCCACTTAAAATTATTTTCATACATTTTCCAAAGCTTTCTATCCTATAGATGTAAATTTTCTGTCTATCCAACACGTTTCCCACCTGTCACCGGCAAATAACTCCTCGTTTTTCCTGATCTTACACTTAAATTATTTAATAATTATTCGTAATCAATACGGAAATTAATTTCTTAATTGTGCAATGGATGTAACGTGAAATTTGAATAAAGAACTTCGTCTTCTACTCAGCGCACGTGATATTGCAGATCACGAGACTTTATCGGTGTTTATGTAGATTTTACGCTTGAACTAAAGTAGAAATTTACTTGAAATTTACTTGAACTAAAGTAGAAAATGTGCATTATAAAAGGTAATTTTATTTCTTATTGATTTGCATTTGTTAACACTCTATTTTCTATAACACCTCGCCAAATATTCCCCTAGCGGCGACTTTTGGAACTAATTTGTTTTTTTTTGGAATCCCTCATCTCAAGTCTCGTTTAATCTTCCTACAAAATGTGGCGTCATTCTCGCAAACAGATCGCGCTACAGAACACAGTGAGCACTGTCAGTTTAATTATGGCCACTCGGTATATCGAGTTCCAAAATAATACAAATCACAAAACAGAAAATAATACATCTACAATGGAATGGGAAAAACACTATCTGAATAGTAAAAATGATTAAATGTCCAAACTAATTCAAGCTAGGCGTACTCTAGAATCGGAACAGATTTCTGTATTCGAATGATTATTTTATTCCATTCACACATAATCCATGTACATACTTCATCTAAAACATAAAAATCCGTATAAGAAATTTGATTTTTATATTTTTATACCTCATCTGTATGACTCTCCCAGTATTTTTCCTGTATCTCTGAATAGAGTGAGTATCGCCCATTATTATGTTTGCCATAAAAATAGGACACTTTTCTAAACATAAAATATACCCTATTGTTACAAAAGGTATAATACAATATGACAAAAATATCGCGAAAACATTGTACAAGTTTAGAAACACAACAGAAAAATCGATAATTATATTTGTGTCTGTATATCTGGAAATATTTGTAATCCTATTTCTGTTGGCTAAATCCTTTGTGTAACTCTATCTAAATTTGGACAATATCAATTCTTATACCTTTTTAGTTCTTTGTATTCAATTTGTATTATCTGCGATTGGTAGGATTATGTATCTTTATTTTCATTGTATTAACCCACGATATGAACAAGTCTATATTTATAATCTGAAATATATATTTGTAAACAATATGTGTTCTTTTCCTCTCTAACTCGAATGAATACATACATACATATAAATACATACATACACATATATACATACCAGTGGCGTGCGGTCCATAAGTGCAGGGTGTGCATTACACATCCTAGCAAAATCATGAGAGACAATAAATTTCTGCACCTATGTCTACCTATCTTTATATTGTATATAATAAATATTTATAATATATTCAAATATTATTTGCTTGCTTGTATTCTCGTAGTGCGTGCGGTACTAGGTGCTACACTTACCGTGTTCAAAAGCAAACAAACATAAGAAATTTGTATGTGTAAGCACTGCGCACTAATAGAAAATCGCGCTTTATATGTATGGGCTACTGGTGAAGCACAGCATACTATGGCACTGAGGCAAGTGCAGCTATTTTTCCTGCACTTGTCATTCAGAATCATCCGAAATTACGGTTTATTAAGCTTTGTATTAGAGCGGGGACTTACGTGCTGAAGCGATTTTGGTTTTTTAACTGATTAACTGGCCATGCGATATTGCAGACGGTTAATGTTTAAATTTATATATTGTAAGATTTTGTTTTCATGGAAATATAATAGAAGTATTTCATCAATATAAAGGGAAATGTTTTAGTGAGGTAAAATAATTTCGGTGACGTATTATATTTATAGAAATAAATCGCTGAAAAACAATTTTGTTTTGTTTTAAAGAAACGAATTTTAAAAGAACAGTCCAAATTTTACCATTCATTGTGTTTTACAGACAGTATATAAGTTATATCTGTAACACCATATCCCTGGTTTTGTTATTAAAAATTGTGAAGATGTTTTTCGCAGAATATATGATTTCCAAATATTAAAAACAATTAATAAATATAATTTAATCCACTGACCGAACGAGAAACAGTTTGTTCTATTGCGCCAGCGTGCAGTGAAATCCTCTGCACGTGGACTAGACTTTCGGTTTGTCGGCATCAATAAGCATCCTGATGAGGCACAGCAGCGGCGATTGCCGTGTAGTGCTACGTTTACTGAAAATATAAGTTTTTCGTTATTTTATTAGTAATACGGATAGAAATATATACTTTGTGTACAAAGGAATAATAAACGTTAAGGAAGTGTTTAACATACATTTTTATGGTTTTATTATTATTATTGTTGTTGCTTTCTGCACACCCTGCATGAACACTTACCGCACGGCACTGTTACATACACACATACATACACATACATATATATACATACATACATACATACATACATACATATATATACATATACATACATACATCCACACCCATACGTATATACATACATATACACACACATATATATATATATATATATATATATATATACATATACATACACATACATACCTCCATACACATACATATATACATACATACACAGACATACATACATATACATATATACATACACACATATACATATATACATACACACATACACATACATACCTCCATACACATACATATATACATACATACATATACATTCATACATATATACACATACATACATATACATATATACATACACACATATACATATATACACACACACATATACATATATACATACACACATACCAGCATACATACACATACATACACATACTACGTGCTCTTTGATCTACGGTCTGAATTTTCCTTCAACGATATACATATCTAAACATAAGTTAAAATTCTAATGTTGGCGCTACAAGGGTTTTCCTTTCGTTTGACGAGCGCCGCTAGGGTGAATGTACGTCTTAGCTCAAGGGGTTTTCGTAATTTAAAGCAGGGTTTATGCAGAAGACCCTTAGGCTGGTCCTGCCATCCCACATGTTTGACAGCTTATTGCGACCACAAACCTATTTTCCGTGCCTCAGTCATCATTAACGGACATGGCGGATCTTAGACGTACACGAGAGGCGAATCTGCAACCCTCCTGTTACAAAGGCAACGATCTTGTTGTCTTTGACGATTGAGCTACAGCGGGTCATAAAATAATACTAATATAGTTTATGCTCTGTTGTCATGTCAAACACCAGTGTTCGTTCTCAAAGGGGAAACACAGTAAAATATACGCTATGGTATTAAAGGAAAATTCCTAATATTTAAACTACAACATTTATTATGTACAATATTTGCAAATTAATACATCACTTGATTAGTTTTTAATATAGCCTGCAATTATTTGGTTTTGCTATTCATCAATACTCTTGAAATAGTATTCCTTATTAAAAGATTATGAGAACCAGGTAATAAATATGAATATTATTAAGTTTATCTCCAGTAATTACAGGGGAGTAGGCCGGGCTGTCAACACTCTGGACGTCTATGCTGGCTTGTCGATCATACGCATGCGGGTTTGGGAATCGATTACAGGCCCGGGTTCTCTGGCTTGCTCATGGGATCTCGATGTCCAGCAACTCTTGAATCCCGAAATCGAATCCTTTTCCCACTTTCTTTCCACACCTTTACACCTCGGTTGAATGCCCCTTTTTTTCTCTGTCCCAATCAATTGTTGGTGAAATTTTCTCACATTTGCATCTTCTTCGAGTGTGCAGGTTGACTCATTAAAATGGCCCCTTTTGGTGAAGACATTATTGTTTAGCCCCCTCCCCCCATATCTCAAGGCTACATCCCTGCCTGAACTTCACCGTTACACCTCTGCCACTCCGTGAGCTATAACTCCTCCGCAGGGGTCCCCACTAAAACTCGAAGTCAACAGCTACACCTAAATTCTTCTTGGAAATTTAGTACACATCTGTGTATGCATGTGCTCACCAACATGAGGAGGTACATAGATACATACTCAATTCATGAAATACTTAGAAAAATATGTTAATTAGGAAGATAATTGCTGTTTTAA
>CM063500.1:103154791-103194791 GCA_032207245.1 Pardosa pseudoannulata | reverse complement strand
ACATATGTATATATATATATATATATATATATATATATATATATATATTATATATTATATTTTTATTATATATATGTATATATATTATATATGTATATATTCATATGTGTATGTATATATATATGTTCCTTTTATATGTTTCATTTGGTTTATTCTTTCTTTTTAACTTCATTCTTGTCACTTGAACACTTTCCACGTCAATCTATTCTGTTGTTAAGAGTTGGCGGGTTTAAGATATTTTACAAATTTTTTAAATTTTAATGGTTTGGTTTGGTTTGGTTTGGGGTGCTACGGTCTACTTTTTTGCAACACGAGGCCAAATGAGACAGGGACCTACTGCTTAAAGCCAATTTCGAAAGGCTACGAACATCCATGCTACAGTGGGATTCGAACCCAGGAACACTGGTGCCGAAGGTCAGCACCCTAACCATTTGGCCAGGGCTCGGCCTTACTTTTAATAGAATATTATTATTTTTAATTAACAACAAATTCTTATATTTATTATTCTATAACATATCTATGTGCTGAATTAAAAATGTGAAATTGAAAAATATATGCTATTCATTTATTTTAAATTAAAAAACAATAGCCACTTTAAGAAAATAGCCCAATTTTTTTTTAAATTAAAAGAAATGGTTTAAGTATAAGATTTTTATAGTGATTCATCCCAAATCTTTAAGAGTCTAAATGATAGGATGAAAAGATCTTCAGAGTGTTTATCCCTTCAGGGCAATTAGTATACGAATCAAAAATAGTTTCACTAACGCGTAAGTTGTACCAATACAATCGTTGTTCATACAACTTTACAATGGTTAGAAATACACACACTTTTATTCCTAAAATGTTTAGTCATATAGCTCTTTGTTGTACAATCCTATGGTCTTGATTAATAAAATGGAAATAAAATGTTTTATAAGCATGACATGATTGGTATAGTTTCATCCTATCTTTTAGAATCTTAGAGACAGTATAAGATAGTGCAGTGGCAATACAGTGTCATTTCAAGTATTTTTTTTATTATGTAAGCACTTTTGGTTAAGAGTAACTAATCACACAATTATTGTTTTCTTGCGAGTTTCTCATAAATGAAATTCAGGTTCAAAAAATCAGGTTTTCACAAAAATTATGATTTCATCAAAACGAAGGATGTGAGTTTTCTCATTTAGATGGTTGGTTGGGAGCACTACGGTCTACTTTTTGCAATATGAGGGCTAATGAGACTGGGACCTACTGCTTAAAGCCGATTCCGAATGGCTACGGACATCCATGCCACAGTAGGACTCGAACCCATGAACTCCAGATCCGAAGGTCAGTGCCCTAACCATTCGGCCACTGTGCGGCTTCCTCATTTAGATGAATTCTGACAATGTTGGTCAATGCTTTCGTTTTATGAAAAGGATATACCACCACAAAACTTACTTTTCAAGCCATTTTAGGTCACATACCAATGCTAGTTATTTGATAAGGGGGTAAGAAATTTACCTTAAATAACGTTGTTGTTGTCTTATACCACTTGTTCAACCCAAGCACGATTGAGACAAAAGCTACTCGTATGAAGGCAAAGTTGTGTGCCTTTCGTTTGACGAGCACCTGAAGGGTGAAAGGACTACTTATGCTCAAGTGGGTCCTCGTAAATTAGAAGCAAAGACCAAGTAGAATCCTCAGAGGTACCGATTGAGAACTTGGAGGACATTGTGACCAAGAACATATATTAAGTGCCCCAGTCACGTTTAACGAACATGGCAGATCTTAGGCCGACTCGAGCTTCAAACCCGCAACCGTCCAGTTACGAGAGCGTTTCCTTTACCATCTGAGCTACCGCGGATTAGTTTGGTTTTGGTTTTGGAGCTCTACGGTCTACTTTTTGCAACACGAGGGCTAATAAGACCGGGACCTACTGCTGAAAGCCGATTCCGAACGGCTACGAACATACATGCCATAGTGGGATTCGAACCCACGAACTCCGATTCCGAAGGCAAACACCCTAACCATTCGGCCATCATTCGGCCTCAGCTACCGCTGCTCTATAATATAAATAACACACCAAAAGTTAATACAATGAAAAGTCTTCTAGACTTTTCCATGAAAAACTCCATATTGATATACTTCTTTCCCCTTTCCTAATTGCGGGAAAATAATGCACATCAACAAATAATAATGCATTAGAATTTCTCCGGAGATATTAAAATCCTTTTCACTTGTAATCGTCATTTGCTTAATCGACACCTGCTAAGCGAAAGTATGTGAGTAGAGAATGTCCTATTAGAAACTTCTTTCAGAAACTTTCCTATTAAAATGTGCAAGATGAGAACTCTTTTCAATTAGACTTAATGGCCTTTGTAACCGACGCACGTCTTTCATACTTCCTTCTGTAGGTTAATATAATATGCTCAGTCACGGTTTAACAAGCCTTCGATTTCTTAAAATTTTGTTGGTTTTTCGTGTAAAGTTTCCTCTGAATTAAAATCACGTTTAACGAGTGTTAATTAGTAAAATATTTAACAGATTCTTACAAATGTAATACGACTAATTTAAACTTATGTACCTCTTTCTGATTTTTCTTTCTGAATTGATTTAGTTGGAAATTCAATATCAGACTAGAAATATTTTATATGGGATTTATATTCTTTAAGTGTGATAATGAAGATATTAACTATTTAGGAGCAATTACGGGGGAGTGTCACCCAATTAAAAATTCAAAACATTTCAAAAGTGAAGGGGTTTTCCTATGAAGCCTAGATTGCATGTACTTAATTAACATTTCAAAATTATTTAATTAATTTTATAGCATTTTCCTTCTTAATATGTAATACTAATTTGAATTAAAGTCCTATAGAACTAATTAAAATAATTTATTGTTGTGCGATAATATTTTTGTAGTTAAGACCATTAGTCAGATTTTGTAACATTTTAGACCTTATATTTAAAATTTAAAGAAAATTCAAAATTCCAATAAAAATTCAAAACATTTCAAAACTGAAGGGGTTTTTCTATGAAGCTTAAATTGCATGCCTTTAATTAACATATTTCAAAATTATTTAATTTATTTTCTAGCATTTTCCTTCTTTCTATATAATACTAATTTAAATTAAAGTTCTATAGAACTAATTAAAATAATTTATTATTGTGTGACGAGATTTTTGTTGTTAAGAACATTAGTCAGAAAGATTTTGTCACATTTTAGACCTTATATTTAAGATTTAAAGAAAGTTCAAAATTCCAATAAAAATTCAAAATATTTCAAAACTGAAGGGGTTTTTCTATGAAGCTTAGATTGCATGTATTTAATTAACATATTTCAAAATTATTTAATTAATTTATATCATTTTTCTTCTTAAAATATAGTACTAATCTGCATTAAAGTTCTATAGAACTAGTTAAAATAATTTATTATGTGACAAAATTTTTGTAGTTAAGAACATTAGTCAGAAAGATTTTGTAACATTTTAGACCTTATATTTAAAATTTAAAGAAAATTGGAAATATATAATTGTTTAATAATCTACCGAAACAGTACATCGAATTTTAAAAATGTGTAATCATTCCCAAAATATTTCATTTACACCTCATCAATTTGACTGGGTTGATTTGGAGCGCTACGGTCTACGTTTTACAACACTAGGGCTAATGAGACCTCAAAACTGCTTAAAGTCGATTCCGAACGGCTACGAACATCCATGCCACAATGGAATTCGAACCCACGAACTACGGTTCCGAATGCCAGCACCTTTACCATTCGGCTATCCTTCGGCCTTCTTGATTAGCATTTTCAAATTTGTGGGATAAAGTTGTGTTGATTTTCTCGTAGAGCATTTCCCAATGAATTTCATTTTTAATTATTATTATAATACCACTGTGACATTTGCAC
Organism: Pardosa pseudoannulata; assembly: GCA_032207245.1. Taxonomy (NCBI): domain Eukaryota; kingdom Metazoa; phylum Arthropoda; class Arachnida; order Araneae; family Lycosidae; genus Pardosa; species Pardosa pseudoannulata. The sequence goes on along the minus strand of CM063500.1, from coordinate 103,190,923 downwards.
CACTCTAAGAAACTACGTTGGGACACATGTTCCACATCTCTCATCCTTTGGTTGATTTATTATTTCTTCGCGTTGAATTTCATTTTCAATTATTATCATAATACCACTGTGGCATTTGCCTCCGAAAAACCTACTAAACATTTTTTTGTTAACTTATTTTTCTCTCTGATTTACAATTAACAGAAATCCCGTTGGGCCACACGTCCCAATGATCTCTTATTCTTTAGTTGATTTATTATTTTTACCGTTGAATTTCATTTTTAATTATTTTTATAATAACACTGGGACTTATGGATCCTGTTGAGAAACCTCGATGAGAAACCTGTCATATTTATCTGTCATCTTCTAGTAGATTTATTATTTTTTCCATTGAATTCCATTTCCAATAATACCACTATAATACCACTATATTATATTTATATTATTCTATATTATATATAATAATATAAATATAATATAATTATTATATATAATGATAATATAAATGTAGAATAATATTTATATTATTCTATATTTATTCTATATTATACTATATTATATTTCTATAATACCACTGGGACATATACATCCCACTAAGAAACCCCATTGGATTACATATCCCACTCACTTCTCATTCTTGAATTGATTAATTATTTTTTCAAGTGAATTTAGTTTCCAATTTTTTTTTATTTTAACACCACTGGTCATATGCATCCCACTAAGTAACCCTGTTGGGACACATGTCCCATTCATTTTTCATTCTCTAATAGATTTACTAATTTTTCCAGTGAATTTCATTTCCAATTATTATTATTATCATTATACCACTGGGGCATATGCATCCTATTAAGAAACCCCATTGGATTACATATCCCACACACTTCTCATTCTCGAACTGATTTATTACTTTTTTGCAGTGAATTTCACTTCCAATTACTATTATTATAATAACACTGGGACATATACATCTCACTAAGAAACCCCGTTGGGACACATGTCCCACTCACTTCTCATTCTCGAATTGATTTATTACTTTTTCCAGGGGATTTCGTTTCCAGTTATTATACCACTGGGACATATGCGTTATACTAAGAACTGGAGAACATGTGCTACTAATGTCTGATTCTGTAGTTGATTCATCATATTTTACATTGAATTTTGTTTTCAATTATTATTATAATACCACTGGAACGTACGTATCCCTATAAGAAAACATGGCAAATGTCCCACCCATTTCTCATCTTCTGGATAAATTATTATTTTATTATTTAGCCGAGTTGGTAGTTAAAGGATTAAGGGCTATGCAGTCCCATAATTCGTTAAACGTTTTTATGGAATGCAATTAAGTCAAATCATGGTTTACTAATTGGGATATTATAATATTATATTGGTGGATTTTAGCAATGCTTCGGAATAATTCTCTTCACCTATGTAATATTTTATTTCGTAAAAGAAATTGGTATACGCTTGACCGTGGTACGAATAATACAGGGTTCTATATCAATTCAGGCATCTCTCCGTTAATCCGTGGACCTCGCGACAAATTAATGATGCAAGATTAATTTGCTAGTTTTCAACACATTGTCTGTGAAACTAAAATATTTCCATACATAGCTAATACAAATCTACTATATAAAAATGAAATTTAAATAATATATAAAAATATTCGAAATTTTTCGTTCGCTATCCAAACTCACATTGTGACGTCATTACACCCCATTAGCTTTACAAAGGGGTTTTATTAAGACCCAGGGAAGGGCGACACTCTGTCTGGGATTTTGGCACTACACTACTGAGGGTTGTCGTTTCGACCACGCCTTAAGATGTCCGAGGTGAATCGGAAGGACGGACAAGAGAACGAAATTCCAGACAGTGAGGCACCGCCGAAGGAGCCAATCAGAGGCTACTAGGACACCGAAGCGAAAAGAAAAAGCCAATGGGAAGAGGCAAAATGTGACTTCAGGCGGCGCGAGTTTTTCGCCGGAAAGTTCCCAGGACGAGAGAAAGGAACAGATGTTCGTCTTGTGTCGGTTGGTTTTTTTGGAGAGTTTTTCCTCCAGCTTTGTGTGGGACTCAAGGAGACCCAGTTGTACCCCTGTACATCGGTATATATTGGCACTTGTCTCAGATTGTTTTATTAGGTTCGCCTTAAACCTGGGACTTTTAGGTCCGCACCTGTTCGCCTGAGTCCTGTGATTTCCATTTGGAAAATTTGTACATACTCCATTTTAATCAAGAATAAACGTTGCTATTGCTTCTAAACTGTACGTCGTGTTATAACCACATCGACACCCACACGCTACTCGAGGATTCCGTGACGCTACTACATACATGTCACAATTGTGGTCCTCAGTTACATTATGTCTTATGTAATTTCACAGAATGAGATTAATTTTGAGTCTAAGTTTCTGAGGTATAAAAGAAAAACCTACAGAAATGCTGTTTATGTTTAATGTATAAATAAATTTTTTTCTTTCAATACAGTATTAATAATAAGATAATGTATTTTTTTAATTTTTAACTGTAAACTTAATTTGCAGTTTTAAATTTATTTACAGTCAATTCTACAACATTAACCCATTCCGGTACGATTTAATAATGAAAAACTGTGCGGGAAGTAACCATTTATTTTTATTTAAAAAACTTGTTTTATTTTACAATTCTTACTTGTTCTTAATTAAAATCCACTTTTTACATAGTGTAAAGTATCAGAAACGGTAAAATTAAGATAATAGTCCTCAAGCTAGTGGTACTTTTCAAAACAAATTGCAAAAGAATTCTGAATTGTTTACACCGCTAGGGAGTCTCACTTCTAATTTGATTCTTGTAACACACACGGCATTTCTTAGTAAGTTTCCTTTTATTCTGACTCATCAATTTGGCAGTGACTTGTACCAAAAAACTTTAAATAAACAATATGTAATAGTGACCTGGGATTTCCACAAGTAACAAAAGTGTTGCTAAATTCAGTACACTAGAAATTTTAAACTAAATTAATTATCATATTTATCAGTAACTTTAGTCGCATGACGAGTGTAGCTCGTCATTGTGTGGTATGGAATGAAAAACCAATGACGAGCTAGACTCGTCATTTTACCGAAAGGGGTTAAGAATATTATCTAATGATAGAAAAAATGCTTTTATGCATAATTTTAATTAAAACATCACGGGAATTTGCAAATAAATTTTTACACTTTCCCAGAAACAATTTGATTTTAATCCTAGATACATTGTTGCTAATTAACACTAACTGGCAATATTAAAGGGTGCATCATCTCTGAAAGAGATAGAGCGAAAAAATATGATGTATAAAACTTCCGTTAACACCAGGTAACGACATGTTTTCTTTTTGCAATAAAAACCACTTGACGTGATACTGTACTTAATTAAGTCTGACCTTAATTTTAAAAGGAAAGATGCGGCTGTTTATTAGATTACAGCTAATAATAAAACCGAGAAACATTTTTTCTCACCGTATGTTTTAATTTGCATAATTGTGTCGAATAGAACTAAGTATATTCCAGTATTTTTTCAGCTTATTCGAACGCGATACCTTCAGTATAACAGCGTTCCAGTAAAAATATAAATTATCATTTTTTGTAATGCAAATGTTTAACTAAGCATACACTATATAATGAAATGTTCTAAACAAAAATTTTTACCTTGATATCCTTGTCTTATATGTTAAAATCCTAAATTGACGTTTTTAGCATCGTTTTAGGGACTTTAAAAAGTTGAAGGCTCATTATTTTATATCCATCTCTTTTAACATGTCGGGCATTGTCTATAATAAAATTTGTAATAAAACAGATTACACATTTTTAAGACAGTAAATTTCGGAGATGCATAAGGTTTAACAAACAAGATTACGAAAAAATGCGTAAACATCATGAAAATTTGAATAAAGGTTTTAAATAAATTGCATTTAATGTAAAGGAGAATAGTTAAATAAAATGAAAATAATTAAGAAATATACATATCAGTATGCACATTTATAATGAATTTTGAGAAAGTACATTAATTTTTAAAAAGTAATTCGTCATTAACTTACAACCATTTCTACGAGACTCATTCAGAAATTAAGCTCCACGATGTTTTTCCCTTTAAAGTAAACGTAATTAGCCTTGTCAATTGCGCATGCGTAACAGATCTATGACGTATCAATCACATACCAGCTTGATAGGTCCTGAATCGTGCCAGTAGTGTGGTAGCAGTGATCCGAAATGGAAACTTTAAATTCCTTCTCCCGCCGCCTTCAAGGTTCGGTCGGTGATCTTGAAAGCACAAAGCATTGCGCCAATTGAAATTCATCGTCAGCTCTGTCAGGTCTATGAGCCGAAACTGACACCCGAACACAAAATTCAACGCTTAGGAGCAGCACTGACATTTCTGCTACGGTATCACGATGACGGCGACGAGTTCCTCGACAGCAACGAGAGTTGGATTTCACACTTTACCCCAGAAACAAAGCAGCATTCAATACAGTGGCGTCATAGATCTTCTGTCAGGATCAAATTCAAACAGATGCTGTCGTCACAGAAAGGGATGTTCACGTTGTTCCTGGACAGGAAGCTGGTTCCATTCACAGGCGGCAGAGTTCTACGACAAAGGGACACTAAAATTAATGCCACAATACAACAAGTGTCTCAATTCTGGTGGTGGCTATGTTGAAAAATAGTTGAAACACTGCTGTAATTGTTACCAATAAATATGTCCTGGGAAGTGTCCTGGGAGTTCTTTTTTTCTTTTAAATAGGGAAACTTACTTTCTGTATGAGCCTCGTAATATATTTTAGGATATCTAAGTTTGCGTAACGTTTGTATTGTAGAATGCAGAATGTTTTTAAAGTGATATTAAAGTTTAAATATATCTGATATATTACATATATATATAGTATATTTATTTGTATTGACTAAGTGTGTTTCTTTTTGAGAGTGTGCTTGCTTAATTATTATAAGATAATTCAATTTCAGTATTTATATTCAAATTAAAGAAATAGGAACTGTATTAATTAGCATCTTGCGAAACAATTAATGTGAATTTTACTTTAAGAAGAGTATTCATCATACATTGTTAAGATATATTGTAATCTTTTTATCCTGTATTATAGGATGAAGGAGGTGTTTAAAGAGATTAAAAAAAATTTGATATATTACATATATATCGTATATTTATTTGTATTGAATACATGTGTCTCTTTTTGTAAATGTGCTTGCTTAATTACCGTTGGTTATTATAAGATAATTCAATTTCAGTATTTATATTCAAATTAAAGAAATAGGAACTGTATTAATTAGCATCTTGCGAAACAATTAATGTGAATTTTACTTTAAGAAGAGTATTCATCATACATTGTTAAGATATATTGTAATCTTTTTATCCTGTATTATAGGATGAAGGAGGTTTTTTAAAGAGATTAAAAAAAATTTGATATATTACATATATATGTATCGTATATTTATTTGTATTGACTACGTGTGTTTCTTTTTTAAAAGTGTGCTTGCTTAATTATCCTTAGTTATCCTATTATAAGCAGATTCAATTTCAGTATTCAGTAACAAATTAAAGAAATAGAAACTGCATTAATTAGAATCTTGCGAAACAATTAATGTGAATTTTACTTTAAGAAGAGAATTCATCATACATTGTAAGATACATTGTCATCTTTTTTTCCTGTATTATAGGATGAAGGATGTTTTTAAAGAGATATTGAAGTTTAAACAATTTTGATATATTACATATATATCGTATATGTATTTGTATTGACTGCGTATGTTTCTTTTTGTAACTGTGCTTGCTTAATTATCCTTGGTTATTATAAGATAATTCAATTTCAGTATTTATATTCAAATTAAAGAAATAGGAACTGTATTAATTAGCATCTTGCGAAACAATTAATGTGAATTTTACTTTAAGAAGAGTATTCATCATACATTGTTAAGATATATTGTCATCTTTTTTTCCTGTATTATAGGATGAAGGATGTTTTCAAAGAGATATTGAAGTTTAAACAATTCTGATATATTACATATATATCGTATATGTATTTGTATTGACTGCGTATCATTCTTTTTGTAACTGTGCTTGCTTAATTATCCTTGGTTATTATAAGGTAATTCAATTTCAACATTCAGTAACAAATTAAAGAAATAGAAACTGCATTAATAAGAATCTTGCGAAACAATGTGAATTTTACTTTAAGAAGAGAATTCATCATACATAGTTAAGATACATTGTCTTTTTTGTCCTGTATTATAGGATGAAGGAGGTGTTTAAAGAGATTAAAAAAAATTTGATATATTACATATATATCGTATATTTATTTGTATTGAATACATGTGTCTCTTTTTGTAAATGTGCTTGCTTAATTACCGTTGGTTATTATAAGATAATTCAATTTCAGTATTCATATTCAAATTAAAGAAATAGGAACTGTATTAATTAGCATCTTGCGAAACAATTAATGTGAATTTTACTTTAAGAAGAGTATTCATCATACATTGTTAAGATATATTGTAATCTTTTTATCCTGTATTATAGGATGAAGGAGGTGTTTAAAGAGATTAAAAAAAATTTGATATATTACATATATATCGTATATTTATTTGTATTGAATACATGTGTCTCTTTTTGTAAATGTGCTTGCTTAATTACCGTTGGTTATTATAAGATAATTCAATTTCAGTATTCATATTCAAATTAAAGAAATAGGAACTGTATTAATTAGCATCTTGCGAAACAATTAATGTGAATTTTACTTTAAGAAGAGTATTCATCATACATTGTTAAGATACATTGTAATCTTTTTATCCTGTATTCTAGGATGAAGGAGGTTTTTAAAGAGATATTGAAGTTTAAATAATTCTTATATATTGCATATATATCGTATATTTTACTCAGTTATCCGTATTTTTCTGTTAGAAAAATATTTACAGTTTTGTTCCCATACTTGGAAGCTCAGTAACGAATCATTTTTTGCATAGGCACAGATTCTTTATTATTAACTTTTTTTTAAAACATTTTTATGTGTATAAATTAGGAGAAGTTGAGATATTTATTTCAATTTCGCTAGTAACTTGCAAGAAAATTGCACACAAAATATTTTTTCACAAAATAATTTCGGAATATAATTTATATTTTAAAAATAATATTAAAATTATTATTATATATTTATAATTTAAAAATATGTATTTTAATAACTATATATTAGAAATTATAAATATGAGCATTTTAAAAAGTAGTTGCACGGTGAAATTTGAATAATTTTTCTGTCATATATATAAGTGTATATATGGAATATAACTTATATTATTAATATAATATAAAAATTATTATATATATAATTTAAAATGTATAGTTTAATAACTATATATTAAAAATTATAATTAATACGGGGATTTTAAAGAATAGTTTAATGGTAAAACTTGAAACTTTCATACTTTCCACACGAACATCTATTTTTCTAGAACTTTTGGATTTCTTACATATTTATCATGTCGTACTACGAAAACCAAAAAAGGTTCTAAAAATGAGATACAGAACCGCAGATCGACCGTTTCTATCCATCACTACAAAATATCGAAGGGGATTATGAAAATGAGATCAGATTATTCCGTCTTTCCCTCCTAGTGTGAGATGTTTTGCAGATAAGGCATAGGATTAGTACTTGAAACAAATTGGTTCTTTCAGATTTGTTTGGAATTTTTTTCTCTTATTGTGAGTTATAGGCAGTTTTAGGTTTGGGACACGCTTGCAATTCGAATTCTGTAAGTTCTATTTGAATATGAACTGTTAATTATTTTTTTCGTAAATTATAATTATAAAACCGATTTGAGATTCTTACATCTATACATTCTATAATAAATCGATACATAAACACATCCTAATCAATTTTCTAAGTATTTTATTGTGTAAATTAATGCTTAAATTAATAATTATAACATGAGTTGCTTTGAAAAATTTTACTTCGAGAGCATTTCTCTAGCTTATATGCAATTAAGCTTATCTCCGCACGTATATGTGTATATATATTATAAGTATATATATTATGTATATATATTATAATATAATGTGTATATATATTATATATTATAATATAATGTGTATATATATATATATATTATATTCTAATAGAAGGGAAAAATAATAAATTTAAAGACACAGCTCAAAATGATTTTGCTTTGCTGCATTTGTTGCCTGATAGACAAATTTTACAATTATAATGTATTGCACCTAATCTTAATAAAAGTTAATCAGCTCAAAGTTATATGGCAAATAACCTTGTTTCTTAATTTTTAAGAGGTAAATAGATCTTTTTATATAAGTTTAGTGTTAATCAGGTCGAAATTAAATGGTATGATGGGAAATAACCTAGTTACTTGATTTTTAAGAGGTAAATCGATTTTTTATACTTTTAACGTCGATAAGCTCAAATAAGTGTATAACTTGAAATAACTTAGTTAATCATTAAGAGGTAAATAGACCTTGTTATAAATTTAATGTGAATCAGCTGAAAATGAAACAGTATGACGTGGAATAACCTAGTTAATTAAAAGGTAAATAGATCTTATAAATGTAGCTTGAATCAGCTAAAAATTAAATTGTATGACGTGAAATAAAGTAGTTACTTAATCATTAAGAGATAAATAGACCTTCTTATAAATTTAAGGTGAATCAGCTGAAAATTAAAGAGTGTGACGTGGAATAGCCTAGTTAATTAAAAGGTAAATAGATTTTATAAATTTAACGGGAATCAGCTCAAAATTAAATTGTATGACGTGAAATAATCTAGTTACTTAATCATTAAGAAATAAATAGACCTTCTTATAAATTTAAGGTGAATTAGATCAAAATTAAAAAGTAAGTCGAGGAATAACATAGTTACTTAATTAAGGAGTAAATATATCTTAAAAATTTAGCCTGAATCAGCTCAAAATTAAGTTACATGACGTGAAATAACCTAGTTAGTTAATTATTTAGATATAAATAAAACCTTCTTATAAATTTAGCGCGAATCAGCTCAAAATTAAGTTGCATGACGTGAAATAACGTAGTTACTTAATTAAGCGGTATATAGATCTTATAAATTTAACGTGAACAAGATCAAAATTAAATTGTATGACTTGAAATAACTTAGTTACTTAATCATTATGAGATAAATAGACTTTCTTATCAATTTAAGTTCAGCTTAAAATTAAAAAGTATGACTTATCTCTTCATATTTATAAGGTAAATAAAAATATTCTTATGAGTTTAACGTGAATATTATTTTTTCAGTTTCTGGCTTATAGTTACGCAGCGAAATGCTCATTTAAACAAATATTAGAAATAACTACCATAGGACAAAATACACTTTGTTTCACTGTACGGATAATTAGAAACAAGCATATTTTATACATATAACAAAATACTATTACCATACCCTGTAACGCATAGAAGAAATTATATATATATAAATTGTTATGCTACATTAGAAGGAAAAATAGATGGAAAATAAGATAAGTAATTCTATCAATCATAAGAGGATATCAAAGAGGATAATGGGTAGATCCTTCTCTTATCTCCTCGAATAAAAGTAAAATGATATGCTGTGCAGATGAAGATATCTGTTGGAGCTTAAAGGACATGATTGCTACGGAGGACACATTTTTCTTTTTTCAAGTCACTTCATTCTGGGACACCGTCAAAGACAAATCTAAGGAAAAAATATTACTGCATATGAAATAAACGTCTAGACATATTTTTCCTTTTCTATATTTCGTGTGCAGTACACATATCTTATTGCTGCAGGTATTGGCATTAATGTTGATATGTTTAATTCAACACAAATGTAAATGGTATGTAAGTCCATTAACTTATTAATTTCGATTTTAAGACTAAATAGACCTCAGTTACATAGAAATTTCTGCCATGTTAGATTGCTACACTTCTTGTTGCAAATTGCAAGCCAATTTAAACTAATTACAGAATTTGCTCTGATACAATTTGTTTGATATATAATTGCTAATGAGGACACATTTTTCTTTTCTCAAGTCACTTCATTCTAGGATAATGTCAAACATAAATCTAAGAGAAAAATATTACTGCATATGAAATAAACGTCTAGAGATATTTTTTCTTTCCTGTATTTCTCGTGCTGTACGCATATCTTATCGTTTCAGGTATTGGCATTAACGGTGATTTGTTAAATTCAGCTGAAATGTAAATGATATGCAAGTCCATTAACATATTAATTTCAATCTCGAGACTAAATAGACCTGAGTTATATAGAAATTTCTGGTCGTGTTATAATGCTACACTTCTTAAAGCAAATCGCAAGCCAATTTAAACAAATTACAGAAATTACTATAATACAATATATTTGATATATGATTGCTAATGAGGACACATTTTTCTTTTCTCAAGTCACTTCATTCTGGGACACCGTCAAAGACAAATCTAAGGACAAAATATTACTGTATATGAAATAAACGTCTAGAGATATTTTTTCTTTTCTATATTTCTTGTGCTTTATGCATATTTTCTCTTTGCAGGTATTGGCATTAATGATGATAGGTTTAATGAAGCTGAAATGTAAATGATATGTAAGTAAATTAACTTATTGATTTCGATTTTAAGACTAAATAGACCTCAGGTATATAGAAATTTTGGTCGTGTTATATTGCTACACTTCTTGGTGTAAATCGTAAGCCAATTTAAACAAATTACAGAAATTGATATGATACAATTTGTTTGATATATCATTGCTATTGAGGACAAATTTTTCTTTTTTCAAGTCACTTCATTCTGGGACACTGTCAAAGACAAATCTAAGGACAAAATATTACTGCATATGAAATAAATGTCTCGAGATATTTTTTCTTTTCTATATTTCTCGTGCAGTACGGATATGTTATCATTGCAGGTATTAGCATTAATGGTGATAGGTTTAATGCAGCTGAAATGTAAATGATATGTTAGTAAATTAACTTATTGATTTAGATTTTAAGACTAAATAGACCTCAGTTATATAGAAATTTGGGTCGTGTTATATTGCTACACTTCTTGGCGTAAATCGTAAGCGAATTTAAACAAATTACGGAAATTGCTATGATACAATTTGTTTGATATATGATTGCTAATGAGGACACATTTTTCTTTTTTTTAAGTTACTGCATTCTGGAACACTGTCAAAGACAAATCTAAGGAAAAAAATATTACTGCATATGAAATAAACGTAAAGATATTTTTTCTTTTTTATATTTCTCGTGCAGTACACATATCTTATCTTTGCTGGTATTGGCATTAATGGTGATAGGTTTAATTCTGCTGAAATGTAAATTATATGCAAGTCCATTAACTTATTAATTTCGATTATAAGACTAAATAGACCTCGTTATATAGAAATTTTGGTCGTGTTATATTGCTACACTTCTTGGCGTAAATCGTAAGCGAATTTAAACAAATTACGGAAAGTACTATGATAGAAGTTGTTTGGTATAATACAATTAGTTTATAACACAATTTGTCTTATATTACAGGTTGTTTTCTGATAAAGAAAAGTTTTTAGAGACAAAAATATTTCAGGAGAAATTGCGTTTTAAACACAGAACGATATACTATCATTCTCGATCACTTTTAATATTGTTGTTTCAAGACAACATTTCTCGAATTCATTTTAGGTTAGAAAATACAAGTCACACAAACGTTTCCTTCTAATAAATAATTTGTGGAATCTTGAATTTACTTATAGCTTTTAAATTTCTTTATTTTAATTGTAAAAGTTACAGAAACGTGAAAATTGCGTTCTAAGGTTAATAAGGTTTATCGTAAGGTTCAACGATAAGAAATATGTTGCAAATAGATCTTATGAATTTAAAGTGAATATTATATTATTTAGTTTTGCTTTATAACTAGACAACGAAATTCCCATATGAAAAAAATATTAGAAATAACTATCATAAGACAAAATACACTTTGTTTCACTGTACGAATAATTAGAAACAAATATATTTTATAATATTACAAAAGATTATTACCATGCCATATAACGTATGTAAGAAATTATATATATATATATATATATATATATATATATATATATATATATATATATATATATATATATATATATATATATATATATATATATATTCTTGTGCTACATTAGAAGGAAAAATGGATCGAAAATAAGATAAGTAATTCTATCAATCATAGGAGGATATCAAAGAGGATAAAGGGTAGATCCTTCTCCTATCTCCTCGAATAAAAGTAAAATGATATGCTTTGCAGATGAAGATATCTGTTGGAGCTACATGATTGCTACTCAGGACACATTTTTCTTTTTTCAAGTCACTTCATTCTGGGACACTGTCAAAGACAAATCCAAGGAAAAAAATATTAGTGCAGATGAAATAAACGTTTCGAGATACTATTTTCCTTTTCTATACTTTCCTTTATGCAAATTTTCTCGTTGTTGGTTTTGTTATTAATAGTGATGTTTAATTCAGCTTAAATGTAAATGATATGAAAGTCCATTAATTTATTAATTTCGATTTTAAGACTAAATAGACCTCAGTTATATAGAAATTTGGGTCGTGTTATATTGCCCCACTTCTTGGTGTAAATCGTAAGCCATGTCATATTTGTCATAAAAAATTATAGCTTCACTTAAATTACAAAATGAAGTAACGATAACAGAATGGTTAGGGCTTAGGGAATGGTTTAAATCTCAATGTGGCATGGATATTCGTAGCCTTTCGAATCGGCTTTAAGCAGTAGCTCCCGGTGTCCTTAGCTGTCTTGTTGCAAATAGTAGACTGTAGTGCTCAAACTAAAATAATGCCTTATAACATGTCAACATGTATACAGTGAAAAAGTAAAGATTTCCAACGCGCACAATACGTTTCAATGCAAAGTAATGTTTTCATTGCAGTTTAGGATTTTTTTCGGATTCAGAATGCGCGTATATCACAAGTTATCCTATTAATCGCAATAAAAGTTATATTTATTAATCGTGTACTAACAAAGTCAAAGTCTCCTATAATCTCCGAACTTTTCTTATCCAATTTTATCCAATCTCATATAGCTTCATTAAACTTACAGTTCCGGAGGTAAAATAAGCTCCTTTTTATGATGCTAACCTGAGTTTAGTTATTAGACAATTCTTTCTATCTTTACAGTACTAATTTTCGAGATATTTATCCTTAATTTAAGTTTATGCTACGATGATTACCAAATTAAAAAATATTTTACATAAAAAAAATTTTGTAATCTAGACATTTAGTGGAATTATTTTTAAATTTAAATAGAATTTGATTTTTACTGTATGTTATATATGTATTTACTAACAAATAACGGGTAAATTATATTTCAGGTACAACGTGCACCTAAAATTTGACATTAAAGTAATTTCCGAGATTGAGATGTAATTCCTACTTGTAGTCCAGGAAAAAGCACTCTAATTCTTTTATTGTTTGTCTTGGGACGAATTTGTTTCGGTTTTGTGCACTACAATCTTTCTTTTTTGCAACACTTTGGACAAGGAGACTGGAACCTACTGCTTAAAGCCGATTCCGAACAGCTACGAACATCCATGCCATAATGGGATTGGAATCCACGAACTCAGTGCCTTAATTATTGGACCATCAATTGGCTCTTAGGATGGTTTCTCAACATTTTTTATACTGCGCGTTACATATGAGTAAATACGGGAAGTTAATTTTAAAATAAGTTTATGCACTATTTTATACAACAAAAGATATTTTGAAATAATCTTTATTCATCATACGGTAATGTGCGAATAACCTTAACTCATGTGGGAGATATCCATCATGTACGCAATTACATTCATATTCTGGTAACTATGTTATCAATCGCAAATGATTAAAGTGTATTTTAATTATTAATCCCCCATATAAAAACAACCTAAGCCATTTGTCCGCCTGTCCTCGAATTTATGAAGTGGTTGGACCTGGAATGGATAGAGGCATCCATATACGATTATTATTAGTTAGGGTTAGCAACGTCCGAAATCCATGCCTTCCTCTTTTTATAGTATTTAATGCCATTATATCAAGCCCTATTTTTCCCAGTTAAGAACAGTCGATTAAATTTATCAATTTGTCAAATAATAAATAGGTAAAAATAACATTTTTTTTCTAGCATTATAACGTCATTCCTTTAACCATCTCATTTAATCATTTCTTATTTTAAATTACTTAAATATCGTCTGCATTATTTTCAGACGTTTTATCAGTGAACATAGATATTACATAAATAAATCTCTTTCATATTGGGCTTAAATAAAAGTGAATTTTATAAGTACATACACTATTATATACAACAAAAGATATTTAAAAAAATCTTTTCTTCATCATACGGATATGTACGAATAGCCTTAACACATATGAGAGATATCACACATGTATGCATTTACATTCATAATTTGGTAACTCTTATCAATAGAAAATGATAAAAGTGAATTTCAATTATTAATCCCCTATATAAAAATAGCCTACGTCATCTGTAAGTCTGTCCTCGAATTTATGAAGCGGTTGGACCTGGAATGGATAGATGCATCCATATTGGATTCTTGATACGTTAGGAATAGAAACGTTCGAAATGTCTCCCTTCCCCCCCCCCTTTTTAGTATTTAATGCCATTATTTCATGCCCTTTTTTTCCCCGGTTAAGAGCAGTTGATTAAATTTATCAATTTCTCACATAACAAATAGGTAAAAATAACATTTTTTCTACAATTATGACGTCATTCTTTTAACCATCTCATTTAATCATTTCTTATTTTAAATTAATTAAATTTCCTCTGCATTATTTTCATATGTTTTATCACTGAAATGAGATATTACATAAATAATTTTCTTTTAGATTCCGCTTAGATAATAGATTTGGTACACATGTGATGATTTTAAATTTAATCATCGATTATTTTTTGTTAACAAAATTATTAACAAAATTATATCTACCTCCGGGGTGTAGTGGAAATGATATTTTCATTCTTTTACTTCCATTAATTACTGTAGAATAGTACTTAACGATAATTTAGACGTAGCTAAGAAAACTTTCAGTTCTCTTTCTAAATGAATTCAACGTGATTCTAAACTGCATTCACAGTGTAGGGAGACTTTAGAGGAAAATGAATATAAAAAAAAATATTGAGTTTGTACCAGATAATTATCAGCTAAAAAACAAACCATTTTCTTTCCTGCCTCATAGGGTACTTTACAATTCTGGAAAATTAAAAATTTTACTGATATGTCATTCTATATTCTAGTAAATGTATTTTAAAGGAAAACTATAATATACCTCTTCCATAAAAAATATACTTTTAAAAGAACATCTCAAGCTTTTTGTAAGTAAATTAGGAGATTTGTAACCATTTAATGTTTTAAAAATGTGTATCTAAGTTCTTATGGGTCTTGCAGGAAATAAATATAAAGTGATAAATGCTTTCGAGGAAGGAAAAATTCTGGAAAGTAGACAGAAAAGTTGGATAAAGCTTTTAGGCTCCACTAGATATTCTCAGTGCCATAAATCAAATTCAATAGATTCGAGTGCAGTGCGGTATGTGTAGACTTTATACAAATACAAAGGGGAGGGAAAAGATTTTCATCAAGAGAATAAGTACATTTGCCTCACACGAAACACAATTTTGGATAGAAGTTTCTACGTTATTTTTCAACGGTGTTTTAAGTAAAGCCTAAATTGGTCAACAATTTGTGAATTTCCTCTTTTGAACTATACAGGTATAGATTAATAATTAAGGAAAGTGGAATTTTAAATTTGTCTTTTTAAAATATTCAACATGAAGAATAATAAATATGATGTTTCATGAATTAAATAAGACTGTAGATTCTTCAAACAAGAAAATTTTATTAAACTCTAAATATTTCTTAAATCTTAATTAATTAAGAGTATTTAATGTGTGTTGATAATTAAAAAGTATTTAATTAGATAAGAAATCTCATAAAAAATTGAATTATTTGTTTGGAAATGTCTTAATTTTTTACGACTTCATGTATCCTAAAACAACAAATAGTGGTTTGTTGTTTGTGATGAACCTTAAATCTGTGTTTTTAAAATATTCAGCTTTAACAATATTAAAAATGATGTTTGTAAACCTAAATATAAGTTTAACACTAAGTTTGAGAGGTATTTCGTTAAACTTCAAAATTTTCTTAAAAACTTATTAGACGAAAATATATTTAAATATTAATGTATATTAATTATTTATATAATGTTTGAAGTAAAGCCTAAATTGGTCAACAATTTGTGAATTTTCTCTTTTGAACTATACAGATATAGATTAATAATTAAGGAAAGTGGAATTTTAAATTTATCTTTTTTAAAATATTTAACAAAGAATAATAAATATGATGTTTCATGAATTAAATAAGACTAAATTCTTCAAAAAAGAAAATTTTATTAAACTCTAAATATTTCTAAAATCTAATTTAATCAAGAATATCTTAAAATTTTAATGTGTGTTGATAATTAAAAAAATATTTAATTAGATATGAAAGCTCATAAAAAATTGAATTATTTGTTAGGGAATGTCGTAATTTTTTTACGACTTGATGTATCTATCCTAAAACAACAAATAGTGGTTTGTTGTTTGTGATGAACCTTAAATCTGTGTTTTTAAAATATTCAGCTTTAACAATATTAAAAATGATGTTTGTAAACCTAAATATAAGTTTAACACTAAGTTTGAGAGGTATTTCGTTAAACTTCAAAATTTTCTTAAAAACTTATTAGACGAAAATATATTTAAATATTAACGTATATTAATTATTTATATAGTGTTTGAAGAAAAGCCTAATTTTGTCAACAATTTGTGAATTTTCTTTTTTGAACTATACAGATATAGATTAATAATTAAGGAAAGTGAAATTTTAAATTTGTCTGTTTAAAATATTCAACACGAAGAAAAATAAAAATGGTGTTTCATAAATTAAATAAGACGTTAAATTCTTGAAAACAGAAATTTTATTAAACTCTAAAACTTTTTAAAATCTAATTTGATCAAGAATATCTTAAAATTTTAATGTATATTGATTACTTAAATAAAAATTAATTGGATATTAAATCTCATAGAAAAGGAATTATAAATATTAATAATATATAAATGAATATATAAACATTAATTATTTTTTAGGGAAATTCTTAATTTTTTTACGACTTTATGTATCCTAAAACAACACAGAGTGGTTTGTTGATTGGTTGGTTTTGAACGCTAATTAAGGAAAAGATGAGATGAACCTTAAATCTATGTTTTTAAAATATTCAGCTTGAACAGTGTTAAAAATGATGTTTGATAAACCTTAACCTTATAAGTGTAAAATCTTATATTTAGGTTAACAAGTATTTCGTTAAACTCCCAAATTTTCTTATGAAACTATTAGATGAATAAATCCTTAAATATTAATCTGTACTGACTTTTTATATAGAATTTAAATTGACTGTATTATAAAGGAGATATTATATAAAAACATTCATTTATTCTTGTGTAATGCAAAGAGCAAATTTTGTACAGGGCATTATATACTCGAAGACGCAGCCTATATAACGAACGGAACATGTAGAATAAAAGTGTTTCGTTTTCAAGTCGATTGAGATAAACCATTTCATTTGATTTTTGTATCATAATCTTTACATGTCATCTTTCTTTATATGCGTATGATATCAATAGAGATAAGCTATTTTCTAAAACTAATTCAGACTCTTCATTTAAATTAGGGCATCTACGTGTTTTCTTCTAAATACCGTAAGTTTAATTTTTTGAGATGAAATATTATAACGTCAAAGGCTTACTACATCGGTTAATATTTCTTAATACTCCTGTTTACTTTCTACTTTTTAAGAGACAATATAAATACAGAAAACTGTTACAGATCGTAAAAGACCTCGTAATGTATGAAACAACTAAGAACCGCTTTTCTGTGTTTTGTAATTAATATATATATATATATTATATATATATATAAGTCGACTAACGACATCCCGTCTAGTTCATTTGATATTATAGGTTATGTTTTATATTATTTAGAATTAATAGTGTTTAGATATATATATATATATATATATATATATATATATATATATATATATATATATATATATATATATATATATATATATATATAATATATATATATAAAGTGTCCAAAAAACGACCGAATAAACTCTACGCATATATATTCCTTATTGGGAGTGCATAAAAACTGCCCAAAATATGTTCCTGTACGATCCATAATTTACAAGAAACATACGAAAAACAATGTATTATTAAACATATCAACAGCAGTATATGTACAATTTAAAGCAGATATTCTCTAACAGTTTGTAAGGCATTTGCATTAGATAGGTCGTACATCAGGTACATATCGAAGTAGTCACGAAAGGAATACATGGGCACCCTACGATGACTACCGGTGGATGCAAGATGCAGCCTGTTAAATATCAGTTCAACGGCGACTTTACGTCCTCTCATTGCGCGCGGATGAATGACGCGATATGCGCGGCGAACGTTTTAAACATTATCGTCTGGAAAGATAGGCAAAAAGTGTTGTTGATATATATCCAGTGAAGTGTTTTTCTTGCACCGGAAATGACGTCATACTTTGTTTTTCGTATTTTTCTCGTACACTATGGATTGCACAGGAAATCTTTGGTCAGTTTTTATGAACTCCTAAGGAGAAACCTAGCTGTGCAGGGTTTATGCGGTCGTTTTGGGGCACCCTGAATATATATATATATATATATATATATATATATATATATATATATATATATATATATATATATATATGTCAAGTCGTGACAAAACTAAATTTCTAAAAATACATCCTTTTGATTATATTTAGTTTTCTTAATCAATAATCAAGAAAATTGTTTAAGGAATGTGTCTGTGATTTGTCTGAAAATATTTTCAAAGTAAAAATAAATTTAAAATACTTTTCATAATCGTGTGTAAATTTTAATGTACTTCCTCGGAAAGTGTAGCAAGTTTGTTTAGGAAATTCTATAAGATTTGCCTATAAAGTATGTATGATATCTATATGTACAATTACAATTTATTCATTTGAGAAATGGTAACTGCTGAATATACACTTTTAAAGTGTTGACAGTTTCGAATTTGCAGAAAAATTATGAAGCAGGAATCCAGTCATTTTGTGGAGCACAGTTGCCATACTTATTATTCTCCATTTGGCAACAAATTTTATATTTACTACAAGTATATCAGAGTTACATATCACAGTTATTACCCCTAAAGTATCTAAAATTCTATTTTTCTGTTCACATTTTTAATATTTAATTTCCCAGCCATAAAAATGTCAGATAAAGGAGTGTTCACCGAGTTAAATTCTTTTATTTATCGTTCAAAAGTAACGCTCGAATAAATGCTAATTTTCCTAGACTATTCTATCCCAGGAAAATGATATTACTTCTGCAATAATTAAACTAATACCCTTGTGTTTTTGAGATACTTTAAATGAACATGGTCCACGCTTGCCTTACAAGGTGTGCTGATCCACTTTAAGTCTTGTGGGAACAAAATCACGTGACTCGGTCGCCATAGATCCGACATTTGAAACATTTTATACAGAGCAGATGCCCTGTAAAGACGATCGGTACACTGGTGCATTTTGATCCTGAATAAATATGGTATATTGTGACATGACTGCAGTTGAACTGCATTAAGAGGTCATACGGCTATTAAAAGTCGAAAAAATAAAAAAAAAATCATCATTTTTGACTTTTCATATCTTCAAAACTACCAATTTTACATAGGTAAAGAGAATTATTATCTTTATACACATATATCATTCCTTTTTGAAACACTAAAACATTTTGTATGAAATATTTATATAAGATATAGTTGTTAACAAAAATGATATCAAGAATATCACTCATGATTACTAAAAATATAATTAAGACAAACTATTATTGTTTTAAAACATACTACAATATCTCAAAATAAGTTTGAACCAAAATTTGTATATTTAAGGTTCATATATATATTTTAAAAAAATATTTGAAAAAAGTAAATTTTTTCCTCAAAAATTAAACATTTATCTTTGCAAAAATAAATAAATGAATAAATAAATAAATAAATAAAAATAAAAATAAATAAATAAATAAATAAAAAACCAACATATTTTGGAAAATATACAAGAAATGCTATGTTCAATTGGAGGAAAATTATACTGTATACAATTTGTAAACATTTTATGAAAAAATATTAAAAACTTTTTGAACTGTCACACACACTACATTAAAAAAAAAATTTGAGAAAAATCAAGTTAAAGATTTGTTAGTTCAAAATTTTTTACAGTAAACAACTAACACGTTATTATTCGTAAATCCTCTAAATATTGGAATTTTTTTTCGGGAATTGTTTTAAAATGTTCAGAACTATATTCTTATTAGCATATCCTTTTTTTAATCCATTTTCTTGTCCATTTATTAGTCGTATGACGTCTTAAGAAGCAAGCCCTTGCAATTAAATAACTGGGGTTTTTGGTAAAGATCAATCAGTGAAGAGTATTTTTTTGGTTACATGCATACCTATTTACAATTACTTTTATTAATAAGATATACAAATGACAGACTTGAAAACATTTTTTTAATGTATTTACATTTAAAAGTAAAATTAATATAATTAATTGAGTTAAAGTTACATTTATGTGTTAAAACTATCACAACTCAGAAATAATAATTTACAACAACACTTTATAATAGGCTCCGTTTCTGTTAATATCCTCACACCAAATTTAAATAAAAAAAATAGAGACATTCTAACATCCAAGCATTGCCACTAAAGAAATAATGTCAAATTATGCACACCGAGACAAGTACATTTTCCGAGAGTGAAAAATCTATTAAACGCGAACTTTCGTTCCACTTTTCGCCAAATAATTAGTTCGGATCATAAGAAGAAATATCGAATTATTTACGGTTTTTTAAAATTGCCAACTGAATCTGAAACAATCTGGCAGGCAGTGAGAATTTTCTAGAAATTCGGGCTTGAGATATATTATTAGCATATTTCTTTCCCGCGTTTTAGATTAGGATGAAAGGAATTGTGGAATCGGAACGGGAATTGGAGTTTGTCGCATTGATTTTGTCGTTAGATGGGGTAGCGATGCGAGAAAAATAAGTAGCACCCCGCTCTCCTTTAGGAATTCGCGTCTCTTTGAGTCACGTGATATTGGCAGCGTCCCAAAGATAAGAAATCCGAAAGAGGATGCTAATCAGTATTACGTGTCGGCATTTTAATAACATGCCGTTATTTCCGACACGAGTTTTATAAACTACACCGTTTGTTTCATGCTAAAAATCATTTGCACTTCCTTTTCAAACATTTTTCAGATTTTAATAGGATGCATTTAAAAAGAAGACATGAGGTGTTATTAACGGCGGGAAACGGTTGCAATTTTCTTAAAAATCTAGTTTTGAGAGAAAAATTTACTGGACATACATGTGAAAAAAGCCGGTATGCAATGTTGTTTTAAAATCATAAAATTATTTACGTTTAGTGAGCCAGAAAATATATAATTTTAAATAATATTTTGTATACGTAAATACATATATACGTATATGTACCTATCTCTCTCTTTCTCTCTTATTATATATATATATATATATATATATATATATATATATATATATATATATATATACAGGGTGTCCCAAAACGATTGCATAAACTCTGTACAGCTAGATTCCTCATTGGGAGTACATAAAAACTGCCCAAAGAAGCGTTTCTGTAAGATCCATAGTTTATATCTAAATCTATCTATCTATCTGTGTATCTATCTGTGTATCTATCTATCTATCTGTGTATCTATCTGTGTATCTATCTGTCTATCTATCTGTGTATCTATCTGTGTATCTATCTGTGTATCTATCTATCTGTGTATCTATCTATCTATCTATCTATCTCTATCTATGTGTCTATCTATCTTTCTATATATGTCTATCTATCTCTCTATATCTGTCAATCTATCTATCTCTCTATCTTTATCTCACTATCTGTATCTATCTCTCTATATCTGTCAATCTATCTATCTCTCTATCTTTATCTCACTATCTGTATCTATCTCTCTATCTATCTCTCTATCTTTATCTCACTATCTGTATCTATCTATCTCTCTATCTGCATCTATCTATCAAATCTACCTCTCTCTATCTGTATCTATCTCCTTCTCTATCTGTATTTTTGTGATGAGGTGATTTAGAGCTGTTATATAATTGATTCATTCATACAATAAGTAAAATGTTCAGGATCTAAACCTGACCTCATCACATCTTTGTAAAGAGATGGAGTACCATAAATTTCTATTCAACGGATATTGTTGTCTTGTACGGTGGTCTCGGGCGGGGTTCTGATCCCAGTCCCAGATTAGAATCCCGTCTCCGTACTTGACATTAAATAAGAATGTACCTTTTTGGAGTATTTATGAGTCCCTAAGGGACAGTGCCCAATTAGAAGGGATAAGGTTTGGCACGTTGGCGGTCTCAAGGCGGGGTTGAAGCCCACCAATGAAATTCTTACAACTATCCCGATTGGACGATAAGAAGGAGGAGGGGACAAGGTTGAAATAATTAAATATGAAAAATATACAAGATGAGAGAAGGGTTCGGAGGTCCCAGAGAAGAGGTTCTGAGGTCCCAAAAGAAGGTGTTCGAAAGTCGGGAGTCCAGTCGGGTCCGACGGAAGTTGTTCGTGAGTCCAGAGGAGAAGGTGCTCGATAGTCCAGACTAGGAGAGTCCAGCCAAGTCCGACAGGAAGTGTTCCTGCACCAAATAGTACGGCCGCACCCCAAAGACTCAGGAGGAAGCCCCTGACGAGACCAACGGATGATATATAGATTCCCTCTCCTGATCAGCCATAGATACCCTTCAACCAGAAGTGTTCCGGGCCCAACATTTTAGACCCACAAAGGTACCCAAATTTACATACATTTTTGAAATTGAGATTAGGTCCTCTATCTATTTACAAAATTACTTAAGTATATAAAAAAATTGTCAGAACTAATTTAAAAGATGTTGACAAAGCTTATTTTATGAAAATTAACATCAGTTTTATATGTAAATAGATGTATAGATATTATAATAAATTTACTTTTTTTTTTACTATTAAGCTAGTCTCGGTTGCTGTCAATTTAGCTGTTAGTTTATTTTCATTTTATGTCTGTAGTTTCTCAGAACCTGTGGTTAAATTTAGTACAAAAATACTTAACACAACGCAATTAAAAATAAATCACCACTATACATTTGATCACAGGTTGATACTCAAATATAAACGAGGACTACACGACATCTATATTTCTCTCTCTATATCTGTATCGCTCTCTATCTATCTGTATCTTTCGTTCTCTCTCTCTCTCTCTTCTGTGTGTATATATATATATATATATATATATATATATATATATATATATATATATATAAGGAAAATTCTCAGGGGTTTTCAAAACTTAAATCAAGGGTAAAAATTCCCGCTTCATTTTCCATTCCCCTTTTTAACCCCTAACATAAATTGACCACTGGGGCTACAGGTTACGCCCTCAGAGAAGGGGCCTGGCCAATTATAAACCTACATGGCCCTAGCGGACAATTTAGGAAATTTCCAAATAAAAAGGAGATACACGCTAGCGGAGACAGATTTTTCTAGAGATATTTTCCCACAGATGTTGACCCAGGTGTTACTTGTCTTGTACATAGAACTTCATGCTAGCTGACCATTCAGTTTGTCCCTATGATGAAGTGGGAACCCGTCCTTCAAATTTTTCCTAATAAAGGTCTTTAGCTGAAACGGTATCATTTTTATGGCCATGACTGCAACCCCCCATCGAGAAGTCAGTAACATCACACACACACACACACACACACACACACACACACACACATATATATATATATATATATATATATATATATATATATATATATATATATATAATTTAAGCGTTTACTGCATATGCCTCAACTGTTGTACGGATATTTGTAATATTTTATCAAGTGGGGAGTTTTTAAGATATTATCTTAGTTAACTAGAACTATTTATCGACTAAAAGTTTGCTGCCGAATGTGGAATGCTACGATACTTAAGATACATGCCTCAAGTATTCTAATGTATAAAATAATTTTTTATCAAAAAAAAAAAACCCATTGAGAAAATGAACTGTTTTTATTAAAGCCTAGGTGTAAAACAAGCAGTAAATATTATATATAATAAAATCAATTTTTAATAATATCTATATGAATATTTTTATAAAAAAAATGGCTATCCATTTTCAATTTTACATTATGTGACACTAATTTCTTTTTTCATTTTGCTCTTGATATATACATAATAAGAAAGAAATAAACCTTTTCTCAGTCGTAGGAAAATTATATTAAATTTCTTTAAAGTTATTAAATTTTATTATTAAATTTCTTTAAAGTTTAATTTTCCAAAGTAAGGTATGTGTATCTGTTATAAATTATTACTGAAGTAAACTCGTGATTCTGAAACCTTAACGTATTCAATTTTCCAAGTAAAAGATTTGAAAATTTTAAAATTTTAGTTACACCTTTTAGTTATAAATCTAGTGTTTTTTATTTCACCTGTCATTCTCGAGAGAGTTTTAAACTGTCAGAAACTTAAACATTACTCGCCTTGTTGTTTGATCTATATCTAACAGCACAAAAAATAGAATCGGTTGGATACATTTTCAGCCTAAAAAGAGAATAAAAAATGGAACTACATTGCTTCTAAGAAACGTTCTCTCCCCTCCCTCCCAATCGTTATATTTACATAAGAACAGATGTGGAGGATTTTCTATACTATATTCTTTTTTAACTTCATATACTAACTTATTTTCTTTCTCTTATAGTATAAAAGAAATTAGAAGAGTGAATTTTTTTCAAGTACTCAAACTTCTTTTATTGTTCTTCGTTTTAAAGTCAGGGCTATTGATTTAAAACGGGCTTTGGGAATCTAAAACAGAACCGATGTTCGTTTTTTGTGATTTTTGTTTATTTGGGGATTAAGGGAAATGGATAAAATAGATTTACTATCCATATGTGTAACACATTTTTCACTTTTATTGTTGTTAGTGTTTTTGATTCTTATTTTGATGAAAGCATTATTGAACTTTTTCGTTATTATTTATGCATTTATTTCAAGTTTAGAGGACATGGGTGTTCTTAATACCATCGATATATCGAATTATATGCCTAAAGATATTATGTTATCCTTTATATATTTAAAACGATTCGAAAAGCTGTATTTAATATAACTGAAAAGTGACCAACGTATATACTTAAATTTATAAGTATATACGTTGTATAAGTATATTATCAAGTACCTGTAGCAAATGTGAAACTTTAAAAGTATGTAGCATATTAAAAAGTTTTGTCTTATGATCGTTGCAGTTAAAGGATAATGTGAGAAACCCATATCGAAAACAGTTTCCAATTTCCTGTCTTATGATCGTTGCAGTTTAGGGATATTATGAGAGACCCTTATCGAAAACAGTTCCCAATTTTTTCTCATATAATAGTTGCCGTTAAGGGATAATGTGAGAGCACCATATTATTAAAAATACATTTAATTCTAAGCATGCCTTAAAAGATAGATACCGAAATCTCTAGGTCAAGCAATTTGACAACTACCCCACTTTCTATATATTTCCTACACAAGGAAATAAAAACCTTTATTAAAAAATATTTAAAATATAAAGATCAATTTTAATTATTAAATTTGAGTCCGAAAACTGTAGTAAAATTTAATACCACCATAACAAATTTAATACTTCCAAGGTATCTGAAGGATTTTTGAATACATATAAGCAGCAATTCACTAGAATTCTAAAGTCAATGACAAATTTCTAGGCTACAGAAATCAATTTCTGCTTTCAAGAAGTTTCGTCTAGGTTTTCAATACATTTAGCAATTTCGATTTTTGTTTTAACATGCTTGTGCGTCATAATTTGAAATAAACAAAAAGAATCTTCTCAGAAGTGATGAATGGTAAATTATGTTTAGATGCATCGAAACATTTAAATTAATTTAAAAGTTTAATACTAGGGATAAATATTGTATTTGTAATTTCTTCATAACATACTGAAAAATAAACAACCAATACATTTATGATGTGACCATGAAAGTTTTCGTTAAGGCTACAGAGATCTTTCAAAGACCTGTAGATTAAAAGATAGTTTTTTTACATTTAAAATAACTACGTACTTTTAAAATGAACATTATTGTTTAAACTAGTTTAATTAAAATTATGGCATGCTACTGAATATATGTGAGGGTTAAAAGGTTAAAAATTGAAAGTAAAATATTGTTTTAGTATCTGGTATATGCTTGGAAATTTTTTTTGAAAATGATCTATGTGAATTTCTTTTGCTTTTAATATAGACATTTTTATTTATTACATACATTTTAATTTATATATTTATCACAAAATTAAGAGATGGTGCAATAGGTAGCATGCTGCTCTTCTGTATCGGATTTCGCGGATTCGAATCTCAATGTTGGCCAGGATGTTCGAAGCTTTTTGGATTTTGCATAAGCAGTTAACCCTTAATTTGGCTAAGTCTGTCCGCTACACCGGACATGTATATTTATAACTACTATATAACATAATTGTTAGTGTTTGCCACAACGGACATTAATTATCTCTAAAATGGAAAATGACAAATTTGTTTTGTTTATTTTACAGAGATCCTAATATCTATACAGACATGAGAAAATAACAGAAATAAAAAAAATATTTGAAAAAACATCTTAATAAAATCAGCATTAGTAAAATTAAAGGTTTATCAAGATCTTGTAACCCCCTTTTAGAAAATTAGTAGACTGTACGTTCCAAACCATCAAACTAACCAATTTTAATTTAACACTTTGTACGCGTGACACTAACTAGTACTGGTTAGTGTAACAACATGGTTTGTTTGTGGGTACAAAATTAACGATATATACAGGGAAACAAAGCCGAATGTTCTTGTCTACTACATAGATTCTGGAAAAATTGAGACAAATAAAAACTAGTTTTTACATCAGTCGCTGCGTACCACAGAAAGGAAAGGTTGATTAAAATATCAATTGAGATTAAGAATTAACTTTTTATTTATCCTTGCAAAAATTATATATATATATATGTGTGTATATATATTTATATATTAAACATATATTTCTATATATATATATATATATATATATATATATATATATATATATATATATATATATATATATATATATATATATATATATATATATAAATATATATATATGTGTGTATTAATATTATATATATATAATATATATGTATGTGTGTATATATATATATATATGTGTATATATATATATATGTGTGTGTATATATATATATATATATATATATATAATGTGTATATTTATATATATATATATATACAAAACGACCACTCCCGGTAAAATTCCGGTGCGAAATGTATCCTCACACAATGTGTTAAGTGCTTGAGGAAAAATGAAAAACAGTCTTTTTTTTTCCTGTACAAAATGTCTATAGCAGAATATATAGGTTATGCACTTCAAAACATTTTTCCGAGCTACAAAATAAATGAAAAGTATAAAAGTAGTATGACGGATAATAATGCACATGAGATACCTGAAATATTAAGAAATGCAAGAAAAATATTTTGAATTATAGTGATACTTGAATTATATAATATGATATGAACAGATGATGTAATGAATAAATGAATAACGATAATTAATATGAAATTAATATGAATACATAATATGAAATTATTAATATTATTATTAATATGAAATTATTATTAATTATTATATTATAAATAATTATATATAATTATTATAATTATAATAATATAAATAATAATTAAATTATAATTATAATTATAATATATATTATAATTATTATAATTATAATTATAATATATATTGTAATTATTTGTTATTATTAATTATTATTAATATGAAATTAATATGATATAATGAATATATATAGTAGTATGTAAGATATTAAAATTCCTTTTCCATTTTCTGACATTGAAAAACAAATTTATGATTATATTAGACAAATTAAATGCTTGTAAAAGAAAACCTTTGTCTTTCTTGAAACTTATTTGCAAGAAAGCATTTATGTTTCGATATTTTCGTATTTTGTATAACTTTCATGATTTTATCGTCTAGGGAATAATTTTCAAACTTCTGGACACGGGCCATGTGAAACAAGTAAAATATCTTAAACTATTCCAAAGTACCGATTCTTTACCCCTTTTAAACATGCAGTGGAATAGTACCCTGAATGATAAAGGATAAAATGCAGCCTAGAAACGTGTCACATACAGATGACACTAATATCTGCAAGAACAAACTTACTCTAGTCTGAAGGGAATCTAGCTATGTCAGCATTAAAGTAGAAAAAAGTCACTACTGTCCAACTGGAGACATTGTATTGCGTGGAGGGTACACATAAAAATGTCACCAACTTTGCCAGAAGATAATGTAGATAAAACACTAAATGCATTCTTTATTAGATTGTCTTTTCGAACATTAGAATTACGGGTTCTTAGCAATGGCTTTGATTTTCTTTTTATATTACGTTAGTATTTTCTTTTATAACTTTAATACATGCAATTCGTTTATTTTTGATTCCCCGCCATGGATATCTTTTAAAGGAAATCTATACACATAAATAAGAGAAACTATTTATGTATATGTATGGTTTGTGTATTTGTCCACATGCTCTCTCGTTTTCTTTAAAACCGTTAAAATGTAGCAATCGGTATTAAAGGAAATCTTCTTTCTATCGTATATTAATGGAACTAAAAAGTTTTATTGATACATTTATTGATAATATTTATCACTCTTAATATAGTTCGCATCTTTATTTTAACAGCCCACGTTTTACTTTTATTCCTTACATATAAAATATAGTATCGGAATCAAATTGGAAGTCTCCAGAATATGTTCAGATTATGTAGATCATTACATAATCCAGGTATTATTATTTCCAGAATATAGGTAGTATAGGTAGTACAATATAGGTATTACTAGGTAGGTATTTTTGAGATGTTAAGAATTAGTGGAATGTATAATTAAATATATAAACTAAAATACAGACTTTGTGACTGAGAAATGACTAAAGGGATTTGGTAATAGTTTATTGTAGATTAGAATTAGACATTACAAAGCAAATATATTACTATCAATAAAGAATTAATGACTACTCACATTTAAGATTTTAATACAGTAAAATAGATAAGAATAATATGAACGAGGGTGATACATAATACATAAACACAATCAAATAGAATATCAATGTATATGTATTAAATCAGCGTTGGGGAAATGAAAACCCAATAAGATATATGATTAAAGGAATTAAGAATTGACTTACTACAATGACTTTGAATATTTTCACTCCAAACGTCGTCCAAACCGTCCACTTTAAAGAAACATAAAGAAAAAACAGAGTATATTGGTTCGTAGCCGATTTAATCCCCCCGCTCAGCGATCTAAGCGAACACTATTATATTTTTTTCAGATGGCATCACTCTCAACGGTAACAAAATAAATACACTTTACAAAACAATTAGCTGCTTCTCAATCAGCCTTCGGTCTGGGTAATAAAAATATCGTCAAGATAAAATATAAAATTTGTATATACCAAGTAATAAAAAACTAGTTTAAAATATTAAAACCTATAGCAATAATTTAGTGTTTGTTTGAGAAATGGCAACTGCAAAATTCAAACAATTTTGATAGATCATGGCAGCTTTATAATACAAAAATCCCGCCAAGATAATAAAATAAACAAAGATCATGCTTTTCTAAAAAATTAGGGTTTAGCATTTAGAAGATGCGAAAATAATCTCATATACATATATACTATCATAAATATATACATTTACGCTTGAAATTTAATAGCAAAGATATATTTTTGTTTTACTCGGATTACCAAATATCAGGCGAGAATGATGCTAACATTCAATAACACTGTCATTTTTTGACGCCATCTCAACAATAGAATTGCGCGTGCCTCAAAATTAAACTGGTATTTTGGTCGGTTTTTCGATAATATCTTTCGAACTAATTGAAATATCGGAACATGAATGGGTGAAATGACTTCCCCGGATCGTTCCGCGTCTTTTGATACCTTTGGCACCCTTCTGCATCTAGCGGTTCGTCAGGAGATAGACGCACATAGATAGATAGAAACAATCAGATTTAAGTATATAAGAAGATTAAGCAATTGCTGTGGTTGATCCAGCATCATGGCTGCTGGATGAAACAGTATTATTTCCAGAATATGTTCTGGAAGTTCATAAAGAACACATGTTCTTCCAATGTTGAGAAAGAAAACATTAGTAAAACTTCATAATCACTCTTAAAAAACTACAGTTACTGAATGTAATTATAATTTAAAACCATAGTACACGATAGTTTTCAGTTTAGATTGAATATTCGAGTATCAGGAAGCATAGGCTATCCAACAAAGTACTAAACTGAAAATATTCTATGTTTAGATTTTTTTAAGTTGTGAAAATTTCATAGTTTACTCCTTTTACTTTGATGTCTTTAACATATTTGTCTACAATAGTGCCACGTTGTGTAAATATTGTATCAAACGCAAAATTCTTTGTGAAAAAATATTTTTCAAAAGTTTATTTTTTATCTAAATAAAATAAGTGTCAAATATTATACCTTTAAAATCTGAAATTCAACAAAAAACTTTATTGCAGGAATTTTACTTTTACGGACTACGTTAGTAGCATATTTATGGAAAACATGTCTTATTTTCAATAAAAGATGTTTCCTTAACCCACTGAACGGACGCGTCGACGGGGTTTCGACAGCGAATTCCTGTTCGAAAACGGACCTGTCGACCCCTTCTCGTTCGCAATCGTATAACTCGTATCGCACACTTTTGAGGAAAAAAATATTGCAAAGCGATAATAAATGAAAGAAACTAATTTTGAGTAACGGAACTCCTTTACCTTGCAGGGAAAATAATTTAAAAGTAGCCTGACAACTTTTAAACCGGCAACTCTAGTATGGTACGGTAAGTTCCGTCTGGAATTTACGAAAAGGGTGACTGTTTTGAAAGGGAAAAAGGTGGGGAGGGTGGCTGGTGGATGGGTTAATGAAATCAAAAATAAAAAGCGGAAAAATTAAATGATATTTTGTTCATATGTTTTACATAGACTTTAATTTTCAGAAATACTACTCATCGTATCTTATAATTATCATCTTTCTAGACGAAAAGTCTAAGATAGTGTCCGAATGCCTTATATAGATAGAAATAGCCTAAGTTACCTTTCCGTCTGTCCTCGAATTTATGAAGCGGGTGGAACTGGAATGGATAGAAGAATCCATATTGGATTCTTGATGAGTTAGGGTTAGCAAAATTCAAAGCAAATTCGAAAACATTAGAAATCTGTCCCTTCCCCAATTTTCTACTGTTTAATGCTAGTATTTCAAGCTCTATTTTCTCGAGTTAAGAGCAGGCGACACACGCAGGCTATATCACATTGTAAGTAGATGAGAATAACATTTTTTTAGCATGAAGACGTCATTGCTTTAATCATTTAATCCTTTCTTATTTTAAAGATTTAAATATTGTCTGCATTATTTTCATACATTTTATCCCTGGACATAGATATTATATATATAACCTTCTTTTATATTTGGCTTAAATAATAGATTAGGTACATATGTGATAATTTTAATTTACTGATCTATCATTTTTTGTTGCAATGAAAATTTTATCACCGGTATTAACCCTTTAATTGGCTATGTCTGGCCGCTACACCGGACATGTATATTTATAACTACTATATAACATAATTGTCAGTGTTCGCCAAATTGGACATCAATTATTTCTAAAATTGAAAATGATATATTTTTTTTGTTTTGTTTTACAGAGATCCTAATGTCTATACAGACATGGGAAAATAACGGAAATTAAAAAATATTTAAAAAAAACATCTTGTCAAATTAAGGGTTAAAAAATTATTTTCACAAAAGTCTACAGATCAATTTCACGGACAAGTAAATATCTAGCGTTTAAGTTTTATATCTTTGAAAATAAAGAAGTTTTTTCTTTTGTTTTTTATACATAACCAGACGGTTTGCAATCAATTCGCTCAATTTTGGACATCATTCATATATACCGCCAAATAATCACTGTCAATATTAAAACCTCTGCTCTCCATCCTATCACGTAATATGACAAGATAAATTAAAGTTGGCAACTAACATACAGTTATTTAAGATAAACAAATTATTGAGCGTAAATCAGATAATTCTCAGCTAAAAAACAAACACTTTTTTACCTGCTTCATAGGGTACAATTCTGGAAAATTAAAAAATTTACTGATCCAGTCATATGATGAGTTATATGCTAGTTTTAGAAGATTTCTACATGCGTAGAGTCAACAGAAATGTGTATGCATTTGGATAATTTAAAACCCCGATAATCGCAATAAAGAAAATGAATTTCTGAGTAATGAAGCGGAAACAAAACTGTAGGCATTAATTATGGGGGTGAGCTTTTCCACGGTTCATCGATAATCAATTGTGTCAGCTTATTTCGAGAGAGGAGAGTGTTATGGCAGATATTTCAACACAGCCTGTAAATCCAATAATCGAAGACCTTTCTTATGACAAAACTTTATACAAAATGTAAAATAAAGAGCATGATTGTTTCACTGAACAGTTGTATTTCACTAGATTTTGCAAATAGTGAGAATTCACGTCGCCTTCATTGAAATTTATTGCTAGACATCAAGTGTTGCAAATATAAAACTAATATGACGGTTACGGAAAATAAAGGTAGCACAACTGGATTATGAAAAATTTCCAATAAAAATCTATTTGAGATTATGAATGATAAATTACTTTTAAAATTTTTATTAATTTATTTTGAAATTATAACAATTTTTGAATGAATAAATTTTTAATAACATAGTACGGTTTGAAGCAAATTAATTAAACATTTAATAATTTGGTTTAGATAGTCGACTGTAGGTTTAATCTCTAAGTTAACAGTTAAAATTGATTTCTTTTATTATCTGCTTGAAATTTTAATATGCTACTCAGAATAATAAAAGTACTAAACATAAGTTATTGATTATTTAAATTGTTATTAAATGTTAATATTTTCTATAAACTGCTTCATTAACCCCTTCCGGTATGTTTTTAATAATGAAAAACTGTGCATGAAATAACTATTTAATTTTTATTTAAAAATATTTAATTTTTATTTAAAAAACTTGTTTCATTTTACAATTCTTACATATTCTTAATTAAAATCCACTTTTTACATAGTGTTAAATAATATCAGAAACAGTAAAATTAAGAAAATATCAAAGCAAAACATTCATAAGGTATACAGATAATAGTCTTCAAGCTAGTGGTACTTTTCAAAACAAAGTGCAAAGGAATTCTTAATTGTTTACACCGCCAAGTAGTCTCACTTTTAATTTGATTCTTGTAACACACACGGCATTTCTTAGTAGGTTTTCTTTTATTCTGACTCATTAATTTGGCAATGACTTGTACCAAGTAAACAATATGCAATAGTGACTTGTGATTTTCACAAGTGATAAAAGTGTTGCCAAATTCAGTACACTAGAAATTTTAAACTAAATTAATTATCATATTTAACAGTAACTTTAATCGCATGACGAGTGTAGCTCGTCATTGTGCGGTATGGAATGAAAAACTAATGCTTAATGGGCATTTATATTATTTACAGTATGGACTCTTTTATATATACAGATGGTAATCAAAGCAATATTTCTGATAAAAGGGATATTTAATAACTCGCAACGTAAACATTAAAATATAATCCTTGTTTAAAGGTTTTTTAATATAAAAGAGTGTATCATGGTAGTTTGAGTTAGTTTCAGTCAGGAATCATACAAGCTTGAGAAATCTCGCTATTGAATCTCAAATTGTGCATCACTGCAGTCGCAGATTTGGTGGTTTGAAGACATAAGGTGCAGTTCGAGATTCAAAGAGATTCACTCCTCTAAAGTCGCCCGATACTGTGAGTGCAGATTATAATCACATTGAATTCATTTAGTCAAACCGTGTGGTTATGTATAAAAAACAAACAAACAAACGAAAAATATTTCTCAATTTTCAAAGAAATAAAACTTAAACGCTAGATATTTATTAGTCCGTGAAATAGACTCCTAGACTTTTATGAAAAGAATTTGTTGTTAATACCGGTGATAAAATTTTCATGGCAACAAAAAAATAATCGATGATTCAATTTAAAATTATCCCATACGTACCTAATCTATTATTTAAGCCAAATAAAAAAGATAATTAAAAAAAAAGTAATGCAGACGACATTTAAATAGTTTAAAATAAAAAAATGATTCACATGGTTAAAGGAATAACGACGTCATAATTTTAGAAAAAAATGCTATTTTTACATATTTATTACGTGATAAATTGATAAATTTAATCGCCTTCTGTTAACCTAGAAAAAAGGAATTGGAATAATGTCATTAAAATCTCGAAAAGGGGGAGAAAGGTGGATTTCGAACGTTTTAAAGACTTGCTTTGAATTTTGGTAACCTTAACTCCTCAAGCATCCAATATGGATGCAGCTATGCATTCCACGTCTAACCGCTTCATAACTTCGAGGACAGACGGACAGATAACTTAGGCTATTAATATACAGGGGATTATTTTCTATTCTCCCAAACATTCAGCTGATCGTCGGTACCAGAGTTAGTAGATTCGAATCACACTATGGCATGGATGTTCGTAGCCGTTCGTAATTGGCTTTAAGTAGTAGGTCCCGGTCTCATTAGTCCTCGTGTGCAAAACAGTAGACCGTAGCGCTCCAAACCAAACCAAAAACCCAAACATTCAGAGGTTTTTCCAAAAAGTAAAAAACATATGAAAACTGAAGAATCAACAGAAATGTGTTCATAGTTTAGCAATATTTTAAAACCCCGATAATCGTGGCACAGTTCATCGTTTCCTCAACAATGATGAAGAGAGTAAACTATCGGTTTCAACTCGCGATAATTATCGGTCTAACTTTTGTGCACTCGTCGATAATCTGCTGTTTAATACTCACACGAAGAGTGAAAGAATGAAGCTCATAAATACGGCTCACACGCAGTGATATGTGCAGAGAGAGAGAGAGAGAGAGAGAGAGCAGGATGCACTGTCCACGGTCAGACGTGGCTCCTCGAAGCAGTGAAAACTGCCTTTGTTAGCAGTTGGGTGCCAATATGAGACGCCATTGTTGAGTAGAGTGTGGGTGATATTATATATATATATATATATATATATAAATATATATATATATATATATATATATATATATATATATATATATATATATAGTAGGACTCTAGTGTCGTTTACTGGACCATGTTATATATATATATATATATATATATATATATATATATATATATATATATATATATATTATAGTGTGTGTGTATTTATAATTATAAATATATTTTTTTGCCTATTTATATATTTCAATGTTAAACACAAAAAGTTGGTTAAAAAATTAAGTAATTTTCGATATATTGATATTTAACTGAATAACTCAATTTACTCTCAAAACGCCCGCTCCCCGTACGATTCCGCTGCGAAATGTGTTAAATACGGCAGAGTGGTCAACAGCACAGTGCATAAGACGTAAAAATTTATTCAACGCAATTCGAAGGGAGGAGAGTTTAGTGGTATTTTATTCACTGTCAAATGATATGAATAGATTCGTTTTCTATGTGAAAACACACAAAACTTACGTATCCTTCTGTTGTGCCAAAATATTTGTCCTTTTTTATTTCAAAGAAAACATAAGAGGATTAACGCTGCCAAACGGATGCATTTTTATATGATTGACTGTTATATGTTTCGGCAGAGTGGGGAAGAAATTCTGTTTTGACGTCAAGTATATAAATAATAACACTAGATTTACGAACCGCGCAAATTTGACTCATTAAAAATTTGATCACTGTATATATATATATATATATATATATATATATATATAACTTTAATATCCCTTTTCAAAAACATACGTTGGTTTTTAGTTAAGTAATAAAATATATGTAAACTTTCATTCCTCTTCACCGCAGACCCCTTTCTTTCGCATTAT
>CM063500.1:103144791-103149791 GCA_032207245.1 Pardosa pseudoannulata | reverse complement strand
AATAAGGAAAAGTATGTATTTACGATAATAATTAAAAAGGATATGATAAAAAAAGGAAAAGTCTATGCATTTACGATAATAATCAAAAAAGATATGATAGATAAAAAATAAGGAAAAGTATGTATTTACGTTAATAATTAAAAACAATATGATAAGGAGAAAAATAAGGAAAAGTATGTATTTACGATAATAATTAAAAAATAAATGATAAGGCGAAAAATAAAGAAAAGTCTATTCATTTAAGATAATAATTAAAACAGATATAAGGTAATAAAAAAGTCTGAATTTAGGATAATTAAAAAATATATAAGGCGAAAATTAAGGAAAAGTATATATTTACGATAATAATTACAAAATATGTGATAAGGAGAACAATAAGGAAAAGTCTATCCATTTACAATAAAAAATTAAAAAAAAAATATGATAATGCAAAAAATAAGGAAAGGTCTATGCATTTACGATAATAATTAGAAAAGATATGATAGATAAAAACTAAGGAAAAGTATGTATTTACTTTAATAATTAAAAACGATATGATAAGGAGAAAAATAAGGAAAGTATGTATTTACGATAATAATTAAAAAATAAATGATAAGGCGAAAAATAAGGAAAAGTCTATGCATTTACGATAATAATCAAAAAATATATGATAAATAAAAAATTAGGAAAAGTATGTATTTACGATAATAATTAAAAAAGATATGATAAGGCGAAAAATAAGGAAAAGTCTATGCATTTACGATAATAATTAAAAAAGACATGATGGATTGAAAAATAAGGAGAAGTATGTATTTCCGATAATAATTAAAAAATAAATGATAAGGCGAAAAATAAGGAAAAGTCTATTCATTTACGATAATAATTAAAAAAGACATAAAGGATCGAAAAATAAGGAGAAGTATGTATTTACGGTAATATTTAAAAAAGATATCATAAAGCAAAAAAATAAGTAAAAATCTTCTCTTTGAATTTTCTTAGAAGTTGATTAACCACATTAATCCAAATTAATTTTAAATTGACACTGCACTCTGTCCTTTCAATAATTAAAAGACGAATTAAAGACTGTT
Organism: Pardosa pseudoannulata; assembly: GCA_032207245.1. NCBI lineage: Eukaryota > Metazoa > Arthropoda > Arachnida > Araneae > Lycosidae > Pardosa > Pardosa pseudoannulata. The sequence continues at coordinate 103,148,724 of CM063500.1, read as the reverse complement.
TGCTGAACTATTATCCCAAATAAATATGTTTATTAAATATCTCTGAATTTTTGAATTTAAAGAAAGAATTTATCTATTTTCTGAAAATTTCCTACCATGTGCAGATTCCTTATTTTGATAATAACCGATTGATAACAATAAGCGATATGCAAAATTAGATCAATTTACCCCTCCTTTAATTCACACGTACTAAATTTTAAAATAAATTGAAAAAACTCACCTTATATTTATGTACTATATATTATTCTTTAAAACATAAGAACTGTATATATAATTAAAAAAACTAATCTGTTGTGAGTTGTAGCATTGCGCTGAGTCATTTTGGGTAACTTGTCACAACGATTTAAAATATCGATCTTTTTTAATTTCAAATCATTCGCTTTCTGGCTTCCATATCGACAAACTAAATGTAAGCGAGCAAGGAACAAAATGTGAATACGCTCCTTCTCAGTTACGATAAGAACGTGTTGCCTTCTGCTTTTCTAATAACCACTGACCATCTGCAGGGTGTGGTAATTTCTGAAAAATTCCAGGACCATGTATTTTCCCACTCTTTTGCTCATCCCCCATTTCCCTAAGCGGAAGACAGAGATTTCCCGGAAATTCAACAGCGAAGAGAAAGAAAACAATGGGTTCCTTCCAAATATTCCTTTTCGAGTTAAAAGGAGGTTCAAAATCTGATCCCGTTAACCGATGTAACGATGCCATAAACCAATACTTTTAACATACAAATGAATAGAGATAATCGGGACCAAGTGATTTCGATATTAACCCCTTCCGGTACGATTTAATAATGAAAAACTGTGCGTGAAGTAACCATTTATTTTATATTTAAAAAACTTGTTTCATTTTACAATTTGTAACGCACCCTCTTCACTACCGGTGCGCTACGTTTTTAGCGTGAGACCTGCCCGCCTACTTTACTGGGGCCGGTACGTTCTTAATCTGTCGCTGGGATGCATTACTTTTAAAATAATTCATCGGAAACCTCTTACAGACGAAACAAAGATTTATTTACACAACATTAAAAAAAATGATTAAAGAAAATGACATCTCAAAATTGAGTCTCAGAGCCAGTCCTAGCTAGATATTTTGAATTACCGAGCGTTCTCTTTCCTTTCTACATCAGCGCAGAGAGATGTGTTTCAGCTGGCGGCCCAATCTCGACTCTCTCAATCTCTCCTCTCTGCTGAACTCCAGCCCCCTTCCTTCTTGGGGGGGGGGTTGTCTGGAAACTTGAGCCCTGCCGAAAAGGGCATACACTCCTCCTCCGAGAACCTGCAAAAACATCCACCAGTGCCTCCGAAAAACGTTATCAGCCCCCTTTGCCGGCCGGTTTCTTATTTCTCCCAAGAAAAGCCGCGTGGAAGGGGTCAAAATGGGGCGATTCTCCCAATGTCACTCAGAGCACACAAAGTCGTGGGTGAAAATTCCTTACACAATTCTTACATATTCCTAATTAAAATTCACTTTTTACATAGTGTTAAATAATATCAGAAACAGTAAAATTAAGAAAATATCAAAGTAAAACATTAATAAGGTATACAGATAATAGTCTTCAAGATAGTGGTACTTTTCAAAACAAAGTGAAAAGGAATACTGAATTGTTTACACAGCTAGGGAGTCTGACTTCCAATTTGATTCTTGTAACACACACGGCATGTCTTAGTAGGTTTTCTTTTATTCTGAGTCATTAATTTGGCAATGACTTGTACCAAGAAATTCTAAATAAACAATATGTAATAGTGACCTGGTATTTCCACAAGTAATAAAAGTCTTGCTAAATTCAGTATACTAGAAATTATAAACTAAATTAATTATTATATTTAACATTAACTTTAGTCGCATGACGAGTGTAGCTCGTCATTGTGCGGTATGGAATGAAAAACCAATGACGAGCTAGACTCGTCATTTTACCGGAAGGGGTTAGTAAGCGATGGAAAACAATAAATGCGATCACATTAAGCGGTTTGGTTTGGTTTGGATTGCTACGATCTACTATTTTGCAACAGGAGGGCTAATGAGACCGGGACCTACAGCTTAAAGCCGATTCCGAACGGCTACGAACACCCATGCCGCAGTGGGATTCGAACCTACGAACACAGGTCACCGATGGCCAGCACTCTAAGCAATCGGCCATCGTTCTGCCACATTTAGCGGACTCAACTGTAATAGATAACCTATACTTTAGAAAAATCATTACGTTAGACGTATTTTTAAGCAATAAGCGTTTATATATTATAAAGAGTAATTTTACACCGCTTTACAATTTGTTGTCACGAATATATTTCCCTCAGAAAACTCAGTTAGATAAACTGAGACTTCAACCAATTTAAAATTTCAAATAGACAGTCGGAATTTTCGCTCCTTTACCCCATCGCAGGCAAATACAAAACTTAATTCCGCATTTGCATGATCTACGAACTCCGAAGTAAAAGCGAAAAAAATTCCGAGCGAAAAGTCTGTGACATTTGTGAGCGAAAAGTGATTTCAAGGGCATAAATATTCAATGAAGTGATGTCTTACGACTCTATAAATACGCAGAGTGGCCGACACATTGCAAGAAGCATGAAATTTATTCAACACAATGGGAGGAGAGCGGAGTTAAGTGGTATTTTATTCGCTGTCAAAATATAGGAAAAGATTCATCCCACCAGCTCTGGGCGAAGAGAAAGAAATATGTATACATGCATTGTGACAAATATTTGTCATTTTTCGCCGACGAAAATATAAGAGGATTAAGAAAAGGAAATGAATAAATTTTCGTGATTTTTTGTTTATTTTTCTTTAAACTGGGTAAGAATTTTGTTTTGTCCCAAATGTATATTAATATTTAACAGAAATTATTCTTTGAATAAATTTATCTTTTCAATTAAGAATGAGTTTGTTTATTTGTTCGAAAGTAAACATCATATATATATATATATATATATATATATATATATATATATATATATATATATATATATATACATAAATGTTATTTACATACACATACATACATATATACATATACACATATATACATATAAGCATATACAAATACACATACACACATATATACATATACACATACACACATATATATATATATATACACACATATATACATATACACATACACACATACATATACACATACACACATATACATATACATATATACTTTTATACATATACACATACACACATATATACATACACACATACACATATACACATATATACTTATATACATATACACATATACTTATATACATACACAAATATACACATATACATATACAAATATACACATATACATATACACATATACTTATATACATATACAAATATACACAAATACTTATATACATATACAAATATACACATATACATATACAAATATACAAATATACATATACAAATATACACATATACATATACAAATATATACATATACATATACAAATATACACATATACATATACAAATATACACATATACATATATAAATATACACATATACATATATAAATATACACATATACATATACAAATATATACATATGCATATACAAATATACATATACACATACATATACACATATACATATATAGATATGTGTGTGTGTGTTTGATATATCAAAATTATTACACTTTAATATGTCTTAAAAATTCTTCTCTTTTCTATTCTTATACCTTCAAATCTATTTTCCCAGTAACATAATATTAATTAAAGGAGTGTCCTCGACTTAAAATTCTTCCAACCCATTTCCCAAAGATTCCTCTGCAATAGATGAAATTTTTCCCCACTCTCCATATTTTTCAGTTGCCTTCGGTTCACTTTTCGATGATCTAATTCTGACTGTTAATTTCGCTAGGTTGCCGGTTCCTTGGGAAAATTTTCCTCGTCTCGCTCTGGGGTTCAACTCTGTAATCCACACTTTTTCA
>CM063500.1:103137291-103139791 GCA_032207245.1 Pardosa pseudoannulata | reverse complement strand
TTTATTGTATTTTTATGTATACATATTCATAAATATTTAGATATGTATTGTTTCATAAAATATAAAAGGTAAGTGGAGCTTCACAAATTCTGTTGGAAAATTATCAATTTAGTGCTATGATGATTTGTACAAATACTTTAATGTAAATCTAAAATGCTTGTATGAATAACATTTTGAAGTTTTTAAAAATAGGTTTTTTATACCACTTGCTTCTTATAATATTGTATTTCTTTAAATATTAAAGGGATCATCCAGCAATGGGGATATTAATCAGTTCTACCATATGTAAATAAATGACCACAATTTAAAAAAAATTCTGACTGTAACTGGAATAGAAACCCGAACTTCTTATTCAATTTATGGGACATATTTTGACGAGTATCATACATGCTGCTATGAAATCGTTAAATCTAAATTATTAACAATTTATTATAAATATTTTATTAAGGAAGATTTATTTACATTTTGAAATTTCATAATTATCTGATATGGTCATTCCATTTTTTCATTCAAGAAAAGAAATAAATATTGATTTTTATTGTTTTCCTTAAAAGTACGCAATTATTATTAAGCTTTTTTCAAAATGTTTATCGGTGAGCAAGGAAAAATAATCAGAGATTTGATTTATTTTATTTTTATGCATCCACCTTTTGTATGCATTTGGATATTTACGGTTATACCCACGATGGGGTGTGTAATATGTAAACGCTTCCCCTTATGTTGCTTTATTATCAGGAGGGTATCAATGTTCCATTTACTTTCTTTTAATGGGGGGCGGGGCAGTGATTCTCCTCAGCAGTGCTACGGCGCAGCTCTGGGGATGAGCCTCAGGGTGTTGTACTACGGTACCTCACCTACGGACAGCTATCAGCCTCCTCGTGGCGCCCCCTGGTAACTAGGAGTGTCCCTCCTAGGCCAATGATAGCCGTCTGACAACCTTAAGGGGTATACCTCCTTTAGGTATACTCGGGTTTCAAGAAACCAGGGGTTTCCTGAGTGATCATTCTCTTCAGGCTTCCCTGGTAGTCACGAACTTACTTTGTAGTATTGTTCCTTACTGGGGTCGTCAACATCATTCTCGAACCATGACGGAACTCTCGTAGGTCAGCAACACCTAGTGGTGTGGTGATTACCGTCGTGGCGATCTATCATACAGTCTGTATGGCTCCGGCCGGGACAGGGTTAAACACACTTACTTTCTTTTAATTATATGAAGCTTACCTTAAAGAAAAATACCCTGTTCGTACTTTCCTTGCCAAGCTCTCAACTGTTACGATCGTGAGAAGAAAAGTTACTTTTGTATCGCATGAGCCGCTTTGGAATTTCAATCACACATGTCTAAGATGACATCACCCATACAAAGAGCGTCACATGGCGTTCTTCTTGGCGAGCGGTACGATGTAACAGTTCCATAAATTTGCCATTTTTATGATATGACATATCCCCACTCCACACATTGGCTTGTTTTTAGTGCTGCGCTTGGCGATGTTCCACCGTGCCGCTAGGCGAAAGGATTTTTGATGAGGTTGGTTGTTTGAAATTTAGTGGCGCTAATTCCTCATGAGACAAACTGCGCAAAACAAGAAGGATTTTTGATGAGAAATACACACCTGCGGACTTGATACCCAGCAGGAAGAATGGATGGAGAAGTGAAACCTACTACCCATGGAAAGAACAGGAACGCAGAGCTGAGTTCTCCGTAGTTTCATTTCACAGTCACTATAAGTGACATTTTTTTTTGTTTTCTCATTTCCTTTTTTTAATTTAGTTTTTATAATTTCATATATTCAACTAGTTGTCAATTAATTTTTAATTTCAACTTAACATCTTGTCTCAATAAATTCAATTAATTCTAGAAAACATTTTCCTTATTTTAATGTCTATTGTGTTTTTTTGCTTAAAGATAAGTTAGCGAAAAGCCAAATTTAATTTAAATATTTTTAAAAAATGAGGTTATGGTCATAACGCGTATTTAACTATACATCACCACCGCATCAACTATTTTTTTTATTGTCTTTTCCGTAATTTTGTTTTCGTGTACTAACCCGTTATGTATTGCGCGACGCGTACTCCCCCATAGAACGTCATCAGTAGAATGGTTCAGGGAATTTACTCAAAGACAGAAAATACTCCATCATAGTTTTTGTCTTTGAGTAAATTCACTGAACCATTCTAGAATCAAAGAGGGGATGGTACGTTACCCCTCGTGCTGCAAAATAGTAGAATTTCGCTCTCCAGACCAAATTAAACCAGAAGGATAGAATTGTTTCTGGATTCCATACCACTCTAACCTTTTGCAACATCCGTCGTGACAACTTTCAGACCCACAAATAAAAAATGCACAGCCACTGACTATATAGGTAGCTGTATATATAGATATCGTCGACAAAGGGTATAATCCTCGAGTATTCTATGCAAAGTTATTGCACTATACAGACGGCCTAGCAAGCCCGGGCAAACTAATGAGCTAATACCCCATATGATGGTTGAAGGGTTGTTG
>CM063500.1:103114791-103132291 GCA_032207245.1 Pardosa pseudoannulata | reverse complement strand
TCTGCCAGGTGAAAATTGCTCATTATATGTAATTTGAAAATTTTAAATATTATTAGATTTTTTTTCTTCATTTTTTTGGAAGTTTGGTTAAACACCGAAATTAAAGTAATTAAAAATGGAAGTTAGTTTGTAGATAAAAAAGGAGTGGGCTTTCCTCGATTTCAGGTGAAATTTAGTTAAATTTTGATAGAAGATGTTAGTTTTTAACTTATATTTTTATTTTCAACTAGCGTATATCCCGTCATATGACGGGATCAGTAAAATTTTTAATTTTCCTGAATTGTAAAGTACCCTATGAGACAGTTAAAAAATGGTTTGTTTGTGTTTTGGCTGAGAATTATCTTGCAAAAAAAAAAATCGATGATTAAATTTAAAATTATCACATATGTGCCTTATCTATTATTTAAGCCAAATATAAAAGAAAATTATTTACGTTCAGTGATAAAACCTATGAAAATAATGCAGACGATATTTAAATAATTTAAAATAAGAAATGATTCAATAAGATGGTTTAAAGAATGACGTCATAACGCTAGAAAAAATTGTTACTTTTACCTATTTATTATTTGATAAATTCATAAATGTAATCGCCTGCTCTTAACTGAGGAAAATAGAGCTTGAAATAATGGCATTAAAATAATGGTATAGAAAGGGGGAAGGAGTGGATTTCCAACGTTTTAAAGGCGATAGTATTTTTCTATGTGATATGAAACATATTTATACCAATTTATTTTAGAATAAGATCTATAGTTTAGGAGAAGATAAACTTTACTCATTTAGAATTTTTCTAACCCTAACTCATCAAGAATCCAATGTGGCTGTCTCTATCCATTCCAGGTCCAACCGCTTCATAAATTCAAGGACAGACGGACAAATAACTTAGACTATTATTATATAGGGGATTTATGAACATATTTTATAGTTATTTAAATATATATATTGCTTTACATAGCAACACTAAATAATTTTTATAAAGCTTATTTTTGTGTTTATTTTACAAAGTTTATTAAAGACTGTTATTATCTAAGAAATATTCTAAACATAGCAAAATTTCTCATTTTATTTTAACTCAAAAATAGAATATTTTAATGACGATTTTTAGCACAAAATTCAATACGATCTATGAAACATTAATATGTAGCTGTGTCAGTCAAAAATAAGAAAATGACCAATTTGGTTTTTACCGCTACTTAAAACATTATTGAACTAGATTAAAGAAACAGATGTTGTCTTAATGTTTATTACAAATTTCAAGTGGAATAGTATTTATTTCCTTGGTAAAACTGCTTTCCCTTTATATTAGTATAAAACTTACGCACACCCCTCTGCACTCGAATCTCTTTAGGTTGATTTACGAGACTGGGAATTGCACGTGGGGCCTCAAAGCTTTATCCCACTTTTGTCAGGTCTCTAGAACTTTTCCATATTACAAAACATTATTTTATCTCGCATATTGCACAATAACTGAAATACACATTTTTAATCTTATCTGCAACGTAACACGGTGTTAAGTTTCAAATTAAATTATGAAATACTTGACTCAGTATATTACGAAAGTAGATTATAATTTTGTGTCGTAAAATTATAATCTAGTTTAGAGTAAAAATAAATGCAGTGTGAAAACAAATTCAGTGTGTAACATATATAAAAATAATTACGGCTGAAAATTTTAATTTTGGTTTATTGTATTTCATCAGACGCATGTTTGCTTTAAAGAAAAAAAACTGTATTTATTATCTATTAAGGAGTGTATATTACTCTCAAAAGTAAAACAAATTGTAAAATAATTATCTTTTTCGATTTCCCATACCTTGAAAACTATCAGTTTTACAAATTTAATTTTTCTAACATTGTTAGAAAAAATTACTATCATTTTTGAAACATGAAAAATATTTCAGATAGTTTTAAATAAGAGACACTTTGTTGTTTACAAAGTTATCAAAGCTAACTCGCATGATTAATAAAATATAATTTAAGACAATAAGATAATAAGTTTAAGATAAGCTTATTGTTTTAAAACATACTACAATATCTCAAAATATCTATGACTCTAACTCTGTATACATATAAGAAGCATTTTTAAATATATTTTTAAGACATTTTAAAAAAATATTTGATAAAAATTATTTTTTTTCTTTTAAATTAAAAATTTATCAATGAAAAAAAAAGTGTTTTGTTAATCACAGAAGAAAATTTAGGTTTAATAGGAGGAAAGTTTTATTGTTTACAACTTTTAAAAATTTTGTGAAGAAATATTAAAACACTTTTTGAAATAACTATCACGTTACATGAAAAAATAAAATTCGAGAAAAATAGAGTTAAGGAGAATAATTTTAAATTTGTTTACAGTTAACAGCTGACACTTTTTTTTACATAACTTGCAAATAATTTGCAAATTTTAAATATTTAAACATTTTTTTTTCATTTTTTTGAGAGTTTGGTTAAACCTCAAAATTAATGTAATTCGAAATGGAAGTTCCTTTACAGAGAAAAGGGAGTGGGCTTACCTCGATTTCAGTTGATATTTAGCTACTTTTTGATAGAAGATGTTATTTTTTAACTTCATGTTTATTTTTAATTTATGCACATATTTTAAAGTTTTTTTTAAAAAAATATATTGCTTTATATAGCAAAACTGAATATTTTTATAAAGCTTATTATTGTGTTTATTTTATTAATTTTATTAAAAACTATTATTGTTATCTCAGAAATATTATTCGAAGCATAGGATTCAAACATAGGATATTTTAATGACGATTTTTAGCTCAAAATTCAATACGTTCTCTGAAAAATTAATCTGTAGCCGTGTTAATTAAAAAAAACTGATCAATTTAGTTTTTATCTCTACTTAGAAACAGATGCTGTCTTAATGTTTGTTTCATATTTGAACTGGAATACTATTTATTGGTGAAACTGCTTTCCCTTTAGATTAGTATAAAACTTACACATACCCCTCTGCACTCGAATCTAGTTAGGTTGATTTACGAGACTGGGAATTGCATATGGGACCTCAAAGCTTTATCCCACTTTTGTCAGGTCGTTAGAACTTTTCCATACTCCAAAGCATTATTTTATATTTATTTCCCGCATAATGCACCATAACGGAAATGCAAATTTTTAATCTTATCTGCCCGTAACAGGGTGTTAAGTTTGAAATGAAATTATAAAATACTTCCCACAGTATTTTTTATAAGAATGGAAGTAGATTCTAAATTTTCTCTGTCGTAAAATTATAATCTAGTTTAGAGTAAAAATAAATGCAGTGTGAAAACAAATTTAGTGAGTAATATTTATAAAAATAATTGTCTTTTACGGTTGAAAATTTTAATCTTGGTCTATTGTAATTCATCACACGCATGTTTGCTTTAAAGAAATAAAAAGTACTTAATATCTATTAAGGAGTCATACGACCGTTTGTATACACATATATACATATATATCCCCTATATAATAATAGCCTAAGGTGTCTGTCGGCAAATTTTTGAAGCGGTTGTACCTGGAACGGATACAGGCATCCATATTGAATATTTTATGAGTTAGGGTTAGCAAAATTCAAAGCGAGTTCAAAATCTAAGTTATCCCCCCTTTTTTAGCGTTTAATGCTATTATTTCAAGCCTTATTCCCCCCCCCCGTTAAAAGCAGGCTATTAAATTTATCATTTTCGATACCATTCATATATACCACCAAATAATCACTGTCCCGTTTTAGTGTGATATATGTTCTCAATGGCGTTAATTATTTTCAGACGCATTTTAATATACCACTTTTTATTTTTTATTTTCTTTTATGATCTCTATAAATAGAATTTATTGAAAATACGTATAAGAGCAACTCAAAACTCAAGCCATTTTCTCGCATAACACATAATAGTTCACTAAATTCGTTCATTCACATCGCAATTAGATTATAATATGGGTATAGAAAAATTCTTAAATTTTAAATAATTCATTTTTATCACAGGAAATAATTATTTCCACTTATAAATTTATTTCAATTTCGCCATTTTCCCCATTAAATCAGGCGATTAAATTTATCAAATTATTATAGAATAAAAGATGAAAAAAACATTTTATTATTTATTACATCTCTATACACGATTCATTTAAAGAATTTATTCTAAATATATTAAATATTAAAGCACAAAAGCAACTCAAGAGCCATTTTTTTTCACACGATGTTTTCACTAAACAAAATCGTCGTTTATTACAGAGTAATAATACTATATTTCAATTAAAATAAATTTTAAATAATTCATATCACAGGAAAAATTTATTCATTTTTTTTGAGTTATATGCGATTATTTAACATTTTATTAAGACAGGGATTAAATTTACATATTATGAAAATTAAAAATTTTTCTGATCCGTCATTCCTTTAACGATCTAGTTTAATCATTTCTTATTTTAAATTATTTAAATATCGTCTGCATTATTTTCACACGTTTTATCACTAAACTTATATATTACGTAATCAATTTCCTTTTATATTTCTCTTAAATAATAGATTAGGTACGTATGTGATAATTTAAAATTCAATCAACGATTATTTTTTGCTGCAAGATAATTCTCAGCCATTTAAAACCCATTTTTTTAACCTGCCTCTTAGGGTAGTTTACAATTCTGGAAAATTAAAAATTTTACTGATCCCGTCATATGACGGGCTATATGCTAGTTTATATAAGAGTCTTAAATATAAAATATGGCTGAAAAACTTTTATTACGCTTATGTTTTGATACAGCATTAGTCACGAGAATTCTTTTAAATGCTTCAATAATTTTCGACTGCATTATATAGATAGAGACTGCATTACATACTTATTTTTACTTTCAAAAGCTTAAAATATTATAATCGGGAATTTTGGTGCTATGTTATATACACATTACACATGAAAAATGCATAGGACTAAAACGAGACAATTTATTCTTTGCGTAAAGAGCTTATTTGAAATATATTTCTTTAAAGAACACATTTAAAAGTGAATATCTTCTCCAATTTATTATTCCATCCTCAAATTTCTGAAGTTATGATTTAATATTCTAAGATTTATATTATAAGTCGAATTGTATCGTGTATATCTGTATATTTAACATTAAATATGTGCATATCTATTTATATGTAACTATATGTTCTATGCAACCCAGAAATGATTGAAATTACCTTAATTTGATAGATTTTGATAATATTCGATCCCGATAATTCAGGCAGACCATGAAAACGTTCGATTCAGGTAAAATATATATCATATAGTTTAATCAAATTTTAAAATATTAATATAATTTACGAATTCATATTAAAATTTTAAAATTATATACTGTAACTCATATAGTATTTTTTTACTTTAAATATTAATTATCATAATTAGTTTTTCGAAATTTAATATACATTTTATTATAATTAGTAATTATAAATTAATTAATCAGCGTAAGTAGAGGCTGCTTTCTCCAAATTTTAGTGATTAATGGATACGATCTTCTCTCACCTTACGACTTAGGTATACTCAAGAATTAACCCCTTCCGGTAAAATGACGAGTCTAGCTCGTCATTAGTTTTTCATTCCATACCGCACCATGACGAGCTACACTCGTCATGCGATTAAAGTTACTGTTAAATATGATAATTTAGTTTAAAATTTCTAGTGTACTGAATTTGGCAACACTTTTATCACTTGTGAATAATCACAAGTCACTATTGCATATTGTTTACTTGGTACAAGTCATTGCCAATTTAATGAGTCAGAATAAAAGAAAACCTACTAAGAAATGCCGTGTGTGTTACAAGAATCAAATTAAAAGTGAGACTACTTGGCGGTGTAAACAATTAAGAATTCCTTTGCACTTTCTTTTGAAAAGTACCACTAGCTTGAAGACTATTATCTGTATACCTTATTAATGTTTTGCTTTGATATTTTCTTAATTTTACTGTTTCTGATATTATTTAACACTATGTAAAAATTTTTAAATAAAAATTAAATGGTTATATCATGCAGTTTTTCATTATAAAATCATACCGGAAGGAGTTAACTTTTCGTGTATTAGCCAAATTTGCTATATATTACAAATAGTTTTACAATGTTTGAGATTTTAAGCTAAGTTCTAAATAATTTATCATCAGCAGTAAGTCTCCTCTCATTTATAACATCTTATGTTTATTTTTCTTTAGCTTAGTAACATACCTGGTTTGTTGTAGCTTTTCTATTCTTTTATTTAACCTCTTCCAAAACATGGCATAGTAATTGAGATTTTTCATTGTAAAAGTACTAAATTATGAACTGAAATTTTTCACGAATACAAAACCTAATTTACCTTGTGCAAGGAAAGAAAACTATAAAAACTGTGTAAACATATTTGTGTAAACATAAATTGTTGTATATTAAAAAAAATATGTTTGTAAAACTGGTAATTTTCAAGGAATGAAATTTCACAAATGATAATAATCTTACATTTATTCGAATTTTAAGTGTCATATGATCGCAAGATTCAAAGATTTCTTTCTCAAGGTAATACATCTGTATGAATAATTCTCAAGCTCATCTAGGACAGTGATTCTCAACCTTATTTGAACCATTTTAAATTTCTGACGCCCCCACACGTTGAAAATATTTAATAACTGTAGTTTCCATTAATTAATCCAGAGAGGTCATGTTTACTGATTTTGTCTAGACCAGCTACGCTTCGCTACAGGCTTCTGCTAAAATAAATTTTTAAAAAATATTTTAAAAATAAGTTTTAAATACGATAAAAAAAATTCAGATGCAGTAGAAAACAGAAAATTTCTGTATTATTTAATTCAAGTATAATAAACTGAAGATAAATATCGAATACAAGCTACTAAAATGGTTTTTAAGAAAAATAGGAAAAAATTAGTCAAAAAACATTAAACTTAAAAAAGTTAGTGAAACTTTGGGCTTGATGCCTACTACCAAAATATTTTATATTAGTCAAACATTTAATCAGCCTAAGTCTGAAATCGCCTCGTTTGGTAATATCTAGTGAATTTCTTTTTAATTCCCCTGTGTAAGAATTGAACTGTATGCAATTCGACAGGCAGCTCGACTTTGTAAATTCGAGAATGACAGGACATCGGAAATATTGAAAATTAATTTAAAAATATACAAAACGGGTATTTAAATTAAAAAAAAATAATTTTCTGCAGCTACTTGCTTTTGAAATTTTATGCATTATCTTATTTATAGTTATATCGAAATATCTCGTTAGATATAGTGCTAAATGAGGAGAAGAGGTGACTTAGATTAGGTGCAAGTATATGTTATAAGTATGTGCAAGTATATGTTATAAGTATGTGCAAGCATACAGTGTCATTATACCTGGGGACTACTTCAGAATTGGGTTCCCCTTGGTAATTTTGGAGAAAATATTGGCGATATTTACTAAAACACAAAAAGTAATCCATCTAAACATTGTATTTCTTGCTTTTTCTGGCGACTAATGCACAATGGGCCATAGTAATAGAATTATATACTCTTAATTAAAGAAAACGACTTGAAAACTGGACATTTATATTTATCGGCAATTAATCTTTTAACAGTTTACAAACTCAACAGCTCCAAATTATTAAAAATAAGCCATAGTGAACCATTAATGGTTTGTTATATCTACTTTGTTTAAGCATTGCACACTTTTAATATATAAGAAAAGAATTACACAAGGAGAATTGGATGAAAATATCATATAAATTATAATATAGACACAGATTGTTTAGATACAGTGAGATTAGGAGAAATTAGGCGACCAAACTTAAATAATTATCGCAAAGTTCGCTTAACCTGTTCAAGCCAATTATTGGTTTTCATTTTACTTCTTATAATAGGCTTTAGAAGCATTGTTACACTGCATACGGATAAGCTGATATCTGAGTGTTCAATTGTTGTAGACAGGAAGCTTTTACACCCATTATATCACGAAACATCGTTATAACGAGTACGGATTGCGGGAGGAGTATTAGAGAAACGAAAGCAAACTACTAGATGTTACATTAATCCTAAATACTGACTTTCAATAGTTTATGGCTAATCTTTTTCAGAGTTATGCCCATTAGATTTAATATCGAAATATCTTGTTACATAGAGTGTTAATTGCAATCAATAAAGGAGATTCAAAAATATATATCACAACAATTCTGAAATAAAAAATTTAACATTCTACTGCTAATAGATTTTGGATTAGTCAAAGACATCGAAACTATTCAAAATTAATTTAAAAATAGTCAAAACGAGTATTTAAATAAAAAAATTCAATATTATATAGCTAATTGCTTTTGAATTTTATACATTATCTTATTTATCGTTATATCGAAATATATCGTTAGTTAGAGTGCTAAATGAGGATGAAAGGAGAGTTTGAGGAGGTGCCAACAAAGTTGAGTGGGCACGCCAAGCGTGGGCGATGTCTCCAAATTCTAGAACCCAATTTTCTGGCAAACCTTGCTCTATTTTTTATTTTCTGTTTTTTTATTTGTATTCATCTTAACAAAATCGCAAACCTTTTTTTGTTGAAAATATGCTTTGAAATTATTGGGTATGAACTTAATACAAAACGGAGCCCAAATTGTAAACATCACTTGGCGACAATTTGGCGATCACTTGAACAAAAATACAGTCAAAAACACGGCAGCAGGCATCCGGAACTGGGATTCTACACAGACAGGATTAAAATAGACACTTTCTTTGCAGTCTAAAAAAATATATTAAAATACTTTTAGTACTAGGAAGTAAAAAGGAGTCTCAGAAATGTCATATCTAAGTAACGAAATACGTTTCGACAGTTCATCCTTAGATAAGAGTATATATAGATATATATATATATATATATATATATATATATATAGTATATATAATATATATAATATTATATATATATATATATATATATATATATATATATATGTAATATATATATAATATATATATATATATATACATATATTATACATATATATATACATATATATACATATATATATACATATATAATACATATATAGTATACATATATATACATACACATACACATACACATACACATATACATACATATATATACATACACACATATATATATAGACACATATATACACACATATATATACACATATACACACACACATACACACACATACACACACACATACACACACACACACACACACACACACACACACACACACACACACACACACACACACACACATATATATATATATATATATATATATATATATATATATATATATATATATAGATAAAAGTATTCCATACAAAACACATTCACTCTCCTGTTTTTGCTGAACAATAAGTTTCCTTCAATGACATGAAAAATATACGAGTAGATATATTCAATACCATATAAATGCTAACGGAATCTGAAATAATCGTCTATTAATAGAGAACATCATAAGAAATCAGTCTGACGAAATTTTACTACCATTTTAGATTTCGAAGAAATGAATGGAAGAATCGGAACAAGAATTGCAGTTTGTCACATCGATTTTGTCGTTAAATGGGGAAACGATGCGAGATAAATAAGTAGCACTTTCTTCCTCCTTTAAAAATACGTATCTCATTGAGTCACGTGATATTGGCAACCTCCCAAAGATAAGATATCCAAAAAAGGAGACTTAACATTGGTATTACAGGTCCAAAGTCTCGTAACACGCCATAACTTCAGAATCGAGTATCAGAAATTTCGCTATTTATTACTAAGTTAGAAGAGTCCTTTATTTCAATCTCTCTGATGTATTTTTTCGAAGCACCTTTAAAAAGCAGTTCTTGGGTACCATACTTAACTAATACCTAATGACTAATAAACTAATACCTAATGACACAGATATTGCATCACTCTTTTCAAATGGAAATATAAATTTAATTTAGTAATTATCATTGTTATTACTGGTCGAAAAGACTAGCAACATGCTATAAATTCCAACACAAGTCTCATAAATTTTGCTATTTATTACCAAGTTAAGAGTCCTTTATTTCAATCTTTCTAATGCATTTTATCGGGGCATCTTTAAAAAGCAGATCTTGGGTACCATTGACAAAAGGAAAGACCTCTAATGCTTTCTAAAATCTAGTACCTAATGACACAGATATTGCATCACTATTTTCAAATGGAAATATAAAATTAATTTAGGAATTATCATTGCTATTACTGGTAGAAAAGACTAGTAACATGCCATAAATTCCAACACAAGTCTCATAAATTTTTGCTATTTATTAATAAGTTAAAAGAGTCTTCAATCTCTCGAATGCATTTTTTTCCGGGCACCTGTAAAAAGCAGATCTTGGGTTTAATTAACAAAAAGAAAAACCTCTAATGCTTTTTAGAAATGCATCTAATGGCACAGATATTTGACATCACTATTTCGAAATGAAAATATAAATTAATTTAGTCTTAATTTAGGAATTATCTTTGCTATTACTGGTCGAAAAGACTAGTAACAAGCCATAAGTTCCAACACAAGGCTCATAAATTTTTGCTATTTATTACGAAGATAAGAGTCTTATTTCAATCTCTCTAATGCATTTTTTCAGGGCACCTTTATAAGAAGCATCTCTTGGGTACCGTTAGCGATAAGAAATACCTCTAATGCTTTTTAAAAACTTGTGTCTAATGACACAGATAATACATCACTATTTTCAAATGGAAATATAAAACTAATTTAGTCTTAATTTAGGAATTATCATTGTTATTACAGGTCGAAAAGACTAGTAACATGCCCTAAGTTCCAACACAAGTCTCATAAATTTTTGCTATTAATTACTAAGTTAAAAGAGTCCTTTATTTCAATCTCTCTAATGCATTTTTTCGGGGCACCTTTAAAAAGGAGATATTGGGAACCATTAACAAAAGGAAAGACCTCTAATGCGTTTTAAAAACTAGTATTTAATGAGACAGATATTACATCACTATTTTCAAATGGAAATATAAAATTAATTTTGTCTTAATTTAAGAATTAACAGGCCGAAAATTCTATTAACACGCCATAAGTTCCAACAGAATTCTCATAAATTTTTGCTATTAATTACTAAGTTAAAAGAGTCTTATTTCAATCTCTTTAATGTATTTTTTCGGGGCACCTTTGAAAAGCAGATCTTGAGTACCATTAACAAAAAGAAAGGCCTCTAACGCTTTTTAAAATCTCGCGTCTAATGACACAGATATTACATCACTAATTTGAAATGAAAATATAAAATTAATTTAGTCTTAATTTAGGAATTATCATTGCTATTACAGGTCAAAATTACTAGTAACATGCCATAAGTTTCTACACAAGTCTCATAGATTTTGCTATTTATTACCAAGTTAAAAGAGTCCTTTATTTCAATCCCCAATGCATTTTTTCGGGGCACCTTTAAAAAGCAAATCTTGGGTACCATTAACAAAGACCTCTAATGCTTTTTAAAAACTAGTACCCAATGACACAGATATTACATCACTATTTTCAAATGCAGATATAAAATTAATTTAGTCTTAATTTAGGAATTATCATTGCTATTACAGGTCAAAATGACTAGCAACATGCCATAAGTTTCAGCACAAGTCTCACAGATTTTGCTATTTATTACCAAGTTAAAAGAGTCCTTTATTTCAATCCCCAATGCATTTTTTCGGGGCACCTTTAAAAAGCAAATTTTGGGTACCATTAACAAAGACCTCTAATGCTTTTTAAAAACTAGTACCCAATGACACATATATTACATCAATATTTTCAAATGCAAATATAAAATTAATTTAGTCTTAATTTAGGAATTATCATTGCTATTATAGGTCAAAATGACTAGCAACATGCCATAAGTTTCAACACAAGTCTCATAGATTTTGCTATTTATTACCAAGTTAAAAGGTTCGTTTATTTCAATCCCCAATGCATTTTTTCGGGGCACCTTTAAAAAGCAAATTTTGGGTACCATTAACAAAGACCTCTAATGCTTTTTAAAAACTAGTACCCAATGACACATATATTACATCAATATTTTCAAATGCAAATATAAAATTAATTTAGTCTTAATTTAGGAATTATCATTGCTATTATAGGTCAAAATGACTAGCAACATGCCATAAGTTTCAACACAAGTCTCATAGATTTTGCTATTTATTACCAAGTTAAAAGGTTCCTTTATTTCAATCCCCAATGCATTTTTTTCGGGGCACCTTTAAAAAGCAAATCTTGGGTACCATTAACAAAGACCTCTAATGCTTTTTAAAAACTAGTACCCAATGACACAGATATTACATCACTATTTTCAAATGCAGATATAAAATTAATTTAGTCTTAATTTAGGAATTATCATTGCTATTACAGGTCAAAATGACTAGCAACATGCCATAAGTTTCAGCACAAGTCTCATAGATTTTGCTATTAATTACCAAGTTAAAAGATTCCTTTATTTCAATCCCCAATGCATTTTTTCGGGGCACCTTTAAAAAGCAAATCTTGGGTACCATTAACAAAAAGAAAAACCTCTAATACTTTTTAAAAACTAGTACCAAACTACACAGATATTACACCACTCTTTTGAAATGGAAATATAAAATTAATTTAGTCTTAATTTAGGAATTATCATTGCTATTACTGGTCAAAAGAACTAGTAACATGCCTTAAGTTTCAACACCAGTCTCATACATTTTGCTATTTACTATTAAATTAAAAAATAATTTTTTTAACCTCTATAAAACTTTTTAAGGATTTTTATGGTATA
Source organism: Pardosa pseudoannulata (assembly GCA_032207245.1). NCBI lineage: Eukaryota > Metazoa > Arthropoda > Arachnida > Araneae > Lycosidae > Pardosa > Pardosa pseudoannulata. The sequence goes on along the minus strand of CM063500.1, from coordinate 103,119,572 downwards.
CCTTTAAAAAACAGATCTTTGATGACATAAAAGAAATGATCTCTTATGCTTTTTAAAATCTACTGTCTAATGACACAGCTATCATCACATTCATCACTATTGTAAAATGAAAATATATAATCAATTTAGTCATAGTTTAGGATTTATTGTTATTACAGATGTGAAGTCTGGTAATATGCCATAATTTCTGACACAAGAGTCATCAACTTTACTATTTATTACTAAGTTAAAAATAAACCTTTCTTTTTCGCATTTTTCTTATTTTTATTTGATACCTTTTAAAAAACAGATCTTTGATGGCATTAACAAAAGGAATGATCTCGAATGCTTTTTAAAAGTTTGTGTCTAATGACACATATTAGCAATACTGTCCATCACTATTTTAAAATGAAAATATGCAATTAATTTAGAAAGTCCTGTTTATTAATTGTTGAAGTGCAGTTAAAAATGTATTTCTTTTTTTTTATTTTTACTATACTTTAAATAATTTTACTTCTAACTCAATATCATTCTTTAAAAAATTATTAAAATTTGCCCATGTAATTGGTTGTATAAAATTACATGTACATTTTGTAATGAAAATGTATAGTTAATTTATTACATCCTACTAATTGTATTGTTAAAACTGAGTTCAAAATATATTTCTGCATTCCATTTTTACAATACCCTAAATTACTTTACATATAGCTTAATAGAATGCTTTAAAATGTAAAATTATTATCCATTAATATTTTGAAATGCATTATATATTTACTTCTTATAAAATAGCGAATATGCAGTTGGATGTTGTAAATCTTTTCATTTTTACAATAATGTAAAATGTTTATTATTTTAAAATAATATTCTTTTATATTATTTATTTTAAGTAAAACTATTGGTTTATTATCATTTTGAAACACATTATATATCTAATATAAAATGTATTTTTTTTTAAAATTGCTAATGTATAGTCGTATATTACTAGTCTTTTGATTTTTACATTAATGTAAAAATATTTTCTTTTGAAGTAATATTCTTTAAAAATTTATAATTATTTATTTTCAATTTTAATTCAATATACGAAACAAGAAATAAAATTTCTTTGAATCTAAAACAATTTTTAAAAATCATTATGAATAAAATAATGACTAGATTCATGCATATAAGCCTATTACTCCAAAATTTAATATATTTATTTTAATTTCTTTGAAATATTTGTAATATTCCCCATTTTACTTCAAAATTTGCGGGTTTATATCTGATTTTATAATGTATGTCGCTTTTTAATTTGACAGTGCTATAAATTTTGAACTAATCTAAGTCATAGAAGAAAACATAGCTTATTCTGTACATTGTAAAAGTAAAATAAAGAAAACGTACCTCGATAAATTCAGTGATATAGAAAAATAAGAGACGTTTTTACAAATATAAATCTTTTATTTTTCTTTGCAAACTGGAGCTGATTACATACAATTACTAGAAAAATTATGATTATTAAACTGCTTCTATTTAACTTTTTCTGCAGCTGCTTAGTAGAATAAAGATTAAAAAGTTTCATTTACAGAGCTCCTGTTATTTTGTGTAATCCGATTTTATTTAAAGTGAAAGAACAAAAAATAATATAATATTTCACCAGATTCATGTGCAGGTGAATGCTGATATTGACTTTAACCAAAATCAAACATTGAAATACATGAAAGTCGTAAAAAGTGATGAATATTTTTGTTTCTCTAGGTATTCGGAAAATTAATTAGTTTCTTTCAGAATAATTTGCATTCCCTAATTACATAATGAGTTTAATTAAGGACATTTCTTGATTTTATAAGTTATATAAATGTATATTTTTTGCAGTTTGTCTCTATGCATTTCTTTCACAAAAGATTTCAAGTGCTTCATGAAGATTTATTTTCTTAGAAACAATATGAATTTTTAGGAAATACATAACAGTAAGTCTATACATATTACGTATAAAATATGCATTATATAGTAGTCTGTACATTTCTGCGTCTAGAACTAATTAATAATTGTCTCTGTTTATTTTAGCGGTAGGTGCATAAGAAATTTTAATCTCTCTCAACGATAACATTAACAATGACGTATTCTGAATCTGCTGTTCATTATTCTTATTTGATATTGCTTCTAAATGAAATTAAATAAATCAAAACCTTAAAACCTTTTACGTAATTCATTCACACGCAAATGCTAATATAAAAATCAATCAAAATGAAACACTGAGTGAAAGAAAAGACGTTAAAATGTGTATATGAACGTGATATATAGCGAAATATGTATCTCAAAGTCAAAACTATTTGGTTCCATTTAGAATAATTCATTTTTTCTTATTACGATAAAGTTATCAGTAAAGGAAATATCTCCAAAGATAGAGAAGCTTTTATTTTCTTCTGTTTGTCAAAATATCTTAAAATGGTTTGAATGAAGTTCTTTTTTAAGTTTTTAATTATTGTTGCATATATCTAAATGTTTGTTTATCTGTCCCCCCCTTCCGATATATCTATCATCTATCTATCATCTATCTATCTATCATCTATCTATCTATCATCTATCTATCATCTATCTATCATCTATCTATCATCTATCTATCATATATCTATCATTTATCTATCATTTATCTATCAATCATCTATCAATCATCTATCAATTACACAGGCCTGCGATGAAAAAAATACAAGGGATGTGACATCTAAACTTAACGTATTTTATAGTACTGATTTTGAAAATAATCATTAAAAATATCTATCACGTCACATTTGTTTAAAAAATTGAATTTTATGTGGTTTTTTATGAATATTTCTCAAGTATTTTGCTTTCATACTTTCCTTCGTGTTTTGACATTTTACCGTGATGAAACCCTCAAAATTACCCTTCTGGGGAAACTACAACAGCGCAGTTAGTATTTTAGGGCTTTTAAAGCTTCAATGTTGATCCAGATCAACAATTAGACAGATTCCTGGAAGCGCGCAAGCCTGGGAAGAGCCTAGGAAAGCGCAATGTCCCTCTTTATCATCCCTCTCTCCCGTCGCAATCGCTGTTAACCTATAGCGACGCTCGAATCCTTACCAGTGACCTCATGTAAGCACCAGTACTTAGTCTGTAAAAGAGGCAACTCATTTATTAGGCTCCAGATTGAAAGAAAAAACATATTGGCCAAAGGAACCACTTTTTATTGGTACAGGAATCGTGAAAAGGAATTTATTCAGTATTTTGATGAAGACGAGAACCTCATTTATTGCTCAGATGTTCCTAGATTGATGAGAAAATTGAAGAAATAATACAATAAAGATAAATGGAGGCTTTTTATAGATTCGTGAAAAAGGAACCTTAAAGCTGTCCTACTTCATCAAGGAAACTAATGGGCGTCTGTGCCAGTTGAATACTCGGTGCATTTAAAAGAAAGGTATGAAAACCTAGCTCTCGTTCTCAACAAAATAAAATATGAAAACCACGGCTGGATCATTTGCAGTGATTTAAAAATCATCACTATGCTTATCGATCAACAAAACGGGTATACAAAATTTCCGTGTTTTATTTTTGAGTGAGACAGCTGTGACAAAACACAATATTGGGTCAGAAAAGATTGGCTCAAAAGGCAAATTCTTGCGCCAGGCACCAAAAATGTAATTCGAGAAAGCTTAGTTAATCAAAAAAAATATTACTACCCCCCTGCACATAAAATTAGGTGTTATGAAGTAGTTTGTTAAGGCTCTTCCAAAAGATGGTGAGTGAATAAAATATATGTGTAAAAAGTTTCCTGGATTTTCCAAAACCAAATTGAAAGAGAGAGTCTTCGTAGGACCAGACATCCAAAAACTTATTAGGAATAACAGATTTGAGACAACTATGACATTAAAGGAAAGAGAAGCTTGGGTTGCCTTCAAAGATGTTGTAGAAAAATTTCTGGGCAATCACAAAGATCCTAAATTTAAAAGAATTGTTGGCAACATGCTAGACAAATTTCAAGTGTTGGGCTGCTTTATGTGTGTAAAATTGCATTTCCTCCAATCGCATTTGGACTTTTTTCCCAAAAATTTAGGATCCGTCAGCAAAGAACAGAGAGAATGTTTCACCAAGACATGAAGGATATGGATAAAATATCAAGGTAGGTGGAATAAGAATATACTTGCCGACTACTGTTGGATATTAGCAAGAGATGAAGATAAGATTGAACATAAAAGAAGAACGTCAAAAAGAAATTTTAACGGAAAAAATGTACTAACTAAATTTAAATCTCTTTGTTTCGTATTGAGTTTCAAATATATTTCAAATTTACATTTATTATATATAAACCTTAATAAAACGTAAAAACAGGTAGTTGAGGTTTTTCTAGGACTGTTTTTCTTATAAAATTAATGTAAAAAATTTAATAACGAGGGAACTTTTTGTCTCGCCCTGGAGCATCTCATGCGTTCTGGTTGCGAAGGTTTTCATTCTTTATATACAAAATGTATACATTTTTAATTTTAATTATTGTTTAAAAATTAATATGCCTAATCATAAACAGATTAAATAAACTCACATGAATAGATAAAACCCACTGTTGCCAGTCAGTACAAGCTAACAGTTCGAGAGCATTTTTTCTATATAGGATATTACCAGTAATATGTACATCAATTTTACAAAAAATCCTGACGTGATGGAAAACAATGGAGGTCATTTTCGAAATCATCATACCAAATAACTTAAAAATAAGAAAAAACTTCTCTTGTATTTTTCAAAAATTTCAATTTCGCAGGCCTGTTTTATCTACGAATCTATCTATCTCTCATCTACCTATCTATCTCTTA
>CM063500.1:103104791-103109791 GCA_032207245.1 Pardosa pseudoannulata | reverse complement strand
TTCCAATCTGTAGCTTTTCAGAAACAAACCTACCTGGCAAAGATCCAGTGCGAAATATATTAAAAAGAAAATATCGGATGGGGGAAGGATTTATCGGAAACTATCCGTCATTTTCGGAGGTATTTGGCGAGATCCATTTTCCTTATAAAATGGAACACTAGTCGAAAATTTCTGATCTTTTTCCCCGAATCTCCTATCAATGATGTTCTGAATTTAAACGAAAGTTCTCCATTTTGAGGTTTTATGTGCTATTATTTCCTGTCTGAAATGTTTGGCATAAAATAATTTATTTTAGTGTTTCTTAGAGACTTTGGGGCCAGTCTTTGGTATAGGTTATTAATGTGCCTGTATAAAGGTTCTATATATTTTAAAATTTATATACATTTTATAATTATATTACTTACAAGAAATACAAATAGTTACGAAAATACAACTCAAAAAATGAATAATACAATTATAAAAAAATAAACTACATAGAATTATAATAAATAACTAATAATTAATAATAAATACTAATACAATTATAATAAATAAAAAAATACTTAAACTAAATAAAAATTAAAGATTTTTTTACATATCATCAGGGAGGGGGCCGTATAGGCCATCTCTCTGAGTCCAGCTTAACACAAATTAGCCTTTGCAGGAAGAAATGCCAGTGGAGAAGTCAAGCTTAACGATGACCAAGTAAGCCCAATCTGTCAAGTTTTTAAAAGTTATATCCTCTTAGTTAAGACAAAGGGCAGTCAGGAGTGATTTTCACCCCAGTTTGGTGAAAATGTCCTTGGAGATAGTCATGTCCCATCAGAATTCTAAAATTTGCAGAGAAGGTCTGGGAAGAATCCTTGGGACTGAGTTATACAGCAGGGTCTTCCTGAGATTTGCTTTAGCATCATTCTCTAAATTTCTGTAAATGAATTTTCTTGAAGACATTTCAATAGCTGAAAATGACAGGATTATAGATGAGTCGATACAGGTCTGAGGAAGAGTACATTCATGCTTAGCCAACAAGTCTGCCCTTTTATTATCAGGAATGCCACAATGGCTAGGAATCTGTTGAAAGACTGTAGTCCAATCTGACTTCTTAAAGTTGACTTGATAATTTTTTTTTGCTTTCCCTCCTCTACTCTTTAAATCCCTATTGTTTAGAGAGCAGAGAGTAAGAATTGCAGCCTGTGAACCCACAGGGAGAACAGCTTGTCTATAAGGGGTAGTTGAACTCGTCAGGTGGTATATTACTTGTCTCACAGCCTCGATTTCTGTATCGAAGTTTGTACCTAGACCTGTTGAGGAAAAGTCCTCAAAAAAGTTGTCACAATAGAAACCTGACCCAGTAGAGCCGTTTTTCTAGGCAGAGCCGTGAGTATAAATATGGAGACATATATCTTTATTTCAAAGTACAATTGTCCTCTATCAGAAAAGCTATTTAATGATAAAGTATTTGCGTTTATTTCGGTATTCTATAAAGAGAATCAAGGTATATATATATATATATATATATATATATATATATATATATATATATATATATATATATATATATAATACATAAAAATAACTGATTTTAAATATTTCTTTTAGAATATTATAAATTTGATACAAAAAATGAAAATTTACAACACTTAAAACATAAAATGCAAAGGCTAAAAAAAATCCAATACAACGATTTGGCCAAAATGGCGACCCTTGTTATGCTTTAATACGGGTTAAGAAATTAACACTACTTTCTGAAGGATTGGAGCACTATTGTCCACTTGTTTGAAACGCTAATGTTAATGAGACCAGGGCGTATTGGTTAAAGGACATTCCGAACTTTAGAGAACCTCCATGCTATAGCAAGATTCGAACATAAGAACTTCGGTACCGAATATTACCGCCTTAACCACTGGACATCGTTCGGTGACTATTTTCAGTGACATCGTCGAATTGCCCCACTATATTATATGCAAGCAAATTTTTGAAAGTTATTTCTACACTAAGGAATTCTTTCTATAGAGCTAGGCAGAGCCATCAGTATAAATATGGAAAAATATTTTTTTATTCCAAAAAATAATAGTGCTATATCTGAAGAATAGTTATCTAATGGAAAATTATTTTCTTTTATTTCGGTACTCTACAAAGAGAATCAAGGTATTTAAAATTATAAATATGATGCACGTAGCACAACACTATTAGGTAATTTAGTTTTTATACTATCATTCATTTATTTACACTTTTAACAATGGAATGTTTATTACTATGTGTGGAATATTGTTGTTATTCACCCTCCTTCATTCCCAATCCCCGACTCTATCAAATATCCCTGATGCAATTTGCGATATTTGCATACTAAAGGGTAATATGCATTTCACTTGACTAAAAAAACTGACTAAACCTCAAGAAAAGGTGAATATTTTGTTTGATGAAGTTGGAAGAACGACTTTGCTTGAGCACCTCTTCGAAATTTGAAGAAAGGGACCAGGTAGAATACCCCATAATAAAATCGGTTCTCGGGTCTACTTAAGAAATCGGTTCCCTTTCGCAATATTTTCGACTTGGCGAAAACATTGGCGATATTTTCTAAAACACAAAGGTAATCCATCCAAACATTGTATTTCTTCCTTTGTCTGGCGACTTTAATTAATGCACAGTGCGCAACAGAATTATATACTCTTACTTAAAGAAAACGACTTGAAAACCGGACGTGTATATTTATGGGCAATTAATCCCTTAACAGTTAAACTGTTAAGGGAAAATTACTGTTATTAGAAATCAGCCATAAAGAACCATTAATGGTTTGTTATATCTAATTTTTTTAATCATTGCTCCTTTTTATTATATAAGTAAAGAGTTACACAAGAAGGGTTATATGCAAATATCATATAAATTATAATATAGATACAGATTGTTTGGACATGATGAGAGCGGGAGAAAATGTTAGGCGATCATACTTAAACCATTATCGCCAAGTTGGCGAGAGAACCCAATTTTTAAGTCAAGCCCGGTTCCATAAAGTACGAACCACCTTATGTATTATAATTTTATGAGAGACTAAAGCATCAACTGTTTCAACGAAATTACGCTCATTATAAACATCGCTAAGTAATCAATGACTTTTTCCCCAAGACGTAACAATAAAAGGTACAATAAATGTTATGGAATTTCATAATCAAATAATATATAAGCTTTTTGAAAAAAAAATTGATCACGTATTAAACCACGATATGTACAATTTGCTATTGGCTAACAAATTCTTATAAAATTCCATTGTGAATGGATAATTCAAAAAAGAGAAATATGTCTGATAAAAGGAATATACGAGAGATGGAATGTTCTGAAGCACTTGGAAGCTTTAATGCAATGGAAAATCTATTAATCATTAGACGAAGCTAAGACATTTAAATGACATTTTAATGAAGATGAAATGACATTTTATAAGAAGCATTAGATCGAATAAACAGAAGGTTAAAATAGAGTTTTTTTCTCATTTCCAAATGATAGCTGTGCAAATATTATCTGTTCAATTTCAAAGTACATATTCTGGGTTGTTACATGCTTTTTATTAGGTTTTAACAAAATGGAAAAATTTTACTACTAAATACCAAGCTTTAGAGTGCCAAATAAATGCATTATTTTGTTTCACAGTTGCAATAAAGATGAAAATAAATCTCATTTCGATTACATCCATTTTACTACTCAAAAAGAACTAAATATCCCATACACAAGCTGATATTTTAAAAGCTAAAATTTTTCAACCCTTTTAAAGGTACTAATTTTACTTTATTTGTTATTTGAAACATTCATTTTTCAAAAAAGTACAAATCTCAAAACCGATCTTGCAGCTTCATCGATTACAGCCACCGGAATCGATGACAACGTATTTTATTACAGTTCAACTGGCGCCTAATTTAATCGATCACGGTTTCTTTCTTTTCTTGTTGTTTTATTATTAACGCCTCTCTTTCTTTCTCCCCTTTCTAATGTGGCTTTTGATGCTTCAGTGGAAGTTCAGAGAAAAACATTTAAGAGTTTTTTTTCTTACATACAAAAAATACCTTGAAGTTATAGGCAACAAATTTCGAGTAAATTTTTTGTATCAAAATTAAGAGAAACCCATACCTTCTGAATAAAATTGGTGCATACTGAAAGTAGGTCTTATAGATGGATGACACATTCAACTTGTTTGTAATTAAATTTTAAGTTATTGTGTCTTATTTTATATATATAATATATATATACACATATACATACACATATATATATATATACATATAATATATATATACATATATACATACACATATACATACATATACATACATATGCATACATATACATACATATGCATACATACATATACATACATACATATATACATATACATACATACATATACATAAATACATACATACATATACATATATACATACATACACATACATACATACATACATACACATACACACATACACATACATACTGTTACGAATTTCGCAAGTTGGCATGTATTTTTGCCGTATACTGTGTATTATAATGGGTAAATCATGTATTTGGCGAGATATTGGCTCTTAGGCGATGTTTTTGGCGACTAATTTTTGGCGCCAAGTTTGGCGATTTATTGCCAAATTTGGCGACTTGGTGACTTTCTTGGCGATCGTTTGTACCTAGTACTTTCTAGAATATTCCAGTTTCTCCCGAGGATATAAATACCGGGGGCCGATCCTGATCGAGGTTGAGTTAGCTGAGAAATTTGTAGAGGTAAAGACCTACGTTGTTTGGCGCTAAGAGTTATCGCCTGTGCTAGCCAGTTCTCGCGGTGTTGGCTGCTGTATTCGTGTTTTCCCTGCATTACGAATAAAGTGCTGTTATTTTTTTGCTGTCTTAATTCAAAGTCTACTCAATCCACGAACGCTACGCTTCATAAATTGGTAACAATACACATACATACATACATACACACATACATACATATACATACATACATACACATGCATACATATACATACATACATACACATACATAC
>CM063500.1:103079791-103094791 GCA_032207245.1 Pardosa pseudoannulata | reverse complement strand
AACAAATGTTTTCTCATAGGGAGAAAGAGAAAGTTCTATGACGCCAATTTCAATTCCAGGCAATCTCATTCTAGTCGATCCTTCTATCCTAATTGAATCTATTCTGAATGTGTATGTTATATATATTTTCGTGTAATTGCAATTCACCGTATTAAATATTCACGGCAGCAGAATTATGCAGAATTATGGATAAATTTTTAAACGGGCTAAGCGAGCATTAGACGATAGACAAGCATCAACAAGTACACAGACGAGAGTGGATCCGAAAATAAAATCAAGAAAATATTCTTAAGAATACTAAAATTTTGGGTTCACTAGTATTGAAGTAAATGAAAAAGAAACCCCCCTGTGTATCATCTGCTCAAAAATGTTGGCGTCAGACAGCATGAAACCTAATAAATTTAAAAGACATTTAAAAACGCTTCATAGTGAGTACGTAAACGAACTCAGAGAATTCTTCGAGTTAAAATTAAAATCGTATGAAAAGCAAAAATCATTGTTTAAATAAACTTTGTGGATAAAAAAAGCTTTAATTGCCTCTTACAAATTTTCATATATAATGTCTATTTTATTGCTTACGCCGTAAGCAATAAAATAGACATTTTAATATGACAACATTTTAGTGTGGTATTAATACAATTAACTTAGTATAATATTATCTGTTTCTTTAAACCTTGTAGATTTATAAGCATAAGAAATTTAAATGCATGAATAATAGTTACTTTCAAAAACAGACGAATAAAAATATGAAGTACAGATGGATAGACAAGAAGGGAAAAATTAAAATTGAATAAAACTATTTTAGTTCAAATGAGCTGTTTCTATGCAGCACTTACCTGCAGCATTTATTTTTGAAAAAGTTTCAGTGAATGAAAATGTCAAGTAAATATTAATCTCATTTTCTGCAAAGCATTTTGAAAGTCATCTTTATAAAACATTTCCTAGAATTTATAACTTAATTAAACATAAATTGCTTGCGGTTGGAAGATATTAAATTTTTATGACATTTTCCGTTTTCTCTTTATATTTGCTCGAATTAGAACTGTGAGAATTTAATGTTCTACCTTGTCTGCCATTCCATTTTTGTTAATATTCTTAAAAAGCTTCGACTGTGAATTTTTATCGTATGCTCAAACATGCAAAAAATGCAACAAATAGCATTAAAAAAAATTAAGTTATTCAAATATCACTAAATATTTCTCACTACACGAATAGAAATATCGCTATATAATTACATCTGAGGAATGTTTTTCATTTTCAGAAAACATTCCAAGAAAAATTGGTAAAATATATTTTATTCATTTTATCAAGAGGGTATGTATCGTTTCAATCTCAATTTAAATTAAATAAATATGAATTCATATTTTTCATGGCATATATCAAATGTTTCATTTAGTTGTGTACAGTTCAAAATTTCATTCCCTATATAATAACTACCATATAACCCGTAATATGACGGGATCAGTAAAATTTTTAATTTTCTGAGATTCTAAAGTACCCTATGAGGCAAGTAAAAAAAATGGTTTGTTTTTTGGCTGAGAATTATCTTTCAACAAAAATAATCGATTAAAATTATCACATATGTACCTAATCTATTATTTAAGCCAAATATAAAAGAAAAATATTTACCCAATATCTAAGTCAGCGATAAAATGTATGAAAACAATGCAGACGATATTTAAAAAATTTAAAATGAGAAATGATTTAATGAGATAGAATGACGTCATAATTCTAGAGAGAAAATGTTATTTTCATCTATTTATATTGCGATAATTTGATAAATTTAATCGCCTGCTCTAAACCGGGGAAATAAGGGCTTGAAATAATAGCATTAAACGGTCTAAAAGGGGGGAAGCGGGGATTTCAAACGTTTTAAAGACAATATATTTCGCTGTGATATGAAGCATATTTGTACCAATTTACTTTAGAATCTGATTGTTAGTTGAGGAGAAGATAAACTTTACTGGCTTTGAATTTTGCTAACACTAACTCCTCGAGAATGCAATATGGATGCCTTTATCCATTCCAGGTCCAACCGCTTCATAAATTCGGAGAGAGACGGACAGATAACTTAAGCTATTATTATATCGGAGATTGTTCATTTTTTTTTTAGTATGAGCTGTATTTTCGTAACTATTTATATTTTTTGTATGTAAAAAAAAATCTGAAAAATTATATAAATTTTAAAATAAATATAACCTCTATACGGAAACATTAATAACCTAGAACAAAGACTGGTCGCAAATTCTCTAAGAAACAATAAAATAAATTATTTTATGCCAAACATTTCAAACATGAAATAATAGCACATAAAACCCCAAAATGGAGAATTTTCGTTTAAATTCAGAACATCATTGATAGGAGATTCAGAACCGTCAACCTGAGAAGTACGATGATGAAATGGGCAGACCCTCTACCGAACATGCTAGGCCTACACTTGGCGAAGGAACTAATTAGAGTATATGAGCGTCGAGTAAACAAAGTCCGGTTTAAATATTACGCTCCGTTCATCTCTGCTCCCTCTTATTGTTTACTAAATTCATATCAAGAATGAATTTAGTATAGAATAAGAAGGAGAATAAGACTTGAAATAATAGCATTAAAAGCTCGAAAACGGGGGATGGGGTGGATTTCGAACTTGCTTTAAATTCTGCTAACCCTAAAATCCAATATGGATGCTGTATCCATTCCAGGTACAACCGCTTCATAAATTCATAGACAGACAACTTAGGCTATTATTATATAGGTGATATCATAAGTCATCTGTCCGTCTGTCCTCGAATTTATGAAGCGGTTGGACATAGAACGGAAGACAGTTCTTGCATAACACTAATGCAAACAACATAACCATCATTAAATACATAAAATGCATCAGTTACCACTGTTTGAACAATATTTGAATCACAGACAGAAGTTTTCAAGCACTCTTTCAAAATTAAAGAGCAGGGTTCTGTCTATAATCTCCTAAACATTTTATGAGCAAAGCTGGCATGCTAAGACCTTTAAATATGTTTTTAATTATTTATTATAGATGATAAAATTGACATTTTATAAACAAAAAGCACCGAGGTTAATTTTCCACTATTAATATCCTAAAATATTTCATTATCTTTACACTAATATGATACAAAATTACAAAACTGAGATACCAAATATTTACATATATAATCCTATTAAATTTTAATGAGTTCATATAATAACCAAATTCTAGTTCATACACCAGACAATCCGAAGACTGCTGTAACTACACCGATAGGTCTTTCTGAGTATGCCTATATGACCGTCGGATTACGAAATGCCAATGAGACCGTATTATGTACCAATGACTTATACCAGGTCATGCTGATATAATACAAAAAGTTAAGACACCAGATACAAATGAGCGAAGACTTACCGATTTGCTGGCTTTTTCTTACAATCTGGTGAGGCCCATAAAAATATTCAATCTCAATATGGAGCAGTTAGACTATGGAAGAAACTCCCGCTGATGCCTCTTTCTTGAGATGAACATAGAACTGAGATTTTTCTGCCTCTGCTGAAGTAGACGAAGGGGCGTCCAAATCTGCTGAGCAAAAACCCAATGACTCTTCTTGCCGATTGACCCGCTTCAACAACCCCTCTTGTCCAATAAGGTCGAAGGGCTGGAGGGGAGGGTCAATGACATCGCCCTCGTTCCTTGGTCAACAGTAACTCATGTTACAGACCGAGAACTACTGCTTAAAGTGATTCCGAAAGAGTGCGAACATTCATGCCACAGTTTAATTCGAACTCACGAACTCCGGTACCGAAGATCAACGGTTCAACCCTATGCCACCTTTTGGCTTTCAGTGGAGGGATGAAGCAGGGGTGAGTTTAAGAAATCTCCTGAATTCGGCTGACTCTCCTGAAATCGTGACTAGTAAAGGATAAATTAATCTGCTTGAATTTTTCCTACACATGTCATTAACAGACTAGTGCAAAACCGCATCATGCTAATTAGTGAAAATACTAAATTAACCGTAGTCAATCAACCGTTGTCTAAGAATAATATTCCCTCATAAAATGCATCATGGATTTTAATCACAGTTAATTTGTACTCGTCAGTAACCTGTAATTAAGTTACTCAAATTGCATATACTGTGTGCTGATTAATTCATCTTATTACTCAAGAGAGGCACACTTCAAAAATGTTAATATTTGAGAAAACAGTAATAACCTCCATTGAAAATGAGAGGAAAATGAATTAAACAATCAATCAATAACAAAATCAATTTAAAGGTGGAGAAATATTAGATTTGTAATGAATTCTTAATTCTGAACAGAAATATATATTTGGGATTGGAAGTATTGAGTTCTATTGATGTAAAAGTTGTAAATTATATGTAACTTAAATGAATTGGCGTTACTAATATCTGTAATGCATAAATTTAAAATTTCGTAGACCTGTTTGTCTGGAAGAGGTTTTAAAAATTTAAATGTTAGATATTTGATGTAGTTAGATGTAGTAGTGAAAAAAATCATAAGTTTTGTGTATTAAGTGGTAGAGCGTTTAATGTTCAAACATATTTTCCATTGAGAAAAAGTCGGATGACGTGAAAAAGGTACTCGATATTTCATTGGCCAATAATGATAGAATGTGATTGTCCATTTAAAATTTGTTACAATTGGTTCAAAAGATATAAATAATAAACAAATACATAAAATTAAGATTGATATTATTCACAAAATCAAGTACATATGATCAAAATGAAAAAATATACTTGTATCACCTGAAAATGAAGGAAAATCACTAAGGAATTAAGTTACTTAAAATGATTTTAATTTATGGCAACTCCTAAATAAATAAAAACCATATGTAATGGTTTAAGGCATTAATTTATAAAAAGAGAGCAAAAACTTTGTAAAGCGTAAGAAATTTGTGGTAAAACAATACAAAATTAGAGCTCAACTCTTCAAATTCCAAGACACAACGGATAAATTTTATGTAAAACGTTAAGATATTCGAATAAACTATCTGTATTGAATAGTTGTTTATATGTATACATACATATGTAAGGATATATACCTTATATCCTTATATATATACACACATGCATACGTATTTATACATGGCTTATATATACACACATTTTATTTATATATGTAATCCATTTTTTATTAAACTCCTTGACAAGGAGAAAGCTTAACAGCTAGCAGTAATAAAAATGCAGTTGCGCCGACATTGAAGAGAACGGCACAAGTCTAATTGAAACTATATTCCAGAGCAGCTACAAAGGACATCTATTCTACTGAAAGACAGATAATGGAAAAACCACAGAGATCACTCTAATCGAACAGAGGTGCACCCAAGAGCGAAGGCAGGAAGAATTTTCCTACGGTAAAAATAACTTAATAAGCGAATTAAATGTAATATCAGCAAAAACACGGAGCCATTTGCTGCCGACAGCTGGAAAACGTGCTGAACATTTTTTGGATAGAAAGCTTTAAGAAGAATGTTAAGGGGAAAATACTACTTTGATTAAACTATTTAGAGGCTGGGGAAAAGATTTAAAGTAATTAGAATGGGAGAGAGGAGGTTTTTAAAAATTATTAAGTAATTTTGATATATTACACACAATTTTATATATATATATATATATATATATATATATATTAAAAAATATTTCATTATTTTCCTTATATGTCTCTAAATATGTTACTTGAAGGAACAACAGTAAAATCTGTAATATTAAATTATCGATAAAGGCTTTATCACATTTATTCTGAAACCAAGTGACCTTCTTTTTTATGATAAATGGTCTTTATAATGAAGATTTTTCTGCTCGAAAGATATTCTATACCCAGTAGAACAAAAAGATACTTTACGTCTTTCTAAATTTTTGTATCGAAATAAACGTCGAATTTTCCAGGACATCTTTCTTTATCTGGAAACTTGTATGACACTGATGTAACTCAATAAGACTGTCAAAGTCTTCAGTGTTATTTCCTGTAGTGTATTTTGTCGAAGAGACGGAAATGAAATCTAACACGCATCTTAAAATGTCGGAAGAATGATTTTTAACGTTTGTGAAGTACAACAGTTGGTATAAAGTACATGTGACTTGAGTGAAAAGAAAAGTAAAAAGAAAAAAAATGATTTTTTTTTTACATTTCTTCTTTAGTTTCTGTACATTAACAGCTTTTGCTGTTTTATTATGGGATATGTAACTGGTCTCTGGATTGAATTCCCGTTGGAAAAAATTATGATAATTAACAAAATTTTTATTTGCTAATCGTTATGGTGTTAGAGTTTGTGTAACTTAATGTTGCAAATTTGATTTCATAGACAACATTCTTTATCAATTATTTCCCTTCTGATTCTCAACAGGATCCAATTCTAATCTATAAAATTGTTTCAAGTGATTGGCTACATTGCAAATGATTTATTATTTTGAAAATTTACAGTAAAGGACACTTATTATAAAGTTTAATCTGCATTTGATATTATTCTGATTGTTCACTCTAACGCTAATGTTAAAACTAATACAGAACTAATAAACCAAGAAATTAAAACAATCTTTAAAATGATCATTAAAAAGAGCTACTTTAAAAATAGTACTTAAACCCTATTTACTATAAATAATTAATCTTTAATTTTTGATAAGCTAATGTAAAAACTAATGCGGAACTAATAAACCAAAAATGAAAATTCGTTAAAATAACCCTAAAAGAAAGAGCTATTTAATCTATAGCTTATAATCCTAAAAGAAGAGCTATACAGAAATCGTTCTTGAAATCCTATTTACGTCAAATAATCTTTATCCATTGACAAGCTAATGTAAAAAATAATATAAAACTAAACAACTAAAAGAGTGAAAACTTTTTAAAGTGATCATAAAAAGGAGCTACTTTAAAAAATAGTACTTAATCCCTATTTACTACAAATAATTAATCTTTAATTTTTGAAAAGATAATGTAAAAGCTAATACGGAACTAATAAACCAAAAATGAAAATTCGTTAAAATAATTCTAAAAGAAAGAGCTATTTACTCTATAGCTACATAATCCTAAAAGAGATATATAGAAATACTTCTTGAAACCCTATTTACGTCAAATAATCTTTATCCGTTTGAAAGCTAATGTAAAAAATAATATAGAACTAAACAACTAAAAAAGGGAAAACTCTTTAAAGTGATCATAAAAGAAAGAGCTATTTTAAAATAGTTCTTGAGGCACTATTTATGCCAAATAGTCTTTACCTGTTAAAAAGCTAATGTAAAATCTAATACGAAACTAATTAGCCAAAAATGAAAATTCGTTAAAATAAGCTTAAAAGAAAGAGCTGTTTAAAAATAGTATTTGAAACGCTATATACGTCAAATAATCTTTATTCGTTGAAACTTCATCCGTGAAAACTTTTTAAAGTGATCATAAAAGAAAGAGCTATTTTAAAATAGCTCTTAAGACCCTATTTGTGGCAAATAATTAGTCTTTACCTGTTATAAAAAGCGATTGTAAAAACTAATACCGAACTAATAAACCAAAAATGAAAATTCGTTAAAATAATCCTAAAAGAAAGAGCTATTTACTTTATAGCTATATAATCCTAAAAGAATTGTTATAGAGAAATAGTTCTTGAAACCCTATTTACGACAAATAATCTTTATCCTTTGAAAAGCTAATGTAAAATATAATATAGAACTAAACAACTAAAAAAGTGAAAACTCTCTAAAGTGATCATAAAGGGAATAGCAATTTTAAAATAGTTCTTAAGACCCTATTTGTGCCAAATAATTAATTTTTAGCTCTTATAAAAAGCTAATGTAAAAACTAATACGGAACTAATAAACCAAAAATGAAATTTCGTTAAAATAATCATAAAAGATACAGCTATTTAAAAGTAGTACTTGTAAAATAAAACATAAATAATATTTGTTTTATATAATATTTGTTTTAAAAAAATTATTGTTTGTTTAAATTTATTTTAATTTTTCTTTTGTGGTGTGGCAACTTTTGAAAAGAAAGAATAATGAGCTTTTATGATGAGATTGGAATATTCTAAGATAATGGAAAGCATATATATGGAATTAATAAAAGACAACTTATGGTGCTCTTGTGTTTCCATGATCTATATCATGCAGGTTTGGAAGAAGAAAACAAAACGAGTGAGTTAGAATGTATATTCTTAGCCGTAAACTTTTAATTGTTACTAAGAACTAATATAAATGTATGGATAAATTTTATTCTGAATATTAACTGACCATAAAAGCTGGGCGTTTCAACATTTTATTATGGATTAACTCCTTAATGCAGTTTCTTCGAAAAAGGCCGGTCAAAAAAATAATTTTTTTAATATCAAATAAAACAATTTAGAACGTTGTCTTGCAAAGAAAATTACAAAAATACAAAAATAGTCAAAATGTTTATTCCAATTTTGGATTTTGATTAACATTGTAAAAAATAGTCGAATATTGTAATATTACACTCACATCGACTTTCTTTTCGAATTCCCATTTCAGAATAAACATTATTATCAGTATTTATACTTTTAAAACATAAATAATAACAATACTAGTATTTATAAAATTAATCAAAATTTTCTTTTGTGTGATATATTTCGAAACAAGGGGCAGCACATAGCCCAACATTGCAAATATTACACATATAACGACTCTCTTTTCTTTTCCTTTTTCCTTTGCTATCTCTTTTAGCACAACACACAGCGCAATATCTACAAAAGTACAACGCCGCTCGAATTATCTTGAGTGTGCACACAGTTTGTCCAGTTCAGCGTGCTCGAGTTAACTCGAGCATGCACGTTAATAGGCTAAATATAAGAATTTTATTTTCTAGTATTTTCACTCATCTTTTTCGTTAACTATCATATTACATATCGATTTCCAAGAGCATTTCTTAAAACATCAAGCTTTATTTTGTTCCATTCTTCCTTTAGAATTTTCCAAAATCCAATATTTTGGGACCCACAGGAGACACACAAGGGATCTTGGGTGCGAGAGCATTAATGCTGGTTACAAAAAGATAAAATAGTAACGCATCATAAAAAATTCAAGAAAAAATAAAAACATTAGAACACGAACAATAAAATATGAAAACAATTAAAAAATATATAAAAAATCCAATGTCTGGGTGTTGACTGCATGATCTTCCAATATCGATTGTAGAGGCTTTCCTTTTTCAAAGATGGACACTTTGCAAGGTGGTCTTTGTACATTTTACGACAGATTCTCTAGTTCGACCTTCTTTGTGACATCCGTTCAGTATTCCAGTGCAAAAAACACAAAACTTCTACAGCTGTATATATTTCTCCAATTAAAAAGTAGTTACTCATTTAGCACTACCCAGAAGGTACGTGTAACTTAAAGTATGCTAAATATGTGAGTAACATTAGGACCCGTATTATTTTAATATGGTTGATGTTAAAATGTCATGTGCTACTTATTCTTATTTACATTTGACATATTCATGGAGGTAGAAATACTAAATTTTTAGCCACACTTAACGCAGCTGATTATCCGACTTTATCTCAATATACTAGAAACAGTTATTAAACACGGATTGATATATACTTTATCTATGAAACTGCTGCATTCTGTAGTGATACTTCCGGATAAATTATTCGAAAGTTCATAAAAGCGGTTTATAATTACGAACTACACTCAAGTATTAATGTAAGTTCGGTAGCTAAGCAGAGAATATTTACTTCCCTTTAATTCTAAAATGGAATTTTAAGTGCTTCGGTATTGAATTTTGAATTTAAGATAGTCATAGAGAAACCGAAATCATATCTTGATGATTCCGGTTTGATGACTACCCAAAATTATCGACGTTTCACATCAATATCGGATTTCAACCTTTCTGCAAAATACAGAAATTACTGTAAATTCTTGAGAATTATCCAAGCAATATAAAAATGGTAGAAATTTCTTTTACGTGCTGTGTAGAGATAATTTCAAAACAATGAAGATTACAACTAGATTTAAATCTAAGATCTGTTCTTAGTATTATTAGTTTAGTACCGTATTTAAAAGTATATAACTCATACTTTTATTTAAAAAATACTTTGGGCTAAAAGTCTATATTTATGTTACAGTCTGAATTATATATAGGGTTTTAGAAATCGCACTATATACGGATCAATTACGAAAAGTATTACAGAAAATTATGATTGTGCAGACAATTAAACAAAGAAGCAGACGTAGAATAAAT
The DNA here is from genome assembly GCA_032207245.1 of Pardosa pseudoannulata. Taxonomy (NCBI): domain Eukaryota; kingdom Metazoa; phylum Arthropoda; class Arachnida; order Araneae; family Lycosidae; genus Pardosa; species Pardosa pseudoannulata. The sequence continues at coordinate 103,084,606 of CM063500.1, read as the reverse complement.
AAAACTCATTTTAACAAACGATACATCTTTGAACATATACATGCTTTCTGCAACATGCAACACATTTAAGGAAAGTAAAAGGTGAACTGGCAAATACTGATCTTAGCGATACACATGCGGTCTTTTTTATAGGTTGAACAACCATTAGAATAAAGATATTTACATACATTTTCGGCCACAACTAAATGAGTAACTTCATACTTTCCAATATAAGGCCGCATCGGCTGAAAGCTTAATTCTCTATTTTTTTCAAATATGTTTTAAACAACAAAAAAAAAACTTAATATATCCATCACCACAGATATGGTTAAGAAATCGGCCAGGTTATCTTCGTTTTTAACAGCTTGCCCGATTATTCCGAATTATCTCGAGTTCGCATATATTGCAGTTAGTTCTTATCCCGAGATAACTCGGGCGAAGTAGAATTTGTCAATACGATTTGTTTTATCAAAGTTTTACTTCGCCTAGAGGAAACGAAATGTTTGGTTTGGTTTGGAGGGCTACTGTCTACATTTTGCAACACGAGGGCTAATGATACCGGGACCTACAGCTTAAAGCCGATTCCGAACGGCTACGAACATTCATGCCACAGTGAGATTCACACCCACGAACTCCGGTACCGAAGCCCAGCACCCTAACCAATCGGCCATTGTTCGGCGAGGAAACGAGAGGAAATATTCAGCTTTGACAGACAGTTCGCCAAGTTTTGTTGGTTTTGCAGTTCTTTTGGCGGGACTGGTCAAATGTTTTCCTTATTTTATAGTATACGTCGGCTCGTGGATTAGTGTATAAAGAAGGATAGTTGTGAAAATTCATCGTGAAGAGTTTTCTGCCACACCAGGAAGACCCAGCATTAGTCCTTCACCACTCAGGTTAACCTTACGACATTTTCCAGATGTTATTCCTGCTACTTCAAAGAAATCAAATTTAACGAGACAGTGTACTCTGTGGTCCCTTAAAAGAGATTCCAGATGTAAGCCATTAATAAAAGGCACCAGATACAGTGTACAAAACGTCAGGTATCCCTTTGTGTTGCCCCTTATTTAAAAAAATATCATACAAAGACTAATACTCAACTTTTATTCTATTTTTCGAGATAACTCGGAGTAGTAAACAAATATTAAAACTAAATGCTTTTACACCTGCAAAAAACTAAAAATTAATCTTAAAACCTACATATTTTATTTTGTTTCGTTTCCTGATATTTAATAAAATAAAAAATGTGAAATATTTTACAATTTTTTTCAAAAAACTTTGTAAGGAAAGCGGTAACATATTACAATAAAATTCTTCGTTTAAAATTTGCCTAATAAATTTATACTTAATATCTATATACTTGGTTTTCATATTCTCTACTTTGTTTCCACAAAACTATAAAGCACTTTTATTACTACAAAATTGAGATGGCAATCTTTTCACTGAAAATAAGTTAAGTTCTTCCAGAATGTCAATAAATCACGAGAGTTCTTTTACACTTCTTTCAGTAAGTGCAATGAATTGAGATTCCATCGTACTCAAAGCAATACATTTTTGTTTATTTAATTTCCATGAAACTGGATCATTTCCGAAATATTAACTATTACCACTAGAGGAATGTTTAAAAGTTAAGTTACAACACCAGTTTGCGCCAGAAAAAGCTTTTAAAAAAGAATTATCAACTTTTGACATATTTATCATATAAACTTTTGTATTACAAACATAATTAAAAATATCTACAAGAATACACGGATGTTTGTATGTATAATTATTACAAAATTGTGACATTGTGTTTATTGCAAATGCAATGTTAAGTCTATTTCTACTAGCAATAAAATACATAACCCGTCAAGGTTCTATAAGGAAATTGTTTCATAATGGCATTTCCTTCTATCTCTAATTCTTTAATTTTACGCGGTAGATTATTTTCAACCTTGAATGGTAAATTAACGAAACTTTTAGGTAGTTTCTCAAACCGTTTGATTACCGTTAAGCTTTCAATATACGTTTTCAGATTAAAGTATGTATTAACATTTATGCAATCAAAATTCACACTAAGAAAGTATTTAATTGGACTTAAGTCAGCAACTTCTAGCTTAGTTTTAATTGATTTCAGCACATTTTGTAATACTTCAGTTGTCTTGCAGAATAAAATGAAACATAACTACATAAACAGAAAAAACAATCATCTGATTCACCATATATACACAGTTACAATTAAACGTTTTTAAAACCTAATGATAAAAGTCTGCTTTAAAATCCATTAAACTATTTTCTACCGCTTTGGTTCAGTCCATAAATACTTTTATGAAGTAAACATACTTTGTCTTCCATACCTTCTACAATATAACTCTTTGGCTTTTCATATAAGAGAATAAATTCTTTTAAATTACCATATAAATTAAGCAGATTTTATATCAAGTTGTACTTTATGCCAGCATAGCTGTGAAATTAAAATTACAAATAACAATTTTAATATTGAAAAAACTGCTACAGGCGAGCATGTATCTTTATAATCGATACCGTCTGTCTGTTTCAACACTTGTGCAACAAGCCTTGCCTTGTACTTTATCTCTTTATTTTGATCATCCCACATTACCGTATAAACTCATTTACTGCCAATTACTTTTGCGTTTTTTTTTTGGGGGGGGGAATCAACTATCTCATATAAGTTTCTATACCTACTGATTTTAATTCGTCTATCATAGCTTTTCTACCCATTTTTCTTTATCCGGGCTAGTCCCAGTGTCTTCAAAACTACAGGGTATTTCTACATTATATATTTCAATACTATGGATTACAACCGATGTGTCTACTTGGTGCGAATATACAATCTGTAGAAGTCCTTAAGCTTGTATCACTTAACTCGCTTACGCTCATATTTTTAGTTTCCGAGCGCGATGTTTGGTTTGTTGCTTTAAATGAAAATTTCTTGGATTCAAATTCTAATCTATTCCAATTTGAGATATTTAATGGTGATAGTTCAGTCTTAATTTTTAATTCTTCATCCGACTACTCAACAACCCTATCCATTAGGAACTTTGAGTAACTATCATTATTATTTTTACCGAACTAAGCCGTAACCCTATTTTTACTTTCGTCAAATCGTACATGAATTGTTTCAACAAATTTACGTTTTTTAGGTAAACAAAACCGTATAAACTTTCCATTCTGCAATGTATCCTACCATTATTTCTAATTTAGCTCTAGGTTGAAATTTATTTCTTTGTACTTTAGGAATATGTACATAAGCTAGAGATAGAAAAAGTCTAAAGAGTCGAACTTATGGTTTGTAACCCGACCTAATTTTTATAGGTGTTAACCCTTCAGTTAACTTACGCTCACATCTGTTTCTTATGTGAACAAAAATTTTAAGGCATTCTGCCCAAAACCTTGCCTTTAATTATCTTTAATACAAAAGTTACCCAACACCATTCAGAGCATTTAAGTTAAAGTTTTCTCCTACACCGTTTTGTTCAGGAGTGTATATCGACGTGCTTTCTATCCTTATTCCTAAATCATTTATAGCTTATCAAATTTACGATTACAAAACTCGAGGCCATTATCGCTGTGAACACATTTTAATTTTTTATTTAATTACCTTTCCGATCTAGTTAAGTATTGTTTAAAACAATCAAACACTTCAATTTTATCCTTAATCAAAAAACGCCTACTTTTCTAGAATAATCGTCTATCACCGACAAAACATATTTGTTATTACCTATAGAATTCACAGGATAATGTCTCCATAAATGTGTATGTACTTTTTGCAAAACATCTTTAGTAGAACTATTTATAAATGTAATTTCTTTTAAGTGAAACTCTTTTAGATTTAGAAAATTCACGTCCTGTACAATTTTCTAAATTTTTAAAATTGCCCTTTAAGTTGTCAATTCCTTTTACACTTTTACTACGACTCGTGTTTTTTATGGATTGAACATTTACGTGACAAAACCTAATGTGCTAACTCAATATTTAAACTATTATACCTAGAAAATTCACATTTAGGATAAGCATATAGTACATACAGTTTATTCACTCTTGGTACTGTAAGAAAATAAAAGTTATCGGGAATATAAGTTATCATCCTATTTTCAACTAGAACAATTTTATAACCAGCAATACCAATATTATCACCAGATGTTTAATTTTAATCATATTAGGAGCAAATAAAACGATTTTTGAAGTGAGGTTTACGTTACCTGATTTAACTTGAATTATCAGTTCGACATCTCCTATGCCTACAACTTTAGGTGTGTTGTTTGTATCACCAACAAGAATTTCTGCAGAGGAAAGTATTACCTGATTTATTTTGGATTATCAGTTCGACGTCTTCTATGCCTACAACTTTAGGTGTGCTGTTTGTATTTTCAACAAGAACTTATGCAGGGGAAAGTGTTCTAAAATTTTGGAACCAGTCACGTTTTATACAAATGTGGAAAGTAGCTGCAGTATCGACGAGAAATTTAGCTGCCTTTGAAATTTCTTGAAATTCAGCCATATTCTTATCTGCTATAGCTTTCCAGCCTCAGAACTATAAATTTTCGGTTAAAAAGAAATTCAAGTACATCTGCTGAAGTAATTACCACGTGCTTTGAGCTTATAACGCTTTTTATCTGTTGGCTGAATATGTAGAAAATTAAACGAAGAAACAGACGTCGAATAAATAAAACTCATTTTCATAAACGGAACATCTTTTAACAGATTCATACACTCTGCAACTAGCAGCACACTGATGGAAAGAAAACGACGAAAAGGCACATACTCACATTCTGTCCTTTTTATAGGTTGAACAACCATTGAGAATAAAAATAAATTTGCATACATTTTCGGTCAAAA